>OU898278.1:130895407-131226526 GCA_918026665.1 Diabrotica balteata | reverse complement strand
AATGTCGTCTTGAATGTGGGATCGACACCAGCCGTTGGTTCATCAAGTATAACAATCTGTAAAAAGATTTTTAGTATGTTAGTTCAATAGTAAAAGTCTATTTAAACTAAAATAATCCAAATAGTGAATATATACCGAACTGAGAAAAACTGAACTGTAACTGAAACGTATTAGTGAAGTTTGTACAACAAATTAAAGATAAAATGGATCTAGCTAATTATAGTGAAAATCTTCACTACAATTCTGTTAAGTTGGTTTTATTTAGTGGAGATTTATAAATTACCACATTCGCATTATTGTCTATTGCAGAAATGAAATAAAAACCAAAATATATTATTATACTTCATTTTAGATGTCCGTGCAGTAAAGTAATGTGCAATTTCTGTTTCAAAACCAGTATTTAATAGGCTCCATAGTAATAAGGGTTTTAAAGAGTATCTTGGAGAATAGTTAGTGAGCTTATAATGGTTCTATTTACAAGTGTAAAATGTACGTGGGTGGGAATATAGCAGCAGGTACGTCCTTTACTGCACGGACATCTGAAATGAAGTATAGTTTAGTCGTCAGAGATTTGACCTCTAAAAACCATAATGAAAAAGCTGAATTTTGCTGAGAGTGGCAATTTTGGGACTCAAAAAAAAATGAAAAAAGTTTACCATTTCTGCCCCCCCGCCTTCTCTTTAAAAAGCCTCCTCGTAGGGGGAAATGGAAAAAATCGATCTCCCAAGAATCTGTACGACGTAGACAAAACTTTTTTAAATAAAAAATGTAGGTGAGATAGTTTTGAATAAAATATTGATTGGAACTTATTGTGTACAATGAACTGTTCTCTCAGAAGCAACGTTTGAAGCGACCGGCGCGGCCGCGGCGATTTTGTGTCAGTTACTAGCGCCAAATAAATGTTAAATATCATAATTTGCATCAAATTCGATATCTTTTGAACTGAGTGTCTTATAGACAAAAAACAAAATGCGTTTTAAAGGCGAAGAGAGCAGCTGTTTGTATGTTTGCCAAAAATTAAGTCAGATTTTATAAAGAGTTAGTTAGTTCAATTAGTCATTAGTTTTAAAAAACGTACTTGTGTAATTATCGAAAATGTGCTGTTTTAAACATTTATATTGTTTGTTATGTGAAATTTTAATTTCAGCGTTCTTTAGGCATATTTCTAATGCCTGAAACTTTTGCCAAAACTTAAAACTGAAATGTTATTGATTTTTATTTTATTTATTGATATGAAAAGCGATTAATTTAATTGATCTCATGAGAATAATAAAAAGTAGCCAAAAAAGCGCAATGTTTATTTATTTAACACCTTTATAAAAACTGATTTCATTAGCTGCAACACTTTCATTGGATATATTGCTTTACAAAATTTTTTGGGTCCCAAAACTGACATGACTGACAGCAAAATTTAGCTTGAACGTAGAATTTTTGGAGGTTCAGTAGCATTTTCGTCTCTGGAGACTGGAGTATATATTCTGATTAACAACTGTTTTGCTAATTGCAATAATTGCATATAAATACAATATACAAATTTAATCAGATAACAAGCAGGTATTTTTTATAAATAACGTGCCTTCTAGTGGCAGCATACAGACAACAATCCACTGCCTTATATGGCCAGTATATATTTATGTTTTATAAATAATATATATCACGCGGCGCCCAGGACAAGCTAGTAACAGAAAATGTATTTAGGCATAAAATGTCCAAACATCTTTTAAGGTCATAATACTAAAAAACTTCTTTTTTAATAAAAAAAATTTTATTAAAATTATCGCAGCAATTAAAGTAAAATGTTCCGCAAACTGAGACTCCGATTCCGAGTAAGGACTAGTTCAGGATGTACACTATTAGAGATTAGAAAAATCAGAATAGAAAAGTGAAGTATATAAATTGTGGAAAAGTAAAACTAGAAATGGAGTAGTATAATTGTAGATAAAAAAGATTAACAGTGGATATATGAGATATGAGTGAGATATAGAATGATAACAGTAAACTTACTTAATAAAGAACTGTTAAAATGTTATGTGGATATGCTCCTCAAACCGGTCTGGGTTGAGGAATATGATAATTTGATAAAATTAAAGCTTCCTATGATTAATTAGGAAACATACTGAATTATATTCCCTCAGAAAAGAAAATCACAATTGGAGATAAGACGCACATGTGAACCAATCTAATAGAGGATATGAAGCAAATCATTGAGGAGGACTTTGAAACTATAAATGAAGGTTTGGATGATATGCTGTAAATATTAACAGCCTTAGATATGACGGTTGCTAACACAGTCTTTTAAAAGGGAGTAAGTCAACTTATTACTCAATACAAATAACTGCTGATTTTAAAGTTTCATGAAGAAGTGAGAGCAGCAAACCAAAAAAGACCTGGGGAGACGCTTAGACATGACATGTCGGTAAAAGGGATTAATAATAGTTCGATTTAAGGTAGAAGTTTACGGAGAAATTAGGGAGGTAGACCCCGTATGCACAGAAAACAAAGATAATAATGACGATTATATAGAAAACAAATACAATGCCAATACAATAAGGAAAGTAATTATACAGAATCATTTCAAACTTAAAAAGACAAGCTTAAATAGCGTGCTTATTTAAGGATTTTTTTTTGATTAAATTTGCAAATTTACAATCTGCTATTACAAGCTATTAGTAAATGTGATTATTACAAACACATGAGAAGAGAAACATCAAATCCATTGATAAAACTCCCAATACTAACACTAAAAAATTAAATTAATGTGGGATTATAATTTAAAACTAAAATTGAAATGAAAATTGAAATTAAAATTGAAATTAGTGTATAAGGTCTGTTGGCCACTGTCTCTTTAATCCTCGTCTGACTTCTGGTTGTAGGTGTAGTTGTCTTGCTTCCTCGTTTTGGTGAGTTGGCAGATGTTCTAAATAATTTCTTGTTAGTCTGCTGATTTCGTCTTCAACGAACGGTATACCAGAGTCATCATGCAGTGTTTAGTTACTAACGTACCACGGTGCGTTGAAAATCATTCTGAGTATTTTGGATTGGATTCTCTGAATGATTTTGGTATTAGAAGGCTTTGCACAGCCCCATAGTTGCACTCCATATGTCCATATAGGCTTTATTATACACTTATACAATAGAAGTTTATTATCTGTTAATAACTGTGATTTTCGGCCTATTAACCAATTCATTTGACGTATTTTCATGTTGATTTGGATTTTCTTTGCCAAAATGTGACCTTTCCAAGTAAGCCTTTGATCAAGTGTCATTCCCAGGTATTTGACTTCTGTTTTTACTGGTAGAAGTATATTGTTCAGTCTGATTCTGGGACATATGATGTTCCTATTGGTGAATGTAATTTGATTAGACTTATTATGGTTAACTTTGGTTTTTTATCTATTCATCCAGTCTTGTACTAGGTTCGGGTGTATTTAAAGGTTTTCTGGTGCTACTTGGGGGTCATCATCGATGGATATTATGGCGGTGTCATCTTCGAACATGACTACTGTGGTTGTATTTGTTGTTGGGATATCAGCAGTGTATATGAGGTACAGGAGGGGACCCAGGACACTTCCTTGGGGGCCACCGGATTTTATGAGATAGTAATGAGAGGTTTCTGTAAGGAATCTGACTTGAAAGTAACGTTCTGTGAGGTATGATTTTAAAAGTAGATAGTGAGGGGTGGGAAAGGATGACTTAAGTTTATGTAGAAGGCCGTCATGCCAAACACGATCGAAGGCTTGTTCTATATCCAGGAAGGCAACAGTGCAAATGTTTTTCTCTTCGAGGCATACATTAATGTTTTTTACAATCCTATGACACTGTTGTAGAGTTGAATGGGCTTCGTGGAAACCAAACTGGTGGTTTGGGAATCACTGAATTAATTTCGATGTCTTCTGAGATTCTTTGGAGCAGAAGTCTTTCTAAGATTTTGACATTATTGGAAGTAAGCTGATTAGTCTATATGAAGTAATAGATATTTGGTGGTTTATTTGGTTTACTTATCATAATTATTTGTGCGAAACTTCCAATTAATCGGGTGGTAGGCTAATCTTATGATACTATTATATATCATTGTTAGTAGGACAATTGCTTTTCTCGGTAATTTTTTTAATATTAGTCCGGTGATCATGTCGAATCCTGGTGCCTTGTAGTTATTGCATCTAGAAATTTGTTCTTTTACATTTATTAGGAGTAAAGCATTTGATTGGTAAGCATTATTGGGCATCGAGTGTCTAAGAAGTTTTTAACTTGTTCTTCGTTATTATGGTTATTAAGTTCAGGTGCACCAAAAACGTGTGAGAGATGTGCAGCAAAGATTGATGCCTTTTGCTTGTTCAGTTTTTCCCAGCTTCCATCCTCTTTCTTTAGAGGTGGTATGTGCTGTGTAGGCCTCTTGAATGATTTCGTTGCTTTCCAGATGCTGTGGTCTTCTTTTGACAGGCTATTGATGAATAGTTTCAAATGTATAATTCCTCGCGACTTTTTTAAGTTGCCGTGTTAATCTATTGTATTCGTTTTTGTCTATAGGATTGCGACTTCTTTGCCATATGCGCCTGGCTCTTCTTTTTTGATGCAATAAGATCGTTTTATATATACGGGTATATTGGTTGTCACTCAGTTCTTTATCATTCTGAGGGGGTGTAGCTATTTCTGCGGCTGCATGTTATAGTTTGGGTGAGAAGAAGCAAAGCATTATCGATATCGTCTGGTTGCTTTAATCTTACATTTAAATTTAAATTTTCATTTATGTAAAACACGAATACATTCCAGTTGTCCTTTGATGTTGTCGCTTATTTAAGGATGTACAGAAAAAGTAGAAAGGACAACTGGTTATAGTCGACGCAAATGAAATAAAATAATAGCAAATCGTGATCAATATTTCATTAACAATATAGAAAGCCAAGATTAAATATCAAATTCATATAAAATAAAACTTAATGTTATTATTAAGCGTAAACTAAATTTAAAAGTAAGTCAGGCATGTATCATGAGTTTTTTTCTGCTTTTCCTCTTGATTTAGAATGGAACTACTAGCCAGAAAGTTAATTTCTGTAACCAATAGACTTAATCTGCAATAAATTCATTCCAATAAATTCATTTCAGGAACGCACCGCAAAATGATTAAAAATATCCTTTTAAAGTCATCTACTTTAACGTATATAATGTCTAGTAAATAACAAAAAAATTTCACAAGAAAATGTTTTAGGACCCTTAACAGTTTTCGTGTTTAAAATATAAATTGTATTATTCTTACTTTTGGATCACCAATGAGAGCAATACCAATGGATAGTTTCCTTTTCTGTCCCCCACTTAAGCTTCTACTCGCTGTGTCAATTTTGTCAACTAAATCTATTTCTCTTATTATCTTGTCGATTGCGGACTTTCTATTCGGTATTCCTTTTATAGCAGCAAAGAATTCCAAGTGTTCTCTTGGCGTTAGATCGTCGAACAGGATATCATGCTGCGGGCAAACTCCTGTCATTCTTCTTATTTTGTCCATATCGTTGGCGTTTCTGTAAATGGATATAATTAATACATATAGCAAAAAAGGTAACATATATTTTTGTAACTTTATATTTTATAAAGCTCATATCGAGACTTCAAACTAAGCGGACGATTAAAATGTTTATTTATCAACGTGCGACAGGTGTCTCGAATTAATTAATAACAAACTTAAACTTAAAAACAATAGACTTATCAAATTTTTGTAAATTTAAAATCGATTTACTAATTTATGTATAACGTTTCCAAAGAGGAATGTACCAGGATTTGACAATTATATAATTAGCTAACACATGCAAAATATAAACAGCCAGCCAATGCCAACCTAGTATCCACCGAACCAAATAAATTGTTATTCTCGAATTCAAACACACAGGGCCACCTACTGCATATTAACAATGTACAGGGTTACCCACAGATGTCCTCACAAATACAGGTATGTACAATATGCTAATAAACCAACCCACACATCTTCCATCAATATGATATTTCTCCCAAATCAAGAACAATGTGTACATCGAAAAAACGTACCACATAACACCAATATAAATAGTAGAAATAGCCAACAAGATTACAGACTGTCATTAACAAGCTATTACGAACTGGAAACTGCGAATGCGTAGACAAAAAAACTCGTGGCAAGTAAAACTACCAAATGCAGTAAAATAAGAAAAAATGTAGAAACAGACAAATAATGTTATATGATTACATTATCGAACAAAAATAATACCGGTTACTAATCAAAATAAAACAGCGCTAAGAAAACTACCACGAATACTTGTTTACAGTGTAAGCCATTTCAGAAATGACAAAAACTGTACAGAAATTCAACTGAAGCTGACAATACGAATCAACCCATGTATATATCTATAGACCTGTATATATATATATTATATTATATATATATATATATATATATATATATATATATAATATAATATATATATATATATATATATATATATATATATATATATATATATATATATATATATATATATATTAGCACTCCGAGCCTAGTAGGCCCATGGCTTTGAGCTGTTATTGTTTTCCATTTCTTCCTATTATTAGCCTTGTCCTTCCATCTTTCTATTCCCAGTGTTTCTAGGTCTGTCTCTATATTATATATTCACTTCCTGGACTCTTGTTATTTTTTAATTTCTTCATTATTTCCTTTATCTCGTTTCTGGTGGGGGTGTTTCTTCTGTCTCATTATTTGGTTCCTATTTTCTCCGTTCTTATAGGCTGTTGCTGTTCTATCCTGTTTTCGTCATTTAGCAATTCATCGAAGTATTCTTTCCATCTAGCGGCTATTTCATTTTCTCCACTAATGGCGTTTCCCTCTTTAATTTTGTAAAATATTGTTTTTTGTTGGTATCCTCTTTTTTCATTTTTTACTCCCTGGTATAAATTTCTAATTTCTCTATTTTTGTAATTTTCTTCTATTTCTTTCAGCTGATTTTCCATGTACTTTCTCTTTTTCATTCTCAAAACTTTTTTTAACGATTTTTCTTTGTTTTTCATATCTGTTTCTTGTTTCTTCCGTATCACTTTTGATCATATCCATCCTTAGTTTACTTCTTTCTTCAATTTCCTTCTGGCATTCTTCGTCAAACCAATCCTTTTTCTTTTTAGTTATATTTTTTATTGCATTCTTTAGCTGTGTTACTGATAATCTGCTGAATTTTGTCCCAGTCCTTGTCTATGTGCCCTTCTAGGTGTATTTCATTTAATTTTCTATCGATACCTTTTCTATACATTTCTTGTTCTTCTTGCGTTACAAGCCGCACTGGTTTATTTGTGTTCTTATTTTTTCTTTTGCGATTTTTTTCTTCCGGTATCAGTTGAGCCATTTTAATTCCTAACATGAAGTGATCCGAGTCAGCGTCTGGTCCTCTGTATGTTCGCACGTTCTTTATACATTTTCGGTCTTCTCTCTCTATTAGTACATGGTCAATTTGATTTAATGTTTTTCCATCTGGGGATCGCCATGTTGCTTTGTAGATGCTTTTTCTCTCGAAATATGTACTCATTATTAGCATATTTTTTCTTTGGCAAAATCTATCAAAAACTGCCCGTTCTCATTAGTTTCCTCGTGTTTGCTAAATTTTCCTATATTGTTCTATATATTTCTTCTTTCCTATCTTGCATTTGCGTCCCCCAGTACTACTTTATGTCATATCTTGAATACTTTCAAATACCCTATTAACTTCACAGTAGAAATCCTCTTTTACTTCAATATCTTTTTCTTCTGACGGTGAGTGAATGTTAATGAATGTGATTTTTTGATATTTTCCTCTTATTCTTAGACAACAAAGACGATCAGATATTGGTTTAAAGTCTACAATTGATGCTTTTAACGCTTTATTTACCAAAAATCCTGTGCCTAATATTCTGTTTCTGCCTCCACTATTAAAAAATAAGCTATTTTCAATTTCCAGCATTTCCTGACCCAGTTGCTTTGTTTCTTGTAGTGCCACTACGTCAAATTTAAACTTTTCAATTTCTTTAGTTAAGTGTTTCAGTTTTCCTTCCTCAAAAGTACCCCTTACGTTCCACGTTCCTACCATTAAGTGATCTTTTGGATATGTGTTTCTATTGTCTTTTTTTGTATTTTTAATCTTTAAATCACCCTTTCCTATGACAATGTTACCGGTATTCATGTCCTTGTTCCTTGCGTTGTTCGTCTTCGTATTTTTACTATCATAGCCGTTTTCTAGTTTTTTGAGTTTGTTATTTCCATTTTATCTTCCTTGCTATTCCACTTCCATTCAACACCATTTATCATCATTTTCCTTGCTCCTATTTTGACTTCGTTTCCTTTGTTTCTTTCCTCTTGTGCAATTTTCTTATTATTTTTTGAATTTCTCTCTCTCTCTCACCGTTGTGTCATCGTTGATGTATACCTTTTCCTTTTTGACGTCCTTTAACTTTGCTTTATTCTTCATAACTTTTATCTTTTCTTGTTGGTTCTCCATTTCAATTAGGCACGTTTTTGGACCTAGTTTGTGGGCCGCCTTTATTTTGGCCTCTACTGCAAGGTGATCTTTTATAAAATTGCCAATTGCTTCCTTCAATACCAGCTGATTCTGCGTATCAATTGCTAGCCCGTTCATTACCACATTATTTCGCCTTCTCTGTTTTTCTATAATTTCTATGTTGTCTCGTATTTCCCTTAATTCTTTCTTAATCTGTATGTTTTCCTCTTTTAGAATTTTATTATCATTCTTTATTTCCTTGTTTTCCCTTATTAGATGTTCAACTACCTCCTTGTATTCCTTTTGGTCTTTTTTTATTTGTCTAATGTCGCTGGTTAGGTTGCTCATCATTTCTAGCAATTTATCAAGTTTTGCTCCATCCTCTTTTCCTCCTGTCTTCTGAGGGTTCTTGTTAGTTTTTTATTTTTTCTGGATCTCTCTTCCTCTTGCTCATCATCCTCTCCTCTATTCTTTCTTTTTGCTCCTTCATCTGTTGTTGTATCGTCACTGTCCATATACGTTTTACCTTGTAGATATTTTTCCATCCTTGTATGCTTTTCCTTTTTTTTACTTCGCGGATTACTTTCAACTCTGATTGGCGCCAGACACTATCTCTCGCTTCAACAGCTCGGAAGAAACAGTATGTACCACTTCCTGTTGAATCCCCTATTCGAAGTCTCGACTAATTTTGTATTCCGTGGCAAACACGAAACTTTGCACACATTGCAACGTCGCAATTCAATTAAACGTAGCTTCCTTCCCAGTGTTAGTTCTTATCAGTTAACCTCGCTTTTTTCCCTTATCCGATTATTCACTTTGTTATTGTTTTTTTTGCAGTTTTCGGTGTTTATTTTGCACAGTTGTTACCTTATTCAGTTATCTCAATTCTCACTACAACGTATTGAATTATTTCCGTTGCAACTCTCGAATTTCGGGTTATCGCAGACAGAAAATAAAACAAAAATCTTCAACTCCGCGCCACGTTGCCGAACCCCCTACTGGCAAATAATACAGTCAAAATAAATTGTAGCAACCCAGAAATATGTAAAAAATTATGAAGATATATAGGAGAACATCTTCATCTATTATTTCATCAAACATATCCATCATATTATTATAATTATCCATCACACATACCAACCAAAGGAAGAAAGAGCTTACAGAGTCCTAATTGTATCTTCACCATTTAGATTTAACAGAAGATATCAAAGAAGAACTGACGTCACAAGGTAAGGAACACCATTATTGCTAAACATAGGATTACAAAAGAGCCGGTAAATATGTTTAAACAAATTTGGCAACAAAACAGCCTATGTTGCTATAATGAAAAGATGTCAAATAAAAATCTTAAGAGCAATTGTTAATGTACCCTGATACGTAACCAACCAAAGAATTTACGAGAATCTGAACATTTCAACAGTAAAAGAAATAATCCAGCAAAAGAAATCACAATATATTTAAACAGTGAACACACACTCCAATCCACTAATTTCCGGAAAACCTTAACATCAAGTTAACAGACGACTAAAGCGATGTTGGCGAACAGACCAGTATTATATATAGAACCTGGACATGTGATTCTAAGACCACATCACGCCGGAATCAAGGGACATGACCTAAAACTAATCACATTAACTTATTAAATAAATAGGTAGTTTACAAATAAAATACTGTTAGTATTAATATAAGAAGATTTAGGATACTGCTTTATTCCTTACCTGACATCATAGCCAAAAACAAAAGCACTCCCACTAGTAGGTGAGGACAATCCAGTCAAAATATTAAACAGCGTAGTCTTTCCGGCACCATTATGACCCAAAATTGCTGTGATTTGGCCTTTATATATCGACAAATTTATACCATCAAGTGCAGTAACGGTTGGTTTTCGGCAATTCTGTGAATATTAAAACAAAACAGGTATATAATATATTTTATATCTTAATCTGAATATATGTAAATTTTTTAAGATTTCTAATTAGAATGTTTTAAGAAAACTTAACAATTATTAATATCTGTAAATTAGAATATGAGGTTTCTGGATATACCGAATATTCTAAATTATTTACACTTTACAGTGACACTGTAAAAACCATCTCATAAAAATATTACAAAAAACTATTTTTATTTTATTAATATAAAAATATTACCCTGAAACTTTTATTCAAGTTCGTAATTCTGATCGCTTCTTGATCTTGCATTTGCCGTGGCACTGGCTCTACATCTGCAGAACTTTCAGGGTTAAGTTGGTTGGGAGGCATCTGAAAAGGAAAAACAATAGAAATTGTATTAAAAGTTTTCTTCATTAACCATCGGAAAGTCGCGGCTGATCTGAGAGATACATTGAAAATATTCCTATAAAATATTTGAAACAAGTGCATCGTATAAATTCTACGGCACTGTCTAGCTTCACATTTATGTCTTAAGGCTCATCCTCGAAAATCCTAACGGTAAATTTCAGTTTGCTATCTCTATTTCAAAAATTTCTTTCTTTACGAAAACAAAATCTGTTCATGAATTAATATTCTAAACTTCGTTTAGATATCTCTCTCAAGCCCAGGTCAAAAATGCGTTTATCCTTTACTCGAGCCGATTATACACCGGGACAACCCCTGCAGTGATAGGTATTGGCTTATAATAAAACCATAAATCTCTTTAGTGGTGTGTTTGAGTAAATATAATAACAGATCAAAGTAATAATAATCTATTCATAAATTTACAATGTAACAAATGTAAATACATAATTTGTTTGTTATTTTTTTTAAGGAAAAATTGGCTGTCTGAATTTTAACGTAGATTAGAATTTACGGAAAATAAAAATTATAAAAAAAGATTATTATTATATATCATAAAAATTTTATTAGTATCAAGATCATTGAAAATTAATAAAATGAAACGATATAAATATAGAATTATGTCTAATGTTTTCTTCAGAAGTGTTTCAAATAAATTTATATAAAAATCGTATCTGATTAGTATCACGATCATTAAAATTGATAAAATGAAACTATATAAATATAGAATTATCCCTTATGTTTCTTCAGAAGGTGTTTCAAATAAAAATTATAATAAAAATCTTGAAATTTTTGTAGCATATTTTCCCACAGTTCCATATATTTATCAATCTTTTCGAATAAAATATTTTTTGGGGCCCATACCGCAAACTAACTATCTCTATTCGATATAAATAATAAAATAACTGTCCTTGCACTGGATAGTAATAGGAATCAGTTCTTTTTAAAATTTCTTGAAGGAAGGAATAATTTAGTCACGCTATTATTTCCAATTTTGATTTTTGATATTGAATTTGATAGGTTGTGGTTTATTACACCAAAATCTAATAAAATATAATATGACACAAGAAATAGTTTCAGAATAAGTTTGATGTATTGTTTATTATCATTGATTAAGAGACTAATTTACTTCTTACAATGCTAATCTTACAGACAATTATTATTGTCAAATGAAAGAAATAAGATAATTTACTTGTGTGCTTGTGGTTAGTAAACGTCGGCCCTATGCAACTAATTATCAACAAAGAACGGATTACAAAAGTTTAGATTTATGAGATTTATGAGGAGCATTTATGAAACTTAGATGTATACTGAGTACTTATTTTAAAAATTTACAACTAAGAATTTAATTGTTATATGTAAATATACTCCTAGATCTAGAAAAAATGGGAGTGCGACAATGGGAATTACTGGCACAGGACCGACAAAACATGGAAGACAATAGTAACAGCTTCAAAGACTTACGAAGAGTTGTAGCGCCATTGATGATGATGAAATATACTGTATAACTATTTATATGGATGTGAAATATGGATCATGAAGGATAATATGATGGACATTTTAGGATGTAAGTTGAAAAATTAAGGCAAATATCGAGCACAAATTTAATAATCAAATCTTGCCCAAGTACTTTCGCTTTCTACAGCATCATCAGGGGCATCTGAAATAAGCCAAGAAAAGTTTTTTTAAATGAAGAAAATAAACTTCGATAAAAAACTCGAAGTTAATGGATGATAAAAGTTTTTTGTGATTAACATTTAGACTTACTTCGTCAAATTTGGGCTATCCAGCAAGCGCAGATGCCCCTGATGATGCTGTAGAAAGCGAAAGGACGTGGGCAAGGATTGATTATTAAATTTGTGCTCGAAATTTGCCTTTATTTTTTAAAGTTCATTTATTCGAGCATTCAACCTTATATCTATAATTTAGGCTGTGACTTAGGTATATGATAAAGTATGGCAAAGACGCCATAACTATAAACTAAGACTGCATTTATCAAAACGATACTCTCAAATAATTGACTCCTGCATCTTGGAAAGATATTTCAGAATTAAACAGGAAGAAACATACACGGAATTGAAAGATATTACAGCAGTGCTGCCACAAAAAAGTGTCTTTACCTTTTGTATACGTGTTATATTATTGTCCTAGAAAATATACAATTGGAACATTTACCGAAGATATGCTATCATAGCAATATACAAAACCAGCGAGGTAGCGACAAAGAAATTACACAGATATTAATTAAATATATACTCCAGGAAATAAGCAAAATATAGACCCTGTTCGTGACACTCAATAATCTAGTCGCTGACAACGTTTTAGTTATTGTAGACCTATAGGAACAAAACCTACTTGTTTCTTGCCTTGAATTTGGAGCTGTTTTTTTAATTATTGACAATTTAATGCAAAAAACGCGATTGTTTCTATGATTATTGATACTAGTATTAAAAAAAAATAGATTTTTGAAAAAATTGTTTTTTGCACGAATTGTTTAAACAAACTGGACTATTAATCAATTAATATATAAACAAATTACTAATTTCTAATGTACGTAGAAATTACATACAAATTAAAAAAAGAATGACCCAAATTCATTGAGTAGATCCGGAGATATAGAAAATTTTACTAGTTTGAAATTGCTTGTTCGGTATGGATTTGTAAGTTCTTCCTAGTCACCATTTGAACTACATTTTTTAAAAATTCGTAGAGGGTCCTGTAAAGGTACAATGTTTGTGCAAATTTCTTAACAAAAAATACAAATCCCATTCCTTAACATGGCATCAATGAGGTTCCTTAATTATTATAATCAAATTAACTGTGAATTATCATCTTTTCTTTGACTTGATCTACTACTTGTTGTAATTGGTCCGTAAAACACTTCCCTTGTTGTTTTAGGCTTATTATTTTCCGGCCGTATACTCCGATAATGTTCAGGTTTTCCTTCTCCATTCTTATCTTTGATGTTACTATTCTTTCTGATATGTATTGACACTCTTTGATGTAATTTTGATACCTTTGGTGTATTATTGTTCTGAAGCTATTTTCTTGTGGCATTGTAAATTAATTAATATTAAAGTTTGATATTAATTAATTTGGTGTATTAGTAAGGCTACACCTTCTTTGGCCCTGTTTTCTTTTGCTACTCCACTGTAGATTAGTATGGATTCACCTAATTTTGATTGACCTTTTCCTTTATTTTTTGTTTGCTGTAGAGCATAAATGTCTATTTCTTTTTCTTTCAACACTTAGGTTATTTCTTGGTCCCTTGAGTTGAGTGATCTGATATTCCAAGTAATTCTCGTCTGGTTTTGGATGTTTTTCGCTTGTCCCTTATTTCTTGCCGTAGTGGTCTTCATAGTATCAATCCGGTTCCGAGACTGTACACTATTGTGAGGAAACACACAACGTCGGTTTTCGCTTTCAGGTAATTTCTAGCGGTTGAGAAGTGAACGTTTGTCGTAACCGAACAACAGTTGTATCTGACAGATACCCACGATCTCGCAGATCTAACCTATATTTTTTCGTGTTTATTTCGTTGTGTGATCTATACTTTATTCCAAATGTCGAAAAAGGTATATAAGTTGGATGAACCAAAGGATGTTGAAGAGCTTCAGAGTATGTTTCTCGATTCTGACGATGGAAATGAAAGAAATGAGTTTGAAGACGAAAGTGACGTGGACGAAATCGATTATGTCGAAGAGCGATCAGAAAACTAGGACAGAAAACAAAGACATTTCTAGTGAGGAAAGCAAAGAGAACGTATATGAAAACGTGAGTATTTTTTCGCAAAAGACAAAGTAACAAAGTGGGAAAAAAGTCAGTTTACGGAAATAAAATATAGGCGACAGAAACAAAATATTCTATGCTCAATTGCTTCTAGTAAGGAATACTGCAAAAAACGCAAAACTGAATATGAATGCTGGAGCTGTTTCGTATCAGAAAAACTTTAAAATTTAATTTTACTGGCTTACATCGCAGTAATCGACTAAAGTTGAAAGATTTATGGCAACAGATGGTAGTGAAATTGAATTATTTAGACTTACGATCTTAATGTGAAGATTCAAATTTATTCACAATTGTATACAATTCGATGACAAAACGACTCGACCAGATCGACTAAAGATTGATAAATTGTCAGCTGTTAGACAAATCTTTTAACTATTTGTAAAAAAATTGCAAAAAATAATACTTTATGGGACAAAACGTAACTATAGACGAGATGTTGGCAAGCTTTCGGGACAGATGGGGATTTAGGCAATACCACAGCCACCTTTACTTCCAAGCCATGAAGTAGAAATTTGGCAACAACGCGTGGTAGTCCGACTGTGGTTTGTTTTGGTTTAACATTTCATATAGGAAGGCTTGTAAAGTTTGTTGAATATATTGTTTTTTTTAACTTTATTCGAATGTTTTATTTGTAAATTTGTTTAAAATCAATTAGAAAATATTAATATAAGTAAAATTTCATTAAATTTAGAACTTTTAGAAGATTCTTAACGACAATTTAAAAGGCAAGTATAAATATAACCTATAAAACAAACTGAAAATAATAATACTTTTGCTTCTTGTTACAAAATATGTAAACTAAAAACAACAATAATAATACTTTTGTTTTTGTTACAGATGCTCTGGCATTGTTGTGTACCTGGTTGCAAAACCAATTATGCCAGTACTTTAAAAACGAAACAGGCAGAAAGTATGTTTTTGTTTCCAAAGATCCCCAAAGAAGGTATACTGGCGTTATGCTCTATTCATAGAGAAGGCTGTACAATTACCAAATCTTCCGTAGTATGTGCCAAACATTTTCATGAACATTGAAAAGTTAATATTTCCCAAATTAAAAGGCAAGGCAGTTCCTATATATTTCCTGAAGTACCATCATATGTAACTGTTCATCGTACTAAAGAAAGAAGGAATCCCGAAGACAGAAGAAACTTTTTGCATAAGAAGAGGGAACAAGAGATAACATAATTATGTCAATTAGACTTAGACAATAATATCCCATTGAAAAACTGGACAAGTAAAATTACAAGTGACTGTGTATATTTCTATGTATTAAACATTAATCAGTTGGAACACAAGTGTGATAATATTTGTGTAATATGTAGTGTAATAGTTAGCAGTAATTTTAGTGTAATCGTTAATGTAGGTAAGAATAGATTAAGTGGTAATGATTTGAAATGGATTTTACAATATATTAAATTAACAAGATGGTCACAATTAGAGAACTTACTTTCTCATTTAGATCTGCTTTTTAGATAAGTGATAACAAATTGGAGTATTACATTCAAAAATCTTTTGAGAATATAGGCTATTTTAAATCGATATACAGTTATAAATGGTATGTTACATTCAACACATTTTTCATGTATACCTCTTTTAACTTTGGTCTATATGACAACAAACCTATTCATATTTAAAATTGCTACTTTTGTATACTAAAGTATGAAAATTCAACAAAAGTTATAAGTAAATAGTAAAATATTTAATTTTCAATTAGATTAATTTAGAACCATATTTATATTGTGTCTGATTTCTTAGGATGAATTTTTTAATCATAATAGTTACACTAAGTTTTTACTTAGCACAAATTTATATCTTTTGTATTTTTAATAATCTTTTTAAATGTCGTGTTAATGTATTGTGTTATTTATATGCTTAGGTACTTAATATTTAAAATTTCTAGAGATTCTTGACTGCATTTGATTGTAAGATTAACTGTTTGACACTGTATTTTAAGTGCAATAAATTTTACTCTAGTGATTATTTTATTGATAATATAACCTAAATAATAATAAAACTTTATATATATTTACTAGGTATATATAAGGTTTTATTAATTTAATTTCCCTAAAAATATTTCTGTAATGAATTGAAGTTTTCAAAATATCAGTTTCCTAAAATTCAAATTAGTTTAATATTCTGGTAGACCTTACAGTTGATTATCGGACTACCGACGTCATAGAATGCGGTGTTGCCTTTTTTACTTCATGGCTTGGAAGTAAAGGTGACTGTGGCAATACCCATCAAAACCTAACAAATATGGGATTAAAATTTTTTCCATGGTTTATTCTAAGCTCTTTTACACAAGCAATATAGAAATTTATGCAGAACTGCAGCCTGAAGGTCCATTTTGTGTCAGCAATAAACCAGTAGATGTGGTCAAGAGATTAGCTGAACCTATCTATAATTCAGGACGAAATATCACTGCTGATAATTGGTTCACCGATCTTACTCTCGTCAGCGATTTGAAAAAGAACAGACTATCATACTTAGGGACAGTCAGAAGAAACAAACGTCAACTACCACCTGAATTAGTGAGTACGGCAAATAGACCAATACAATCTAACTGTTTTGATTTTAGTAAATGTTGTACTCTTGTATCGCATGTGCCGAAGAAGGAAAAAACGTAATTATGCACTTCGATGACGTAGTAAATTCAGATACGCACATGACGTAGTAAAGTCAGAGATAATCAATTATTACAAATTAGGGTTGATACTGTAGACTAACTGTTTGGTTCGTATAATGTAGCCGCAAAAACAGCAGAAGGTGGCCTACGGTGATATTTAACGTCGTCTTGAACATTACTGAAATCAATGTGCAGTCCATTTCCATGCTAAATAAGAATTCAAAAATACGACGTAGACTCTTCATTCGAAATTTTTCAAGTCAGTTATTGTCAGAGCACATAAAATATGTACGATCGAATATTACTACAGGTATTCACATACGATTGCAGCTTTAGCTTCAGAAACATAAGGAGGCAAGTTCAACCAGTAGGACAGATCAAGATGTTTTTTTTTATTGAGTTTAATGCGTCGACAACTAATGGTCATTGGCATGGTACAGTGAATTTTTACAGTCAGGTACCTAATGTAGAGTGTAGTGTGTGTGTAGAGTAATTGTCTTGATACTTAGCAAAGTCGACGTCATTGTCTTTGTTAAGAGACGCTAATTGTATCCGAACGTCTGCGGTCCCTCTGGTGAGTACCGATCGCACAAGGATAGAAATTATTTCCATTTATTAATTTTTAATAAACGAAAATTTCTCCACCCAGGTGAGATTCGAACTCACGACCTTTAGGTTCAAAGGTACGCGCTCTTACCACTAAGCCACAGAGGGGGTTCGATGTTTTTAAAACTTGCAATAAAAGAAAAAGGTGTTCTTCTTGCTTTTGTCCAAATAGTATTCTAAATATTGTACCAAATTTTTATGTCTTGAACATAGCAATATTGTATGCAACAGTTGTTATAATCGTTTTACTAATCCATCCGCTGATGAATCTGATTAAGTTTAGCTAAATCTAATTATGTGTTTTTGTTATTTTTGCCTTAGATTAGTAACAATAATAATATTTATAATGTGTTTTTTATTTTGTTATGTTCTTAATACTACATTTACTTATATTTTTTTTTGACAATAAATTAATTTAAATCCGCTTATTTTTTGATTAGTTATGTTCAAAATAAACGCTTCTTCTATCTCGATCAGTTTCTTTTAAGCTTATTGAAACATTAAACTTAAACGAATGTATCTCTGAGATACATCGCGACTTATACAGTACAGTTTATGACCGCGACCTCCGAAGTGATAAGAGAGAGATAACTATTACAATATTTTACCAAAAAATATTAAACAGCTAAGCTGTAATAGTTTTGAAGAAGTTATAAAAAAATATCTGCTAAAATATTGCTTTTACTGCTCAGGAGAATATGTTATGACTTATTGCAGAACATCCACTAAACTGCTTACCATGACTTTGCCATAAATTATTTTCTGTTAATCTTGTTTCTTGTTTGTTATGTTTTAAGTTACGTTGTATATTTTTCCTTTTTTATTTAACTACTTTGTATTTTTGACTGGCTACAAACAATATTTGTATCTATGAAGTAATTAAATACATAAATCTAATTAATCCTTCATACATAACACATATTAAACATTTTTCAATTTAAGTAATATAAAAATACTGAGATGTTAAAAATTATCTAAATTCTTGCAGAGTTTTGCTTATAAGCAAATATTTACTATAACGAACGTTTTGGCTTTGGCTTTGGCTTTGAAAAAGGTTAACCAGGGAACAGTCGCGCTCTTTTCTGTCACACGATCGATAGGTGTTACTTTACATCTATATAGCAATATATATTCATATATAGAAACAAATAAACAGATAACTTCTTCTTAAAGTGCCCTCTCCTCAATGGAGGTTGGCTACCAAAATTTTAAACTCTTCTCTATCTTCAGCTGTTCTTATTAGCTGTTCAAAATTTAGCCCAGTCCATTGTCGGATGTTTCTGAGCCACGATAGTCTTTTTCCTCCTAGGCCTCTCTTTCCCTCGATTTTTCCTTTCACTATAAGTTGGGCATATTGGTACTTGTTATTTCTCAGTATGTGGCCTAGGTATGATGTTTTTCTAACTTGTACTATGTTAAAAAGTTCTCTTTCCTTGCCTATTTTATGCAGCACTTCTTTTTTTATTTTTTCGAAATATTTTCTATCCTGTTCTATCATCATCATCATCATCATCATCATCATCATCATCATCATTAATGGTACTACAGCCCTATGAAAGAGCCTCGACCTTCCCAAGTCTATTACGCCAGGCAGTCCTATCCATTGCCAACCGTTGCCAGTTTGATGCGTTTAGCTTTCTACCATCCTCATCTACACCAACCTTCCATCTGAGTTTTGGCCTACACCTTTTTCTACTTCCCACGGGTTGTAGCACGGGTTGTAGCATGTCCTGCCCATCTTAGTCTTCCTATTCTTATAAGAGGTAGTACGTCTTTACCACCAAATATTTGTTTATATCTGTGGTATACCTCGTAGTTGTATCTCCTCCTCTAAAACACCATTTTCACAGATGCCACCAAATATTCCTCTCAGGATCCTTCGTTCAAATATAAGCAGAAGATCTTCGTCTGCCTTGGAGATGGTCCATGTCTCCGACCCATATATCAACACTGGCTATATAAGGGTTTTGTATATGGTTATTTTGGTTTTTTGACTTAAGTTTCTACTTCTCATATGTCTACTTAGTCCAAAATAGCACCTGTTTGCCATTATTATCCTTCCCTTGATTTCTTTCGTTATGGCGTTCTCTTTGGTGATCAGGAAACCTGAGTATGTGAATTTGTCCACCACTTCAAAGGTAGAGTTATCAACTGTGAATTGGGGACCGATGTTCCTGACTCTATTGTTGGGTGTTAATGCCATCATCTTAGTTTTCTCCTCATTTACTTGCAGGCCCATAGATTTTGAGGCATTTGAGAAGGTGGTATGCATTTCTTCTAGCTTGCATGTTGTGAGGGCAACTAGGTCCACATCATCTGCATATGCCAAAATTTGGGCCTGCTCTATTCTCGATCTTATTTCTAGATCAATATTTAGGCTGCTATCGATCCAACATCCCAGGTACTTAAATCTATTGACCTGTTCTAAAATGTGCCCATTTATTGTGCAAGGTTGAGGCACGTTTTGGCTTTTTCGGATTGACATCACTTTGGTTTTTTTTAATGTTTATTTTCAGATAACAGATACATAAACATTAAACAGATAACAGATACATAAAAATAGAAACCCTTACCTGATTATGTTTGGATACCCAAAAAGATGGCATCAGAAAGAAAAATGGTGACCTCTTTACACCATATGCGCCTAAAACGTATAAATAAATTTTCAATCACAAAATATTATTTGTTGACACATTATTGTTTATTTTGTTCTTCACACCACTTTTTTTAAACTTGCTATAAAGTACAACTTAAAATTATAATTTAATCTCTAATATTGGGATTCCTTATAATATATCTTATAATAACACTATTTTACATAAAACAAGTATTCTGCAAAACCTAGCACCAATCAAGTTCTTATAACTTGTAGCTTGAGTAGCACCAATGGCTACTCAAGCTTCTATTAACGATAAAGATTGTTTATATATATTATGGCATTGTTCTAATATTAATATTTGAGGCAATTTCCATTTTTTTTTAATTTTTTATTCCTTATTTTTTTATTAGACTTCCATATTCTTCATTATATTGTACATTACATGTTAAAATTATTCTTCATTTTGCATTCTTGTTATGTTATAATGTGAAAAAACTAATTTAATAAATTTAAGTGATACAAAAATAGTACCTACTTGGAATTACATTGTCAAGATAGTAGGCTATTGTAGCATACAATACTATGTCAACCAATAACATCACCAAAGTGCCACCAAAAGATAGTCCTGAGCCATGGTTATTCCATAAATTATCAAAATTTAATCCCATTCCCTCAATGTCTAACATTGCTACCTAAAAAAGTAAAAAATTATTAAAAGGTAAAATAAGTCTAAATTTTTGTAGAAATCTACAAATGCTTATCTTTAAGTATTGATACACGCATATGAGCTCTAAGATGTTAGGTCTTCAGTGTTCTCCTCTATGATTTCACGTAAAATATAATACAGATATTTTGAAGGTTCTAAAAGATATATAAGGGGTAGCTTAAAAATCAGTTAAGACATACAGGTGATTTTGCTTTATTTTTTTTAACCTAAAAAGTAAAAAAATATATTTTTGCGCAAAACTGGTTTTTATAGATTTTTTGTAGTTTTTTTTTGTCGATTATAAAAACTATTTTATTATCAAGAATTTTAACAGTAAAATGCATAAACAATTGAAAAAACTAGATAATTTAGATAACACCTAATTTTTGCAGTAAATTATAAGTATTAATAACTTTGTGTTTTGCATAAGAACATGACATGTAATATACCTACTCCAAATAGTGGCAGTTAATGCAACATTAAACTGTGTTGAATTTTAAAAAGATCGGTCAAATAGTTTAATAATTTATTGAATTTGTTTAGGTATCCCGCAAGGAGAATATTTAAACAACTATACTTGTCCAAACAGTGACTTTGCAACGTATTTTTAACGGAAATCTATTTTTGAAGGCTTTAATTTTAAGGTGTATTAAAGAAAACTTTTAACGTTTTATTAAACTTGATTTTAAAATGCAAACGATTTTTATGTCATACGCTTGTAGGTAGGCTCAATAAAAAGATGGTGAAAAACACACTTTCTGTAGAGAAACACAACCTTCTATGACCAAAAGGAAACAAGATAGAATTTTTTTAATCATATTTCCGTTATTCATTAATATTAGGAATTGAAAATTGAACAGGTTCTAAATAACGATCCTAATTTAATGATCAAACTTATACATGGCATATACACCAAAGGAGCAAAATGTATTCGTCCATATCGTGTTCTTGGTACTCGTAAAATACCGCCACGAAAAAGTGGAGGAGTGCACTGTCATCTGCAGTATCTCGGTTTCAATGGCACGTAGAACCTTTATTCTTTTTAAACTGTATGTAAAAATTCAAGTTTAAATATTCGTCTACACTTGTGGATGATATGCAGTGCCATGCATCAACATCCAAATAAAATTAATATGAAAAACATTAATTACAACTCTCTGTAGTTGAAACGTTTTATCAACTAGAAATGTGCAATAAAGATTTTTATTTTCAAAATTGGTTTTTGTACTAGGGTGATTGCCCAGTTGTCGGCCACTTAACTGAATTTTCCATTAAACCGACGTTTAAAAAGACCTGATTGATTTTAATTCTAAATTTGATCATTTTATCTGATAGCCTGTAGTATACTAAACTAATTTATGTCCATTCAAAATGAGAAATCTATTTAGTTTCCTTTCCTTAAATAAAATATTAAAAATGTGCTTTTTGCCAGTTCTCGGCCACGTGGTTTTTTTCTCGGCCATGGACATGCCGGTTTTCGGTCGGGTGGCCGAAAACCCCCTTTTTTTCGACCATGTTAATTAAACATTGAAATAAAAGTAGAAAATAATAACAAAATACCTAGCAACTTTATTGCATGTAAGCGGTAAAATATGCTCAAGCATACACTAACATTTTTAAAACTAACAAATACAAAAAACACTTTGAAACTAAACAAAAATAAGTATAGGTATTCTTCAAAACAGTAGTAATACTTTTAAAGTTGCATTGATTGTCTTTAAACTCATTTGCACGAACTACATACAAAATTTTTGATTGCAGCTTCATCATACGATAAATGAGATAACTCAGTGCAAGCTAAATGAAACCACTTAGGGCATATATCACAACCTAAGTTTTTCAACAAATCATTTTCTGTATCACTTATTAATTCGTCTTCGCAAAGAGAACACATCAGTTTCAATTTCTTGGATACATTTTTTTTTGCTGTTTTATTTTTTTTCGAACTATTTGTACTTTGTTTTTCCTTTCTTTCATCTTTTTCTTCTGTTGCGCTTCTTGTTTGTTCTTTTTCTCTTGCTCTTGCTTTTCGATATGTTTTCTCCACGCTTTGGACGAGATAGCACTCGGCAATTTTTCTTTCTTTTTATTTTCCGAACCTTTTTTTATAGGCTCCGGAAATCTGAGATGACCGAGAAAATGGGCTTAACACTTCTTTAACTTCCACAGTTTTTGTAGGGGTTTTTTCTTGGGACCATTTTGGTGCGTAGTCCTTAGTTTCAGCTTCAGTTTGTAGATTTTGTAGATCTTTAATGGCGTTTCTTACTTCCTTTTTCGTATAAAATGTTTCGACATTTATCGATACACATTTTTCTTTATCTCTTTCTTTGTTTTTAATTCTGCCAATTCGTTTTATTACTTTGCTCGTTCTCTTGCGTCTTTAAATTTGTCTCTTTCTTTTTTATAAGCTGGTACCTCTGTTTCTTCTGCCTGCTCCAATTTATCATTTATTGTTTCATTTTTCTGTGTAGTGTCATCTTTTTCATTTTGAACATCTAGATCGGTAATTTCTTTTTTTTGTTCAGATTTTTCATGCATTTTGCCTTTCTCTTTCACAAATCTCTCTTCTTCTTCTTTATATGAATTTCCCGTTGTTTTATTTTTAGTGGTATATTCATTTTCCTTTTCTGGCTGTTCGTTTTTTTAATCATTTACTGAGTCATTTTCATCCATTCCTTCAATGTTACTTTTGTCGTTTTGACTATCTGGATCAATATTTTCCTTTAGTTCTTCCGATTTCTCCTTAGTTTTGTCTTTGTCCTGCTCAACCTTTTGTTCAATATTAACGCTTTCTTTGTCAGTTTCTGTTCGCCATTATTAGTTTGTTCTATAGTACAATAACGAGCACAATCGCCATTCAACGCTTTCATTTCACAAGCATCATATTTGTCAGTATTTAGATTATTAGATTAGATTATTAGATTATTAGATTATCCGCAATCGTATCCTGCTTATTGATGGTAATATTGCTTATAACATGTATCTTTTTTTGTTCTTGTCTCACATTTCCGTCATTGTTAACACCAAATGTTATATCATTTATTGCTTTATAAATTATGTCCGTGTTAATACCACTATTTTTTAATTTCTTTTCTAAAATTTTAATGACTTTTTTTGCTGCTTGGGCTTCCTCACAGCTTATTTTTTCTGCATGCTCCATGCTATCGTGTTTTCTTTCTAATTCATTTTTTACACATTTAGTGTAGTCAACATTGTTTGGATTCAAAGGAAACAAGCCACACTTTCGGAAGCCATTTTTAATACATATGGTTGCATATCTGCTTTATCTAACGCCTGCTGAAATACTTGACAAAAATTTATCTTTGTGACAGCGGTATTCACGTCTTGTTCACTTTGCCATAGTCGAATGGTCTTCTTCCATTCATGTTTTAATGGCCTAAACACACTAACATCAGCCGGTTGTAGGATGTGAGTAGTGTTTGGAGGAAGTGCATACAAAACTACTCCATTTTTTTCACAAAATTCACTCAGAAATATATTAAGGTGTGATCTGTGTCCATCAATAAACAATATTATTGGCTTCTTAATATTATTGTCTTTAAGCCACTGGTTAAAATCATTGCAGATATATTCGTAAAACACGTCGCTTTTCATCCACCCACTTTCAGATTTTCCCAGCACCCAATTCTCTGGCATATTATTTATCAATGCTTTCGGAGGCCTCACGTAAGGAAAAACAACAAGTGGAGGACATATATTACCACTGGCATTAAATGTTACGAGCACTGTTAATGTTTCTTTTTCGTTGCCTTGTTTAATTGAATAAACGTTTTTATATCCACGGGGAGCAAGAACTTTTCCGGTTTTCGGACACAATGAAAAACCTGATTCATCGCCATTAAAAATTCGGGAAGGGTCTTCCATGATATCCATAATATTGTTTTCTTTTAAGAACTGTTCTAGTTCTGAAAACCAGGACTTAATATATTCTTTCGTGATGACTGCCCTCGCTTTGTTAATACTCTCGGACTCACGTAATCGTATTTCTGGGTGCCGTTTTGATGAAACACATATACCATTTTTCTCCAGGCCTGTCATTTTTGAATTTTTCAATTTTTCCGTTTTCTGTTGCTATTTTAGTTACTGTTTCTATTAGTTCTTGCTTTTTTATTGGGAATCCACACTTGGCCAGACTTATGACCCAATCCCTAATGCGTTTTTCTCCTTCGACAGTCATGATTGGCTCTGGGCCCGTTTTACGTAAATTGTCTGGGGTTTTCCCCGACACCCTGTCTTGGAGAGTGGTCCTGGGCACACTATAATGTTTCGCAGCCGTTCTTGTGCTCATTTTGCCCTCTCTTACAGAATTTAGTGCAAGCATTAAATTTTCTTCCGAGTACCGGAACAGTTTTCTTGCCTGCGTTGACATATTTAATTTTTTGCTGTGCTTAGTGGTGGCCATCTGGAAAAGAATAATTTAGTAAGTATTTTGCGTCAAATTATATTTTTCAGTTTTGGGGATTCCAAATTTATTTAAAAGAACACGTAGTTAGATACAAAATAATTAAAAACAAATCAAACCTTTAAAGTTAAAGTTAATGGCCGAGAAAGGGCCAATTTACCTTTTCTCGGTCGCTAGTTTAAACTTTTTTATTTGCCGCGTTTTTTTAGATAGCCCGGCCGAAAACTGGCTATTTTGTAGTACTAACTGTCTTACATACGCCGGTAAAATGGTTACGACTTATTATCAAGTCGTGACACAAACGAAGACAAACATATTTTGCTTTTAAGACCGGCTCTCGGCCACCTCGGTCGAGAAATGGTTTGACAGTTTTAATTAAGCCAGTTTACCGGCCACCAAACAAAACATTTAAAATTCATGATTTATCAGTTTGGCTCTAAATATAACAATAGCTGAACATATTACTTATCTAAAAATAATAAAAACTTACCTTTAGAATCAGTATTTTACAAAATAATCACTATTTCCGCATGGGGTGCACACTAACAAATTTTTAAATAACGACCACATGTATACATCTTCGTCCATAGCCAACTTTTAAATGACGTTTGTTTTACATACGCAAGCTTGCAAAAATGGCGTTTAGTGCGAAGTGGGGGGTAAAGGGAGTCTGAAGTGAGGTATATCTCAGAAATCGCGGTTCCACTCAAAACTTCTAATTTATTCACTATATTGTCTGAAAATGACCGAGAACTGGTAGTGGCCGGCTAACTGGGCGATTTACCCTATGCTTGGTTTTTAAACCAGAAAAGTAAACTATAAAGAGACAGATTCACACCCAAGAAAGTCACTAGAAAAATTACCAAATATATCTTTTTTTTTTGGTTGATCATATCGGCCTTCGACGGTAATCCAAAAATATTATATTGTACTAATATTTTTGTTTGTATTTTGAGAACGATTTCCAAGTGGAAATTGAAACGTTACTAAACGTATTTTTACCTTTAATTGTGGCTTATTCCCAGTTAAATAGTAATTAATTTAAAATGCCACAAGAAAATAGCTTCAGAACAGTACTAATATGTGGCTAAAGAATTCTAAAAACAACTGGTTTTATCTCTCTCTTCAATCTTAACCCCCCAGGGGAAGTGTAGTGGTCGACGTGATGTCGTGTATTTTCCGTCTCCAGAGATCTCTGTCTCTGTTCATTTCTTTTAATTCATGCATAGGTCTTTGGCATATTTCTGTAATTTGATCTATCCATCTTGTTGGGGATCTTCCTCGTGATCTTCGGCCTTCTACCTTTCCTTGTATTATGAGTCTTTCCATGTTTTCTGTGTTTGCTCTCATAACATGCCCAAAATATTTTAATTGTTGGACTTACTAGAGATGGCTAACTTTTAGCTCTCTTAAAATTGAATTATTTGTTCTACGGTCGGTCCAAGGAATTCGTAACATTCGTCTCCAACAGAACATTTCAGTGGCGTCTATCTTTCTTCTCTCCGATTGTCTCAGAGTCCAAGATTCACATCCGTAGGTCAGTATTGGAATATTAAGCAGTTGATCAACCTCATCTTTATCGCTCTTGAAATTTGACAGTCCTTCCATATTTTGGTCATTTTTGCTGTGGCAACTTTTGCTAGATCACATCTACGTTTAATCTCTTCTTGTAATGACCCTGTGTTTGTGATTAATGATCCCAGATATAAGTATGAGCTCACAACCTCGAACCGGTCAATTGTGGTTATGTGTGGATGATTGTTGTGTAGTCTATCCACTATCATGATCTTTGTCTTTGATATGTTTAATTGCAGACCAAATATTTGACTTTCGTTTTCGATCAGTCGTAT
The DNA here is from genome assembly GCA_918026665.1 of Diabrotica balteata. Taxonomy (NCBI): domain Eukaryota; kingdom Metazoa; phylum Arthropoda; class Insecta; order Coleoptera; family Chrysomelidae; genus Diabrotica; species Diabrotica balteata. Next base: position 131,199,156 of record OU898278.1, on the reverse strand, counting down.
AAGTTCCATCAGCTCTGCTTGACTATTTGCAAGAAGGGCTGTGTCATCTGCGAAACGTAGGTTGTTTAGTTTATGACCATTTATTGAGATGCCCTTTTCCCATCCTTCAAGTGCTCTTCGCATAATATACTCCCCATATATGTTGAATAATTGTGGAGATAGTATACATCCTTGTCTGACACCCCGTTCTGGATGAAACTCGTTCGAAAGTGTGTCAAGTACTTTAACTGATCCAGTAGTGTGTTCATATAGTTCAGTTATAAGCGTAATTAGATGTTGTGGTACGCCTACTTCTTTTAGTATTCGCCATAAGTGTCTCCACTTGACCCTGTCGAACGCTTTACGGTAATCTATAAAACAGATGTATAGTGGGATGTTGAATTCCCTAGATTTCTCGATTATCTGTCTTATATTCAGCAGGTGTTCTCGAGTGCCTCTACCTTTGGTAAATCCAGTTTGCTCTTGTGGAATTTCTCTTTGAAGGAATGTTTTCAGTCTTTCATTGATTATATGTAGCATTATCTTGCTGGCATGGGATATAAGAGAGATAGTTCTATAATTGTCGCATTTATGGAAGCTGCCTTTTTTATGTATGGTCGTTATTGTAGATTTTGTCCAGTCTTCAGGCCATTGTTTGGAATGCCATATTTGGTTACAGAGTAGATGAAGTAACTTTACGCCGGTTTCTTCTGTGGCTTTAAGCATTTCTGCTGTTATCATATCTGGACCTGGTGCTTTGTTATATTTGAGCTTGTTGATAGCCTGTCTTACTTCATTTTCGAGTATATCAGGTTCTTCTTCCACCTCGTCAGAGATTTGGCTAACAAGCTCTTGGCGTTGATCATCTTTATATAGGTCCCTGCAATACGATCTCCATGTCTCTTCTATGTCTTCTCTGTTTGTTCTCAGGGTTCCAGTGTTATCTTCAATGGCCCAAGTTCTGGCTCTGAAGTCTCTTGTCAGGTAGCGTATTTTTCTAAATAGATCTCTCGGCTGATTATTCTGACCATGTCTCTCAATTTCTTTGCATATACTTTGATAGTACTGTTTTTTTGTCGGCCTTACATCTTCGTTTTATTTCTTTATTGAGGTTTCTTAAACTAGCTTTTTCCCTTTCACTATATACACCACTTTTACAAAGATTTCTTCTATTCTCAATTATTTTAAGAGTTTCATCTGTTATCCGGTGTTTCCGTTTCACCGGATCATTTTTCTTTGAGCGATCCACTGGTGTTGTTACGCAATGTTTAACAGTCTCCCATATTTCTTGTGATGTTCCGTTACGAATAGAGGGCATACTTTTCTGTACTTCCTGTAGAAGGTCATCTTTCTTTTTCTTAGTTCTATCCTCTTTATCTCTCTTTGTTTGTTGGGTGCTTTAAGTTTAAGCATTACTTTAGCTACGAGGAGAGTATGATCGGATCCGCATATCGCCCCTGGATATGATCTGACTGTTTGAATGGACGATCTCCAGCGAATATTGGTGAGGACGTAATTTCTAAATCTATCTCCAGGACTTTTTCAAGTATAAAGTCGACGTACATGGTGTTTAAATCGAGTATTCATGATAGAGTAGTTTTTATATAAACGCAGAACTGGTTTTTATATAAACGCAGAAATCACAAAAAATCGCCGATATAACTTAATTAACCTATTAAATGCCATCAATGTCAAAATTTCATAACAGTGGAGTAAACTTGCTTTAGGTTCGACCAATTACAAACAAACATTGCGGCGCTGCAAATTTGAATTACTCCTCCTGGTTTTAAAAACAGAGTATAGCAGTCGATCTCCGGACGCTTGCAGTTTATGTGGTAGATCCCATTCCCAAGTCTGAGCACCACTGCTTTAGAGCCTTTAAATACCTATATAAGGTTTTTTCAGCTTTTTTATTTCTGGACTCAGGTATACAGAGTAGGAAAAAGTTTATGGTCGGTATGGACCTTACGTGAGATGGAGTGAGAAACAGCTGTTTAAAAAGAGAGAGGTATATTAGGTCCGCCCTTTATATCGCCGAACATGCAAGCGTGGAAATAATAAAAAAGGGGAAGTTCAACGTTGCCAAACTTATTGGTTTTATTTGACCTGTTGTCTTTTTTGCATTCAAATTTTGAACAATGTTCTAAGATAATCAAATTTGGGAGAAATTTATTTAAATGGCAGCTTACTGTTTTTTTTTATTGGGAATATGCCACAAGTTTACTTTACAATAAGTGTAATATGACATTTTGATTTCCACGGTTATCGTTTTATATAAATAAAATTTATTAATGTTTCGTATTTTAAGTACGATTTGCGAATTAAAAATCTAAACATCAAAATAAGCTTATTTTAAAGTCACATTGTGCCTTATTCCCAATATGAAATGATAAACTGCTTACAATAACGCCACATTAAAAAATATTCATACACGATAATTATTTGACAACGTCTGTCTGGTCAAAATAACGAGTAACGAGTAGTAGAGGTGGGTCGTGGCAGGTGCCGGGTTAAGAACCTAGGCGCAAATTTTCGGGCCAATATTTTTTAAATGCATTCATTTCTTTCGAATCCTAAGAAAACCAATAAATATTTTTGAAAAATTTAAGCGAAGAATGAAACAATGCATTATTACCGAGAGCCTAAAGTCCCTGAAAACTTCTATAATGTTTATTTTAATAAGTTATAGGGATGAAAAAAAATAGTGTGATTTTTAATTTCAAATATCTCATTCCAAAAACTTTTTGTTTATTCTAAGGGACTTTCGGCCCTCGGTAATAATGTAATCTTTCATTTTGCACTTAAATTTTTCAAAAATATTTGTTAGTTTTCTCAGGATTCCAAAAAAAATAAATGCATTAAAAATTTTAATTTTCGTAAACAAGTAACTATGACTGTTTAAAAGTAGTTTTAACGAGTATCTACATAAACAAACATAATGGCTATTATCGTTTATGTGTATATTTATTGAAGTGAAAGAAACTAATGATATATTTATTATAACTTAAAAAATATACTAAACAATACAAATAGTAAATCGTACTTACATTTACATTACACGTTATTATTAAATCGCGAATAGTCTAAATTGACGTTAAAAAACATTAGTTTTTCTACTTTACTTCTTATTAACCGTGTTCTTTTTTTATTTCAAATTAAGCTAGATTTTTAACATGTGTTCACATTGACAATACTTTATGAGTATAGTGGTTAAGTTAGGATATACATGGCGATGGTTTTTCTACCGTTGTAATGGACTCTCGGTACAGGTGTACGTGTAGATGACTCATCTCCAATTAATTGATCAAAAATACACCATGAACTTAAGTCATCTTTATTGGTTTCTTTTTCTTGTACTGGTTGATTTTCAATAGTACAATCTTCTTGTTCGTTAATTATAGAAGTAACCAGCTTCTTAACTTTTCTTTTATTTTTTAGCTTCACTTTTATAAGAAAAACCCTGCACTTTAAATGGTGAATACATAAATGTACATAATGACAATGTGCCAATCTGTTCTATCCCTTAAATTTTTTTTGCTAAACCCGATATTAGTAATTGTACTACGTCGGATACTATGGATGTAAGGTTACCGTTTGCTAAAATTTTATTGCAAGGTTCTTGCAGGCAGCGGACCATAACAATCACTGAACTACCCTTCAAGTATTTTGGTCACTAATTGTTCTTGTTATTTCTTTAAACCGCCGTAAAATTTGGGAAGTTGAGAACAAATAATCCAGTATTCTTTATTTAGATTTGGTCTAAGTCTAAGTCTGTATTATTTAATATCGATGTGGAACGAATTGCCTCTTCTAACTCGGTCATTCTTTTTAACATGTAATAGGCGAAGTTCTTCCTAGTTTCTACGTCTTGGATTGGCCGTTTGGGAACTTTGCTATGTTGTAATTAATACTTTAAAAGCCTTTCTGAAGATAAGGTACTTTTTTAAAATGTGTTTTTTGCAGAATTGTCAAAAAAATGGCTTTTTATTTGATCTATTTGTACACGACAGCATTTAAGTGCGTCCTTCACTTTAGAATGGTTTCATTCTAAAACATCTTTAATAGCTTTGAACATATTTGAGGCATTATCAGCTACTGCAAAATTTACTTTTCGTTTTAGACCCCACTGATTAATAATTTCACTAATCGCTATTTTCTGAATTATGGTTTCCAGAAAATGGCAGCAGCCTAATAAAACCGTTTTAAATTCTAAATTTTCGGTTAAATATTGTCCTGTTAATGGGAAGTAACTCTCAGTTACTCCAGATGTCCAGAGGTCAGTAGTAATACAGATATTTTCTACTTTTTTAACAACTTGTGATCTAATAATTTGCTCAGTTTTGACATAACATTCCTGAAGTAATGAAAGTGAAGTTTTTCTTGTTGGCGGTTTATATCCAGGAATCCACCCTGCAAACTTTTTAAAATCTGGTTCTTCAACTATGGAAAATGGATGAAACGAGTCTTTGCATAAGTTTAGTAAATCTTTAAAATCAACCAGTACAAGAAAAAGAAACTGATAAAGATAACTTAAGTCCATGGTGTATTTTTGATGAATTAATTGGACATGACTCATCTAAACATACACCTGTATCGCGAGATATAAAAGAAGTCGACATGTATTTGTCTGATCATATATTACCAACAAAAAATTTCGAACGGAGATTGGAACTGTCCATAACCGTGGTGGAGAAACAGTCTCCATGTATAACCTAACTTAACCACTATATTCATAAAATATTGTAGTATTGTAACAAAATCTTTTCCTTGTGAACACATGTTTAAAATCTGGTTTGATTTTAAATAAAAGAAGAACACGGTTAACAAGAAAAGTGGAAAAACTTATGTTTTTAAATGTCAATTTAGACGATTCGCGATTTAATAATGTGTAATGTAAATGTAGGTACTATTTGTATTGTTTAATTTATTTTTCAAGTTATAATGAATATATCCTTCGTTAGATTCTTTCACTTCAATACTTATGCACATAAACGATAATAGCCAATATGTTTGTGTACTCGCTAATTTGAATACTGGTAAACAATCAACTAGTTACAGTTTACGAAAAACAGTTCCGATAAAAATTTAAAAAACGGGAGGACCTACCTGTAGTTTCTTAGGTATATTAGGATCGGAACCAGAGAATATGTAAAATATGTCTGATCGGAACTATTCATCTCACTAATGGGCAATGAGTGTTAAAAATATTAATTATGGAGGGGGGACCAAGGAGAAATATGATTGTTATCGTTGTCTATTCGCTGAAAATATGATTTTATATCTGCGTTAGATATCCTGTTAAATTTTACCATACCGACCATAAACTTTTACCTACACTGTATATAAACACACCATAAAACTAATATAACTATTCTCCAGATCAAGGGCAAGAGAGGCCCTGGATACAGAAGTATATCCTTTTTGGCCAATCTTACGAAATAGACTAGTCTATTTTGAGCTGCTGGAAATAAAATAAGATGGGTCAATGAGGTTGCCAACATTACAATGAGAATAACATTTGTAGAAGATAGAACCAAAACCAACTAAATCAGCTCTGAAACATTATTTCAAAAATTATGTTTTTATACTGCTGAATATCTATTCGTATTTTAGAATAATTCGTATTAAATCTTTAAACTTACCTTATCAAGAGCTGCTGCAAATCCAGCCGGACTTAAAAGAGACAGTGCCCATATTAATTCAGGATGTTTACCGGTGACAAGCTGCTCGACAAAATATAGTACCATTATTATTATCAATATAAAGGAACTTAGCACTCCAGCAGTCTAAAAATTAATCATTATTTTAAACATTATACAAGTTTTTAGTATTTAGAGTAGATTTACGGAACATTAAATAAATAGTTTTAAGATTTTGATTGTTGTCATGTTCTTTCTGAATGATAGTAAGATGAGTAAAACCTAGATCATACTCAAAACTTACCCGTAATTTTACGTTGAGTCCAGTTAAGGCTTAGAGATTTTATGAACTTGTTTAAAACATAGATTGTGCAGCTGATAAATTTTAGACATATCAAAATTTATTTAAATTATTATTGAACAATATAAATGATACCGAAATAATCGGTTTCTATTTGGGTTGCTTGATAGTGGCTGAAAACTTCGCGTGGCTGGACGAGAAATGAGAGTGTTGACCACTGAATTCGGCGGAGTGATGATGTGACTGGGCATTAAAATATCGGTTTGTATGAGTGGGTTTTCGGTACACGGAATAAGAAAAACTGTGAGGTGAGTTTTTCTGAATAACGACATCAAGGAATGGCAAAGACGCTTCAGACTCGACTTCCATCGTGAATTGAATACTTGAATGTATTCCATTCAGGTAGAAGAAGAAGAGATCTAACGCGTCCCTACCATGAGGACAAATGAAAAAAGTGTCATAAACATACCGTAACCAGCAGGTGGGTATGAGGACAGGACTGCTCTTTCGAAATGTTCCATGAAAATATCAGCTATTACGGGAGAGAGGGGAGATCTCATTGGGGCACCTATGATTTGACAATAGAAATGATTTTGGAACGAAAAGTATGTATTACACATGCAGTGTTTTATAAGAGATAGGAAATATGATGTTTAGAGTCCAAGATGGAAAAGGTTTCATCGATGGAAATGTTGGTGAACAAAGAAACAATGTCAAAACTAACTAGTATATCTGAGGGTGAGATAGAGATATTTTTCAGAAGATCAATGAAATGAAAATAGTTTTTGACAAAAGACGAAGCTTTTTCGGCTAATAGTTGTAAGAATAAAGTAAGATGTTTTGCCAATTTCTGAGTGGGGCAGTTGTATGCACTGACGATGGCTCTTAGAGGAACATTGGGCTTATGGATTTTTGGAAGGCCAAATATCTTTGGAATTCGAGATGACTTTTCTCTGGGTATAAGAGATTTTTTTATGTCTGGAGGTAGAGTAGACTTATTTATAATGGTTTTGGTAGTTTTTTCTAGATATGTGGTGGGATCGTTTGGGGCGCGTTTGTATTATGTTGAATTGAGAAGTTCGAACATTTCGTCGAAATAATTAGAAGAGTTGAGAATGACGGTGGCATTACCTTTGTCGACCGGAAGGATGACAATGTCAGGCTTGTTATAAAGTTCTTTGAGGGCACGTCTTTCTGAAAGACTGATATTTGACGGTGGAGGTTTGGAAGTACGGAGACTTCTGGCAACATCTTATTTGGCAATTTCGGCTTGGACGGAAGGGAGATGAAAAATAGCTTCTTCAGTTTGACAAATAGTTTTCTCTGTTGGTATGGAATACTTGGGGCACATTGTGAGAGGTGAAAAGTACGAACTTTTAAGAAACATCATGCAGGGCAAAATTAAGGGCAAAAGAAGTGTGGGAAGAAGAAAAATATCGTGGCTTCGTAATCTACGTGAATGGTTCGGATGTAGTTCGATTGAACTTTTCAGGCGCGCTGCTAACAAAGTCGCAGTGGCCATGATGATTTCCAATCTCCGCTAGGAGTGGCACGAGAAGAAGAAGTTGGTATGGAAAGAGGAGTGACAGAAAACTTAAAGCCTTTTGATAGAGCTTTGGTAGCAGAATCGGATATCTGATATCTGGAAGTTGGTCCAGTTTGCTTTTCTGGGTTTGAGTTTTGTTGTCAGAAATGTGTTGGGGTTTTTGGTAAGAAAGACGATCGAAAGTGTCCCATAATAATGGGTGGATATTGTAAAAGTGAATGTCATTGAAGGTTTTAAGAAGTTGATAATGTGTTGAATCTAAGTTGCGGCGTGTGGAAAGAATTGAATTTCCAAGAAGCGAAAAACCAGTTGCTCTAAGGATTTTGGAAATAGATGGAGATTTAGTGTGATGTTTAACTTGAAGAGATTTTGGAATGACTTGATGGTCACGACATGATTTAAGAAAAGCAAGATCACAGAGAAGACGGTATTTGCGTGTTAGAAGATTAGAAAAGGATTTAGTGAGAATGAAAAATTCCTTCCGTAGAGGGGAATAAAATGTTCGGATATATTTCCACGGTCAGATGAATGAAAATCACTAGGTTCTAGGGAAGAACCTCGTTGAGAATTTAATGCTCCACGTTTCGGCTCCCATTTTGGCGCCATTATCAAGAGGGATACGGTTCGGTTTGAGTTCGGGGTCTCAATCTGCCTACTCCTCTCACTCGAGACGTACCAGTATCGTGTTCTGTATTAAAAATACAGGAACTGTCTCTCGGCACTGAAGTCAAGTCTGCCTACTCCTTAGTGTCGAGTGACAACCGGTTTTACCCTGTATATATATATATATATATTATATATATATATATATATATATATATATATATATATATATATGTATATATATATATATATATATATATATATATATATATATATATATATGGGAATCACTAGGTTCTCGGGAAGGACCGCGTTGAGAATTTACTGCTCAAGCATTAAATTCTTAACGCGGTTCTTCCCGAGTAACCTAGTGATTTTCATTCATCTGACCGTGGAAATCTATCCGAACATATATGAGCATAATATATATATATATATATATATATATATATATATATATATATATATATATATATATTATATATATATATATATTGATGTCATTGGCAATATGAGTGCTTTCATGGCATTGACCCCAAATTCTTACAACCCTGAATATTCTCTTATTCTAACCTTAAGTATAAATCTACAACCTCTCATTAAATATATAGGTATTTGGTCTTACACATATTTATCGCTAGTCCCCATAGCTCATATTCTTTCTTTAAATTCCTTATCATATATTGAATATCCTCTCTGTCTTGGGCAAAAATGACTTGGTCCTCTGCGATTGGGACAGTACTACAAAGAAGTAACGAAAGAACACAAATACTGCAAAGGATACTACAAGGATCAATCACTATAAGCAATAAGACAATATTAAAAGATAAAAAAATAAAGCATCAAAATAAGAATATATCAACCAATAATAGTAGGCTTGTTTATTAAGAGGAAGAAATGTACGAAAAACAAAAGAAGGGTCATAGTTTATTCGTCTTCCGGGTTTGGACCGTGTCATTTGTGAGTGACTCAAAAGTATGTTCATCTCGACGTTTCGCTACAATTGTATGTAGCTTCTTCAGGAGAACAAAGAAAAAGAAAACAAAAGACAGGAAGATGGGTAGTTAGCAACGGTAACTCAGTTACTCAATGCAACCAGAGGCGAATACTAACTACCAAGATGGGCATTTGGTCACAGTAACTCAACTACTCAACGCAGCCAGAGGTGAAAACCAAATGCCAGGACAGGGATTCACGTCCAACAGCTCAGAACACTAACGCGTCGAGAGGCGGGGAGTGAATCCGACGATTACTCCGCTACCGCTCTATTTATAGTCGCGGTGCCTGTCGTGTCGGGACGTATCGGCACACTTCGTGGCGCGAACGTCAAGAAGCGCGCGCTGGCCAATCATGTGGCTGCATCGTGGTGGCGGGACCGGACGGCGGCTCTAGACTGAGATTACAGATGGGAGACAAGTAGTATCCTTCCTCTCGATTGATATTATGGGGATTTTTTCGGATCTCTAGAGATTCGCGGATTTTGCTGGAATAAAAGAAGGGGCTCTTAGTAATAATATGGGTTTTTTCGAACAATATGGAATGACCGGTTTCTTGGCAGTGTTCTGCAACTACAGAATGGGAGAAAAGACCTGATCGAATGCATCTTTGATGCTCTTGAATCCGAGTTTTGACGGAACGACCAGTTTCTCCAATATACACATGTCCACATGAACAAGGAATAGAATAGACACCACAGGAAGATAGGGGCGGTAATGGGTCCTTAGGAGAGGGTAGATATTGTGAGATTTTCTTGGGTGGTCGAAAAGTAGTCCTGATACCTTCTTTGCGAAGAATTTTGCCAATCCTATCAGTGACATTTCGAATAAACGGAAGAAAAGCCACAGGAGTATTACCCGAAGATTCTGAATTTGTCGTCCTAGGGTGTAAAGGGGGATGTAGATGTCGGTGTGTAATATTTTGTTGTCGGTGGCCCCATGGTCAACATACCCTTTCTCCCTTCCTAGATCATCTTAACTCACAACATCCGAGTATAAAATTCACAATGGAAGTAGAAAATAATCGGTCCCTTCCCTTTCTAGATGTGTTAGTCACCTCCAAGCCCAATGGCCGATTGGGTCACTCTGTTTATAGAAAAAAGACTCACACGAATCGTTACCTACATGCTTTATCATACCACCATCCCGCCCAAAAGAATTCTGTGAGCAACTCTCTCATCCATCGGGCCATTTCGATTTCTGAACCCGACAACCTTAGAGAAGAACTTGGCCATCTGCAAAAAACCCTTGTCGCCAACGGTTACTTAAGTCCACAATTCAAAATATTATACACCGACATCTACATCCCCCTTTACACCCTAGGACCGACAAATTCAGAATCTTCGGGTAATACTCCTGTGGCTTTTCAAAGTATACTCAAAGAAGGTATCAGCACTACTTTTCGACCACCCAAGAAAATCTCACAATATCTACCCTCTCCTAAGGACCCATTACCGCCCCTATCTTCCTGTGGTGTCTATTCTATTCCTTGTTCATGTGGACATGTGTATATTAGCGAAACTGGTCGTTTCGTCAAAACTCGGATTCAAGAGCATCAAAGATGCATTCGATCAGGTCTTTTCTTCCATTCTGCAATTGCAGAACACTGCCAAGAAACCGGTCATTCCATATTGTTCGAAAAAAACCGTATTATTTCTAAGAGCCCCTTCTTTTATTCCAGGAAAATCCGCGAATCTCTAGAGATCCGAAAAAATCCCCATAATATCAATCGAGAGGAAGGATACTACTTGTCTCTCATCTGGAATCTCAGTCTAGAGCCGCCGTACGGTCCCGCCACCACGATGCAGCCACATGATTGGCCAGCGCGCGCTTCTTGACGTTCGCTCCACAAAGTGTGCCGATACGTCCCGACACGACAGGCACCGCGACTATAAATAGAGCGGTAGCGGAGTAATCGTCGGATTCACTCCCCGCCTCTCGACGCGTTAGTGTTCTGAGCTTTTGGACGTGAATCCCTGTCCTGGCATTTGGTTTTCACCTCTGGCTGCGTTGAGTAGTTGAGTTACTGTTACCAAATGCCCATCTTGGTAGTTAGTATTCGCCTCTGGTTGCGTTGAGTAACTGAGTTACCGTTGCTAACTACCCATCTTCCTGTCATTTGTTTTCTTTTTCTTTGTTTTCCTGAAGAAGCTACATACAATTGTAGCGAAACGTCGAGATGAACCCACTTTTGTGTCACTCACAAATGACACGGTCCAAACCCGGAAGACGAATAAACTATAATTCTGACTCAGACCGTGGAAGCCTACGATTTCAAAAGAAGGGTCTTTAAAAAAAAATTAGACTGAATATGATTACAACCTAGGCAACCAATTCAAACGAAATAAGATCGTTAATGGATTTTGAAATACATAATATACTGAAAGGAGAAAACGTTGAAAAAATAATAAAAGCAGAGAGGATTAGGTGTTACGAATAGAGAAGACTAAAGGCAAGTGGTGAACAAAATTTTCAGGACCTGTTTGCAGATGTACCGAATCAAAAAACTATTGAACAAATGGATCTTAAAAGTTAAAGGATTAAATTTTAAAGATGTTATGTCACATTGTATACAGTGCTTTTCGCATTTATTATTTGATTGTGTTTATGTATAATATAACTTTTTCATTAGCCATCGATGATATTGGCGAAGAGAAAATTCCGATTCAGTCTAGATTTTTATTTTGTAAATTCAATATTACTTACAGTCGTACGTTAATAACACATTACATTTTAAAAAGTACTTACCCTTGCTTTGTCGAAAAATGGTGTTAACATAAATGCAAACATAATGAGGGAAATACCATAGAGGACCATTAAGATGAAGATCAGTAGGAGGTTTACATGAACAAATATCTTGAAGACATATAACAGCAAAACGCTTACTGTAGCCAAAAACAGTACGAAAAATGTGTAGATAATAAGCCATGATAACCTAAAAAGCACACATACAGTTTAAGTATATATATATATATATTATATATATATATATATATATATATATATAATATATATAATATATATATATGTATATATATATATATATATATATATATATATATATATATATAATCATGCATACACTCCATGTACCTTACCAGAACACTTTGTCCATTAATCCCATAAGTTTCATTCCTTCCTTTATCTTTTTCTCCTTTTCCCCAACTATCAATATGATTAGATACGTAATGAATTGAGAAAGAGCTATTACCATATAAACTGGAATTAGGACGCGAATCACGTTTGCCCATTCACCAACAGTTGTGGCTGGTTTTGGGCATATTTCCAAAGATATATATGGTATGTTCTGAGTTGGATTATCAAGCTAAAATAAAAATTAAACGTTAAAATATTTTAGACCTGTAGTGGACTAGTAAAATGAAACTTGACGAGGAATAATTTATGAAAAATTGTCCTTCCATATTATTTCATAATAATTATGTAATAAGTTTGTTAAAGATGAAATATAATACTAAACTATCATCACTATATCTTTACAACCCTTCGTGAGTCCTAGCCTCCTGAAGAATTTCTCTCGAGTCATCCATAGGATAAGTCCGGGAAAGACAGGCCACTTTTTTTCTCACTTTGATTACTTGAAAAATTGACTAGTGTATGAAACGATTTTTGGAAAGGAATACTTATTATAGTTTAGATATTTATTATGCAAAATAAAAAACATGTAACTTAAGGAATATAAAAGTTATAGAAATTAACATAAATACTTCTTATTGGCGTATCTATACAAATACGTAGGTACAGATGGGCCATTCCTATTGGTAGAGTTGGGCTAATTTGAAACACATAAAATAATGATGTTAACCTATTTCTCTTTACTAGCAATTTTTCCACATGAATCACAAACATTTTCAAATTTTGTACAGTTGTCATGACACCAGTATTTTCAAATCAAACATTGAACCCAGTCATATTTTCTGGATGTTTTGCGGTAATCTTCACCACAACCAATGCACTCATTTTCATTAAATTCGTCTTCGTCTTCGCTGTCATCTAAAACTGGCACATCTGCATTCATATCGTCATCAGACGAATCTAACTCATACTTTTTATATTGACGCCTTTTGTTTTGATGCTTTGGAACTGTCTTCTGTTTTGATTTTTGTTTCTTTATCTTCTTTTCTTGAATTTTGTCTGCAGAATTAAGAATTTCCGCCACTCTTCTTGCTCTGCCCCTTACATTCTTTTTTGCAGCATCAATTTTGGGTACAATCGATAACGTGTCCAATACTTTTCCAGGTGTTACACATGAGTCTTCAAAATTAGACATACCTACGAGCTGCAATTCCTGTGGCAACAAATCCAGATGTTTCATTTTTCACCGTTACTGAGTTTTTCCACGCATTTCCTAACAACTCACCAAACTGGTAACGTGTAATTTTTCTTGTTGGGTTATTTCTGATATAGTTTTGACATATCGAGTAAAAATTAGCTTTAAAAATTTGAAAAAAAATTTGGTCCAACGGCTGCAGAAAATGCGTGGTATGACTAGGTATGCACAACATTACAATTTTGTTGTTTTTGAAGCATTCTAATACTTCCACTGCTGCTGTATGGGACGTATGACCATCAAATATAAGCAAAACTTTGCCTTGAGGCTTTCGAGGAATAAATATTCTTCTTTTCCATTTTTTTTTAAATGGAATACGGAGGTAAAAATACGCCCTCAGCATTGCAGCAGCTTATCATAGAAATCGTTTCTCCTTTCTCTCCTGATGTAATAACGGGGACATTATTGGATCCTTTAGACGCGAGTACATGTCCAGGCCTGTTATTTAACTGCAAACCTGTCTTGTCTACGTTGAAAATATACCCCGGCTTATTTATTAGTTAACTAGTGGTTAAAATACTTAGCAGCAGATCGAAGTACTGTTTAACTACCTCGGGGTTTAATCCTTTTGCCCTGTCCAAAAAAATTCCTTCCCCTTTTCACACTGAATGGCACTGGATGGCGCCGTAAAAAAGACTGCAACCAGTCAAAACCAGCTTTATTGTTGTTTCTATTAAATTTGTGGCTTACATTAAATTTTTCAGCTAACTCAAACGCCACAGTTCGTACATGGTCACGAGTCGGTGCAAAACCATACTTTTGCAATTTCTTAATATGCAGCACTAATTGCATCTCGATCTCATCCCCAAGATTTGAAGAAGATCCAAGACGATTGTGTTTTTTTAGATCATTATTTTTCATTCTTCTCTGTATGCTACTTCGAAGTTTGCCTTTAGCTAATGCAGCTCGATTTAGTCCCATGCGATTTTCTCTGATAGCTGCAACCGCATTTTGTAGTGTTTCTTCGCCCCATTTACCTCTTTCTGCAGTATATTTTCGCTTATAATATGAAGGTATATTGTAACCTGTAACAATATTGAAATTAATTAATAATACTTATTAAAAAAAAATGTTAAATAATACAAACCCAATACTATTATTATTATCCCATCTATACCGATACACTGTGGCTCGTCTATCCCAAAGGTTCGGTAGAGACGGGTCACGCCATCGAACACAGAATTTAAATTTTATAAGGGTATTTTTAGGTTAGGTTCAGTTGTTTAATCTCAATATAACAGTTGAATACATAAATAATAAAAAAAACTTACCTTTTGTCAAAACTTACACAACTTGAAAATTCACTAAAGAAAAATTTCACCAACAACATATACCTAATTAAGTAAAAAAATCTGCGTTGTTTATGCATACACGTCGCAATGACCACGTTCACAGGGTCTGCCGTTGACTAAATGTTATAAATCAACATTGTCGCACTGCACAATAAACAGAGGATCTACATTATGACGAATTACCCGTCTATACCGATGGCCCATCTCTCCCGGACTTACCCCATATCTCTTATATCTTTATTGAACCTTGTTCTGGGTCTTCCGCTTCTTCTCTGACTCTATCTGTATAAGGCAGAGAAATAAGAGCTAGAGCACAAATTTTTGCAGGTTTAAATTTCTCAATGTAAAAATGAGCGCTCTCTCTAACATATGTGCTTAATTATCAATTAAAAAATGTTTTAATAGTTATTTATGCACCAAGTGTGTTATTAAGATGATTAGGGTTATGTGTTCAACAATTAACCACACGTACACAATAAACCAACCAATCTTTCGTTAGTAATACGCATTTTAGAAAAACGCCGGCACCACTGTACGAATGTACTAGATAACCTAGAACTAAATACCAATTGTTGTTTTGCCATCACTACACGTGCTCGTGTTTTGACGGATTATAAAAATTTGGATGCATCGAATAAAATTTTCAAGGTAAGCTTTATCGCTTTTTTTTCGTACATGCCTGAATTATTTTAATTTATTTTCTGTGGTACGATACACTGATACATTAGTTAATGTTTGGGTATATAATTTTAAAATACACTGTTGTATATAATGAATTATTGTTTTTTGATTGTTACGAGGTTCGGTACGTACACAATGAACCAAACTATGTTAGGAGACAATGAATCATGGTTCATTGCATACCTTTCCAATCTTTTTATTTTTGATTGATTTTTATTTTCAGGATGGGTTGCATTAAGAAAATGGAAAGAAAGAAAGGCGCACATACTGTTGGCAGACGATCAAATGAAGGCAGGATTGGACTTAGTAACCAGAGGTATGAGTATTCGAAAAGCTGCAGTAGAAAGTAATTTATCGTATCCTACATTAAGGCGATACGTTGAAAAAAAAATCTTACTTACTTACTCCGTGGCGTTACAACCCTTCGTGGGTTTTAGCCGACTCGACAACATGCCTCCACTGTTTTGGAGGCATGTTGTCGAGAAAAAAAAATCTGCTCCAAACGAAAACATAAGATTTGTCACTAACTATGAGACGAACATGATTTTCACAAGTGAAAAAGAAGATGCTCTTAAAACCTACTTGAAGACTTGTGCACTTATGTTTTATGGATTTACGTCTATTGAATGTAAAAAGGTTGCATATCAAATGGCTAAAAGGAATATTATGAAAATTCCTGATTCCTGGAAGAATGCAGAAATGGCTGAGAGAGAATCGCTCCGAAGTTTTAGGAACAGGCATACAGATATGTCACTGAGAAAACCAGAGCCGTGCAGCCTGGCACGTGCAACATCATTTAACAAAGATAATGTTTATCTTTTTTTAACAACTTATATGCTGTAATAAAATGATGGCGCAAAAAATTTTTCTGCGGAAAAATTATAAAGATTTCAGTTTAAAGGCACCCCCACTGGCTCCTTAGGCCTTGCTAGGCCAAAAAGATGGATGAATTCTGAGATATTTGTAGAAATATTAAAACATTTAATTATACATAGCAGAAACTCTCCTAATAACCCATCAATTTTAATATTCGATAATCATGAATCTCATTTATCCATCGAAGCCTTAGATTTGGTAAAAGCTGCAGGGGTTAATATTGTAACTTTGCATCCTTACACATCGGCTAAATTACAGCTACTTAACGTTGGTTTATACGCGCCATTTAAGACGTATTATAACAGTGCCCTAGAGTCATGGCTGCTAAGAAATCTTGGTAGGCCCATATCTATTTATGACTTAGCTGAATGTATTGGAATAGTGTACAGCCGTTCCATGACTCCTACAAATATAGCCCATGCCTTTAAAAAATGCGGTATATATCCCTTTGATCGGGATATCTTTACAGACGAGGACTTTTTGCCAAGTGATGTAACAAACAGACAATGTCCAAATGATGAAAGTTCTAATAATACAAGAGACCTTCAAGGAGGCGAACATAACGATGAAATCACTGTAGCAAATAAAAATGACAGTTCTGCAGCTAATAACATTCAATCAGAAAACCCCAAACATACAGAAAGTCAAGCAGGACCGTCATTTATTCCACCACGATAATTTTTGCCTGCATTAAAAGCCCAACTTCGTCAAAATAATAGAAATAAAACAGAAAAAGTAAAAAAGTATCATTGCCACAAATACACCTGAAAAAAACATTATTGAAGAAGAAAGATTGCAAGTAAATGAAAATGGATAAGCTAAGAAGAGAGTCAAATTTGTTAATGACGATAATACAGATTTAGAGGAGAATGAAACAGATATTTCCCTTGAGAGTGATAGTTATAGTGAAAAGTATGAACAAGATCTTCCTATTTTAAATCCAGATTTGTTAAGTATCCAAGGTTTTAACCCTAATGTAGAAAATTATGTCCTCATAGAGTGGTATATTTTGTGGGCAAAATATTACAGATAGAATAAGATGGGGAGTATTGCATATCATTTTTAAGACAAAAGGATAAATATAGTGGCAGTTTGTTATACCCAATGTCCCTGATATAGCTTCCGTTAACAAGAGAGGTGTAAAATATATTTTGCCGAGACCAAAACTATCGGGCAACACAAAACGATAACAATGCGATTTTGCGTTTACAGTAGACATATAGTAGACAACATAACATTATCGACAATATCCCACTCTACCGAAAACCCTCCTCCTCCATGGACTGTAAATAAACCATCAATGATTACGGATCTATTAAAATTAAATTGACATGAATCCTCACCAGCCATATTAATAAACCACTTTGAAAATATTATGGATAGATTTGGCGGCTACCAACAGATATACACAGATGCTTCAAAAACAATCTCCAATACAGAACTATACGCAATCCATGAAGCTCTAAAATTCGTTGACACAACGAACCGGAGACATTACAAGATAATAACTAACCCAATAAATGCCCTTTGTGATATGCAAAATATATACTCCAGCAACACTATTTATAAAGATATCTAGAAAAAACCTCAAAATGCCGTAATGAGGTTGTGGACCGCCTAGCTCACGAAGCAGCGACAAGTGGTAGTTAAGTGAAATAAAATAGTACCAAGTGATCTCAAATTGTGCTTAAAAAACATAGTTGTGCGTTGCAAAACAAGTGGTCGCAGTCTTTCGAAAAACTAAGTCAAATTAAAGACGATACTTTACTCTCTCTCTCTTCAATCCTGACCCCCCAGGGGGAGTGTAGTGGTCGACGTGATGTCGTGTATTGTCCGTCTCCAGAGATCTCTGTCTCTGGTCATTTCTTTTAATTCATGCATAGGTCTTTGGCATATTCCTGTAATTTGATCTATCCATCTTGTTGGGGATCTGCCCTCTACCTTTCCTTGTATTATGAGTCTTTCCATGTTTTCTGTGTTTGCTCTCATAACATGCCCAACATATTTTAATTGTTGGAGATGGACTTTACTAGAGAGTCGTTGGCTAACTTTTAGCTCTCTTAAAATTGAATTATTTGTTCTGCGGTCGGTCCAAGGAATTCGTAACATTCGTCTCCAATAGAACATTTCAGTGGCGTCTATCTTTCTTCTCTCCGATTGTCTCAGAGTCCAAGATTCACTTTATCGCTCTTGAAATTTGACAGTCCTTTTATATTTTGGTCATTTTTGCTGTGGCAACTTTTGCTAGATCAGATCTACGTTTAATCTCTTCTTGTAATGATACTTTACAAAAACAAGCTTTTTTGTTCTTTCACTCGACTCCGACTTTTTCACACCCGACATACACGTCTTTAACGAATCATACGAGTACGAGGAGAACCCCCCCCCATACTGCAATTAGTGTCAAACCAATAGTATATAATAAAACATAATATTTTAAACCGAATGTCAAATTTTCCAGGAAACGAGAAGTAAACTCAACCTTCACAGCAAAATAGGCGAGCTTCTTAGAGACAATAATCATCTAAACACTATCATTAAGTTGTTAATGGCTATAGGGGCATCAAATATATTTAAATTAAAATCTAGTTTGTATCACAAATTATATTAATCTTATTTTATGTTACTATGTAATTAATATTGTAACCTTTCTGTGTTTTAATATGTATTTTTCCACTGTTGTCGTCTATAACCTTAGTGGTCCGGACGACATTCAATAAATAAATAAATAAAAAATATACTCGTAGTCACAGTACTAACAACCGACATTATAAAAGTTATAGTGTAACCGACAATTGTATATATAAAGAAAAACTTACACGTATTTTCGTATAATCTAGTAAAGTTTGAAGAGCCAAAAATCCAGAGAAGTAGTAAGTATTAGTTGGACAGGTACTTCCGTCTTCCATATTTGAATTTGGATTTGAACCGCCTCTGCAAGTTTGTTTACTCCAGCCAATTTGATTAGAATTAGGAGTACTGATATAATAGGGATTTGTACGAATCTGGTAACTGAAAAAATTAAACATAAATTAATTTTATGTATTAATTACAAAAGGCAGATCCTTGCATTATCCATCCAAAACTTATGTTAAAAATTTAATTATAATAATTGTTGATATCTGTCATTGAACCGGTACTTATGGGTACCACATAGAGGCGCTATTAAATTTATTAACACAATTTTCGATGAGATTTACTAGGGAGCTCCGATAAAAACTTAACCTACAAAAAAAATTAACATTTTGAAAAAGTGACGATTTATTTCTCGACATAGTCCCCTTTTAGCTTGATATATTTGACCCAGCGATGATTTTTTCTCTACTTCTTTAAGCCGTCTGAAAAATACGTTTTCCCGTGGTCTGTAAAATAGGCTTCCGTGGCGGCGGTGACACTTTTATCAACTTAAATTTTTGCCTAACGAGTGCCTTTTTTAAGTTTAGAAACAAAAAGAATTCGCAGTTGGTCGAATCTGGAAAATGCGGTGAATGAAGTAACAGTTCCTAGCCAATTTGAAAAATTTTGCCCTGGCGTCGGCGGAGGTATGAGTCATTGTGGAATAACACTTTTTTCTTCGCCAAATGAAGTAGTTTTTTCTGTTTTGCAAATGGACGTCAAATTAGCCCAATGGTGGCCATCACCTTTCCTGCATATAGGACAGTCTTATCCTTCTTTCGAGCACGTTCACCAGTGCCGTCCACTGTTTCGACTGTTCCTTGGGCCCTGGTGTATACTAGTGGATCCATGTTTCTTCGAAAGTTACTAAACGACGTAGAAACTCCTGCGGATTGCGCTTAAATAAAGTCAAACACTGCTCTATAGTGGTCTCACGATTACGTTTGTTGTCCGTAGTAAGCAAACGCGGCACCCTTCCAGCCAACAGCTTTCTCAAACCCAAAGTTTCATGCAGGATATGATACACGAGTTCTTTTAAAATGCCCATTTTCTCAACTATCTAGCGCACTTTCAATCGGAGGTCTGTCAATACGAGGTCGTGGATTTTTGTCGCGTTATCCTCCATGGTAGCCATTTTCGAGGCACAGAAGAGTGGATTATCAAAAACCGACGTGCGAACACGTTGAAACTCGTTAAACCAATTGCTAAAGATTGCCATCGAAAGAGAAAAATCGCGATACACAGCATCGAGCCGCACTTTGATATCGCTACGCGATTTCCCTTCCATAAAAAAGAATCGAGTTACAGACCGATATTATTCTTTTTCCATTTTTCTTTTACAACCGGTCAAAATAAAACGACGAATCAGATTTAACTGAAATTTTGACATTAGTCATTTACAATAAATATTACATGATAGTAGATTTCTCTTAAGCTATTAGCGCTAAAGTATTTAATCAATGTATTTTGCCAGTGATGACCTACGGCGCAGAAACCCTAACGCTCACAAGAACAACAGTGAGTAAACTACAAGTTGCGGAAAGAGCAATGGAGAGAATTATGTAAGGAACTTATCTACGTGATAGAATACCCAATGCTACTATACGCAAAACATCAGGGGTAGCAGACGTTATTGAAAGGATAACAACACTAAAGTGGAACTAGGCAGGTCATGTAGCAAGATCAGTTAATGACCGGTGGACAAAAAGAATTTTGGAATGGAGACCCCGAATACATGCTAACAGAAATAGAGGTCGACCTCCAACGAGATGGACAGATGACATAAAAAGAGTGACTACAAATTGGATTCAAATGGCGCAAAATCGGACTAAGTAGAAAAGCATGCGAGAGGCCTATGTTCACCAGTGGACGATAGAGGCTAGTTGATGATGATGATGATGATGATGATGATGATTAGCGCTATCGAGCAGTGAGGCTAAGTACTTAAGGGACCACCGCGTAAGTGATATTTGGCAGTTGCGCTATCACATATCGTGCAATAGTGTAAGTGTTACAATACTAATGCCGTATTTTTTTATTTTTTACTATTTATATAAAACAAGATATCACAGAATGCCTTGCCATTTGGTATGCGTCTGAGAGTTCCAAAATTTAAAAAATAGTACTTGGAACAATTTCAGTCAGATAAGGGAAAAGAATGGAAGTTATACCATTGACACGTTGACGTTAGAAAACGTCTAACGTTGACGTTAGAAAAATAAGAGTCAGAAAATGACAAAGATTAATGTTTTGAGTAAATTTCTTCTTCTTCTTTTTTTTTGTATGTAGGCTTTAAAGCCTGTTTCTTCTTCAATATTAACTTATCTAATGCTATTCGTACTATTCAATATTTTTTCATTTTACTGATGTGTTCGTTTCACTCCTGTTTTCATTTTGTCACCCATCCATTGATGTCTGTCTTCTATACTGCACGCTCTTCTTATGTTTTCGTTTCACTCTCTATCCAACAGACTTTTCCCTGATATTCGTAGAAGTATTTTCATCTCTGTTGTTTTTAGTAGCCGTCTCGTTTTGCATCTGCGTATATGTTAAACTAGGTCTAATTGCTGCTTTATAGATTATTGTTTTTGTGTCTTGTCTTGGGTGTTTGTTCTTCCAGATTGTGTCAATAAAAAATCCCACCGCTTTACTTGCTTTTAAGCTTTGTTGTCGTACTTTTTCTTAAACATCTACATCTACAGATATTTACTTTGCTTCCTGCTTTATTATTTATCCATCAATTTCGATTTACATTGTAGGGGGTATTTAGATGTTGTCATACATTTGGTTTTTTCCACTGATATTACCATATTGTATTTCTTAGCTGTTGTATTAAAGATATGTGTTAATCTTTGGAGCATATTTGATAATATCATATTGTATTCCTTAGCTGTTGTATTGGAGATATGTGTTAATCTTTAAAGCTCGTCTTCTGTCTCGGCGATTAATGCGGCGTCGTCTGCATAACATGATATTTGGATTTCTTTGTTCCCCATTCTGTAGCCATGACCTACATACGTACGTACGTACTGCTTGTATTATTTCGTCCATTATTATATTAAAGAGAAGTGGGCTTAACGAGTCACCCTGTCTGACTCCGCTTTGTACTGGTATACACTGTGTTAGTTTTCCATTTATCTTTGCCTGTATTCGGTTATGGAGGTAGATATTTTCGATGGTTTGTATAATATACGACTTGGATGAAATCGAAAGCCTTTGTCAGGTCTAGAAAACATAGATATGCTGATTTATTGTACTCGATGGCCGTTTCTGTGATTTGTCTTAGTACAAATACGGCGTCTAGGCAAGATCTTCCGGATCTGAATCATTGTTGTTCATCTGATAAAGTTGTTAGTTTATTGATTTTGTTGGTTAGGACGTTAGTGGTAAGCTAAGTGCGGTGTTGAGTAGATTTATACCTCTATAATTGTTGAGGTCTTTTTTATCTTCTTTCTTGAACGTTGATATCATTATGCTGTTTCTCCATGCCTCTAGTATCTTGCAGTGCAATATTAGTTTTTGTATAATTTTTGTCATCTCAAGGGTTTTACTTTCTCTTTCGTGTTTGGAAGCGTGTTGAATATTTTGTTTGGTTCTGGAGACTTTCTATTTTTGAGTGAATTTATGGCTATTTCTACTTCCTAAAAACTAATTTCTATTTTGTGTCTTAATTCAGGTACGGTATTGTGTTGATTATTATTTTCCTTTGCTTTAAACAGTTCCGTCAGGTATCTTTCCCATTCTTCTGCTGGTATGATATTATATTCCTTCAATTCTGCCATTTCTGTCTGTTGGTGAATGAATCTTCATATTTGTTTTTGTGTACCGTAGAAGTTGCTTTCCATCCTCTTTGTAAGCTTTTTCCAGTGTTCATTTTTTTGTGCTTCTTACCAACTGCTTTGTTTCATTTCGTATTCTTTTATAGTTGTCTCGGTATTATGAGGTATTTGATGTTTTGTACTTCGTGTGGACCTCTTGTTTCTCTTTACATTTCTCTTTTATTTCTTTTTTGCGCCATGGTGTAGTGTTATTGTTTCTTTTGTTTAGTATGACTTTGCGTTTTCCTAAAGGTTGTGTTGCTGCTTCTTCAATGTTGTTTTTAATTTTACGAGAAAATTTACAACAGAAAAATTTTTTTTATGGACGTCAAAAGGTAAAAATTTCAAAATTTTTCCTTTTTTATTATTTTGACTATGGCAAACAGAGTAATACCCGTTTCAGCTCTGATTTTTTCCATATTTTACTATGGTTGCGAGACTAGGACGATTAAAGAATCGGATAGACGACGCATAGACGCTTTTGAAATGTGGACATGAAGACGACTACTTTAAAATTTATGGTCGGTTCGCACACAAATATCTTACTTCTAGCAAATAAACCCAACTAACATCTTTCTATTACAGTTTATTTTAAAATTTTAAAGTTCTCTGATCATATCCATCGAAGCGATCACAAAATGGAGCGGTTTTTGTTCCAAGGAAAACCTTAGAGTCAGCGACTACGTAGTAAGACTCCACAGCGATGACTAGACATTGCAAAAAAGCTTCTCAACCTACAGTATACTGAGGCAGCATGTATAACAGTTATCAGAGACCAAAGGAAAAAATCATTAGTCAAGCTGTCAAACTGCTAAAACTTAATGATAAACTACAGCACACCTGTCAAGATGTTAATGACTATAAAGATATCTATAGATTATATAGATTGTATAAAATCAATCTGTTTATTTGTAGTGATAAGATTAACTGTCTGTATTGTCTATCTACATCTAATCTAAATTAATTGTCCTTGAACTCTCATTCCAAAATTAGACTTTAGTGAAAGAATTGAATATTTTAAATTATTCTTTAACTTAATTGTTATTCTACGATAGTTAGATGTCCTCTAGTCGATAACTATCTAATACTATTTGCTTTAAAATTATTATCGTTTAGATAAGTTTCCCTGAATAGAAAGATGTCAGGGTTTTCAAGTTTACTAATAATTTGACACTTTTCAATATTAAATCATGAGATTGAAAATACTTTAATAGAATAATGCTGATACCTAGTATTACCCATAAAACTAAGTACGTGTTCGATAAAATCTTGCATAAAATCTAAATGATATATATCTTATTGTTGTTTATACTGCATTGCTTTGCCTTTTACGTTTTCGTGATATTATTTCTTAAAGCTCTCTTCCTTAATTTATGCGCATACTGTAAAATATACGCGTGCATTTCTTGTATTGGAAACAGGGATAGTTTTTAAACAAGTATAAATGAAAAAAAAAAAGAATATCACGAATATATTAAGGTAGAAATAACAAACAAGGCGGCTACCAATGCGACTCATACCAGTAGAACTCCTGGATCAAGTGAAGAATAAAATGGAACTTAAAATGAAAAGAATTCTTTGATTTTTAAGGATATTGGGTTAATTATACCCCTTTTTTTTTCTTAATTTATTCAATGGGTCCTTTTTTTACGAGCTGTCTTACTGAGTTTGTACGCAAATAACTTTTTGTAGTGCTAGTTTTAAAGGTATTTTCATGGAATATAAAAAACTTTGATATTATTACCCCCTAAAATTAACACTTTTCTTACAATTTAAAGTTAAATACATTAACCCAAATATTCGGAATAAAACGATCTCTTTTCACCGTTTATATATCACTTGGTATTGTCTTTAAAACCGTTTGTAAAAAATTATTCTCATTCTTCTTTTATAAGCTTTATTTTAATTTTGTATATTTTTTCTATCAAAGGCATATTTTTGAGTTATTCATGAAAAACTGATAAAAAACTTATTCTGAGCAACAGAATTTTTAACCCTGAGACCGGTTGGCAACCACTCCTAAGACGAAAGTATTGGTATTTGAGCACTTTCCCAACATCTCACCAAATTTCAGGTAAATCGGTACAGTCCGACAAAATTTGGAGGTGAATAGCCCAAGTGACTTCAGTATTTCTATTTACCGAATTTCTTTCTATTGTTAAAGTTTAGTTTATATAATTCTGCTCTGAACAAGGAGAATAAATAACATAAATATTCGGCAACTTTAAAAATATTAAATACTGTTAATATTAGGTAGGCTCTAAAGATTTATTGCAAAAAAAACAAGTACCTTAGTGAGTATGACATATAACTTGGGGAACCATTATTAAAAATCACTGCTATCGGTGCAAATTTATGATCTTGATCATACGCATTCTGGACCTCTTCCTCTGTACTGTAGGGGACCCATTCTAAATTGGATTTGGAATTGCGAATAGATTTCCATGTTTCGGATACTTCGTCGACAAATTCCTAAAATAGTTAATTTTTCATTATGTATTTTTTAAAACGGTAATTATTTCTATCAGAAAACACTACGTTATTGAGAAACAAAAAGTTTAAAAATAAAAATATTATGTTTGCTATTATGAGTCGACTACCCATAGGTACCCCAAATATTTGGCGGTAAAATTTACCAATAATGCTAAAATAGGTTTGTTAAAATTATATCTTATAAGTAATAAAAAACTGTCTTTAGCGAATTGTCTTTAGAGAATAATGTTGTATAATTCTGAATTAAATTCAATCTTAATTGTATCATGTTAATACCCAGATTTATTGGTATATTGATAAATAAAGATATAGCATCTAACAAAATTACAGTATAGCCCAAAATAGACAATTGGTTGTTTGTAGTGCCCGTTTAAAAACGGCAGTTTTAGCTATGCCCCAAATGTATGTGTCTGGAGATGTTAAGTCTGGAAAATGTGCAGGATAGAGGAAGTCAGTAAATCGTAAAATTAATTTGTTTGGAAAATGTCCCTAAAGAAATTAATGAACTGCAACAGAAGTATGGCAAGTTGCATCATCCTTCTGGAAAAATTGGTCAAGAAATGTGAAATTACGTGCACGACAAAATTGACGTAGATCAGTGATAAAGCTTGTTAAAATGTGTATGTACCTCTGTTGATTAAGTGTGACTTGCCTACCATTTTCATACCAAACATACCAAAGTATGGACTAACGATTCCTTGTCCCAAAACTGCACACCAAACACGCACTTTTGCGCTATGTAAAGAAACTTTTTGAATATCACCTGTCTGGCAAAGCCCAGAAATCGATTTGTGCAATGATTAACATAGCCTGACAAACAAAATGTGCTTTGTCTGAAAACCATACGTTTTTTAAAAATTCTGGATATTCATACTGTAATGCAAGAATTTTGTCATAATATTCCACTCTACTGTGATAATCCCTGGGATGTAATTGTTGATGCACTTTAATCATATACGAAAATGTACCTAGCTGCTTTGGGATTCTGTGCAACAAAGTTCGTTTTAAGCCAAGATGCAAGGCTGTTCTTGTTTGGCTGGCTTTCGGATTTTCCAAGATTCGCTTAAAACACGTTTATGGCTATCGTTGTTGTTAACTGTACTGGCACGCCCTGAGTTTCCTTTTTGTTGGCACAATACATTACTCGTATTTCTGAACTTTTCAACAACCTTCAAAATTAAAGCATTATTTCAAAAAGGTTTATAAAACCGTTGTGTGAATTAATCACACATGTATTGCAGACTTGTGCTATTACGTCGGCCGATTCCGTATGAGCGAAAATATTGCTCCACAAGAAACACTTTCTCCTCTGTACTTAACACCAGTTTTAACAATTAGGCCTTAAAAAATAATTTTTTAAGGATTAATTGACAGGTCTATACTAGTTCATTTGAATATGACAGCGCGCACATAGAGACATCTATGTTTCAGTTTCAGTACTATTAATTTTGAGCAATACTATAAAACATAATTTTTCTTCTTCTTCGTTTTTTTTTGGGTTTCGATTATATTAATCATTTACCCAGTACATGTAAGGTTATGCTCGTCTTGCTCTAGGCAATGCACAACCTACGCACAAGGGATAAATTTCTACTTCACTTTACTGCTAATTGGCAACTGGGTGATATTGAAACATCGAGTTAAAATATATGGAGAAGCTATGAGCATATTAACGTATGTATTAAAAACGGCGTAGGTAGGCGTGGCTAACGATAATACCAATATGGCGGTGGCTCAATAATATTAAAACTACTATACAAATATGACTAGTTATTCAGAAGATTTAATTATAATCTAAAAAAGTGCAATACAATTTTAATAAACTATGATTTATTTATCCCGCGGTAAACACTAAAAACACGATATATTATACATAAAAATAAATTAATACAGTCAAATACTATTAATTTATTCTCTAAAGTACGGACCATTACTTTGTTTACAAATTTGTATACTAACCTGTGGAACGATATTCCTGAAGATTTTTTATTAACATTGTTTCTGCTATTGCAACTACGTTGAGAACACGAAACCATTATTATGCACTATCAAAATATATTATTACAGTTTCTATAAAAGTATTATAAAACTAAAAATATTTGAAAAACAACAAATGTAAACAAATAGATACTGTCTGTCAAAAGTGTCAAAACAATATTAACAATATGGCGAAGTGAGGTCGATTTTAGTCACGTGATGCCCGCTCCATAGATTCTAACTCAATGTATTGAAAGATCACTTTTTCCATTTGTTTATCTTCTTTCATTTCATTTCATTCATTTCTTCTTGATTAGACTTTTCTCGTTTGGGGGTAGCTTCCAAACACTGCCACATTAGGTTTATGGGTAATGCTACCTTCAGTTATAATTAGGGATTTTAAGGACGTAAATTGTTGTATGTTAGGATATTTCCAGTATTTTCTAAATTTATTTTATTTTTTTAATTTTGACAAGTAAAAAAATTTTTTTATAGATCGATTTTAAAAAAATTTGATAAATTTTTCGGTAGAACCAGTTCTCTGACATTATTAACAAACGTATACAGATTGAACGAAATAAATTCGGAACATACGAAATATTATGTATTTCGTCTCAATTCTGCTGTAGGTGGTTGGCCAACAAAAGGTTGTCAAATAATTATATTATAAAAATCCAATACTTCAGCGGGCTGCTGGATTCTGAACTAATTCAAGAACTCATTTATAGGTGGTCAAACGACTTATCGCTTCCTAAAGCCGGCCACTCACGGTATATAAATCTCGTCTGCCCCTGCACCCGATTTACTGGACTGCACTGCTAATTTTAATTCTCTTTTATAGGATGTTCTAAAATTGTTAATTTTTTTCTTACATACTCTTCATTTGCATCTTTGTTTACTTCTTGGAACTTTAAAACTAGAATGTTTTACCTTTTATTCGCTATAAGCCTTCTTGTTTTTCATATAATTTAAAAAACTTTCTTAAAAAATTCTCGCTAAATCAAGCCATTTCGATTTTCTATAATATGATTAAAGCAAGTGTTGTAGTTAAAGACGAAGTTGAACAGCGCCGCTGTATCGTGAGTGGCCGCCTTTAGGCAAGCCCCTCTTTCGTTTATCGGAGATGAAGATTTTGAGCGGTGTTGCCAATATCATTTCATTAGATGTTTCTAAAATAACTACAAACTTCTGAAATAACTACAAACCATAAGTTTACGCAAATCGGATTATTACACGGCGATTTGCAACATTGACTTTGAGCTGTGCTCTAGACTATGGTACGTTCTAAAAGAAGACTGATAGTTGAACGATATTTTATACAATGTCTAACACCGGGTATGGATTTATTTTTGTCTAAGTTTTATATTGGTCCACTATTTCAAATGCAGTTCAAACAGACATGTATTAAATTGTATGATCTGTTTTAAATTCGTTCATCTGTATGTATCTTTTGCATTATGTGTCCCTTAAAGTTGTTCACAGTCAAAAGCGTCTTTGAGAATGTTAGCAAGAGATTTGGATAAGTTATATCTTACTGAATTTATAGAGCTTTTCATGGGTCTAAGTAGTATCCCTTCTTTATGAATTTTTGGTAAACGGATAACAGGGTGATACAAAAGTGTT
Organism: Diabrotica balteata; assembly: GCA_918026665.1. Classification (NCBI taxonomy): domain Eukaryota; kingdom Metazoa; phylum Arthropoda; class Insecta; order Coleoptera; family Chrysomelidae; genus Diabrotica; species Diabrotica balteata. Next base: position 131,170,090 of record OU898278.1, on the reverse strand, counting down.
TATTGACAGTGACAAAGTGACAAAAGAGCATCCAAATGAGGTAATACTGTATATGATCATATTTAAAATATTTTGCAAAATACTAACCGTCTGCCATTTTGCTTGTTTACGTCACTAAAATATTTTAACAATTTGCAAGTAATTACAGTAAAAAATAAAAGCAGATTGAGGCTAAAACTGAGATAGATAATCTTTTAGACAAAACATGAAGAAAAATGAGGCAAGAAATTGGAAACAATTGGTAATGATCAGGAATGATTGGCATAACGAATTAAAGAATGTTCAATTAAGGTTCTAGTATACATTATAAAGATAATGCTAACAGGACCCTTACTTAAATTACTCACAAATTTATTAATTTATATCATTATGTATTCATTTGCAGCGCCAATATTAGTTTCTACTCGTTAATGACCAAACATTATGTTTTGTGTAGGTAAAAAAGTACAAAAAAATAAATACTTACTCTGTATTTTGTTGAATTTGGTGCATAAGCTATTTTGTGAGATTCAGCTTTATTAAAAGATTTAAATAAATATTCTTCTCCTCTTGGAGTATTGATTTCTGGTAAATTTGGATCCGGCAAAACTAACTCAATAACAACCAGAAGACCAAGAAAGTATAAGGGGAACAGAATTTCCTGCAAATAAAAGGGTGTTTAATTATTATATATATATATATATATATATATATATATATATATATATATATATATATATATATATATATATATATATATGTATATATGTATATAATATCGATATAGCATAACCATTATTTGCTTTGCCTTTATCTCTATGCGCGATCGGCTTCCATAATTATATTTCTCCTTAAGTTTCCGTCTTGGGTCAACATAATACCAATTCCTTTTACCGACATATCCTGCCTAAGCGTTTGTTTTTAGATCTTTCTTTTATCTTCTCCTCCTATTCCTCTTAGGAACTTGAGAATCAGCAATTCGTCGTATTGGAGGATTAATGTCTCGATGTTAAACATTCATTAATCATCTTAACGCATGATCTCTCATTTTGGCAACAATTGTGTTTAATTTAACTTCTAGCCTTACCTTTTTTCGGTAAATATTTCCTGATCATCAGGAGAACCTTATAAGATTTGAATTAAAAAAAAAAACAAACCGTCGAACTGGCAATTATTATCAAACAACGTATTAGTGTACACCTGTGGCGATGTATTGAAGGTTTTTGTCCTGACGATAATAAGGAAACCATAAAATACGTATATACGTTAAAATAAATCCACTTCTTCTGTTTCAATGACCTTTATCAATCGTGGGATACAATGCTAGATTCCATGTTCGCTATCGTAACTTTATTGACACTAGCTCTAAATGATGATGTAGTCGATTTTTCGTAGCATTTTGTTACATTTTTCAGCCATGATGTTCTTTTTCTATCAGGATCATGTTTACTCTGGATCTTTCCCTAAATAATCAGATGCAAAATTTTTTATATTTTACAGGATCTTATAATTTAATCTAAGTATTTAATCTTACGACTATTTAATATATTAACCAGTATATCCTCATAAAAAAGCTAATGGAGTCAAATCTGGAGGCCTTGATGTCCATTCAATAGATCCCCTTCTCCCTATTCACTTCCAAATTCGTACCTCAACGCCGTAGTGAGTTGGAAATATATGATTTAGCTGTGGCATCAGATAATCTTGAAGAAATTGTATATAACGAGAAGTTTTCCTCAAAAAAAATATTGTGTCAAAACATGATTGTTTATCCTTCTCAGAACATTGTGTTCTGTCTTCTTCCATCTAGTGTGAATTTTTAAAGGCCCAATATATATATATATATATATATATATATATATATATATATATATATATATATATATATTAATATATATGTATATATATATATATATATATATATATATATATATATATATATATATATTCTTCATTTGAAAAAGTACCTTTTCTATCAAACTTTGATCTCTGTTACACCGTTGAATAATAGTTTTGCAGAATTCGACTCTTCTATCAAAGTCATCTTTTAACAGCTCCTCGGCCAGATGTCCTTGTTCAAATGCCACTTCTTCTTTTCTAGCACCCGAACAATAGTTTATTGTTAACCACTATTATCTAGTGCGACCTGCCTCGTACTGGTAAGGCGATTTTCGTAAAACGGTAATAGGTACAACTTCTAGCTTGCTAGCTTCGGGTATTGAATTTCTACCACTGCCGAGAAGATGTTTAGCATGACTCGTATCATTCATGTTTTTTTTTCAACTTTGCTAATTGTTAATATCTGCAAAAAACTCGAGCAATAAAAAGTTGACGTCTAGTAGTTGACAGATTAATAGATCATTTACAATAAAGACCAGTCAATGAAATTGAATACTTGACTGATACTAAAATAATGCAAAATTGTTATCAACAAATTTATTTCTTTTTCGGCAAAAAATACAGTGGCGGTCCTTAGTGTAATTGAGTTTAGTATTGTAATTCCATTTCACTTAATTAAGTACATAATTTTGGTTAATCCTGTAGAAATAATATTTGAATTGTACATCGTTGCAAAGGCGATTAGAAGACCTTTCAAGTGAAGTGTCTGGTGACCTCGTTTTGTATTTACAAAATTCGTCGACTCCATTATTACGCCAACACTGACGACGTAATATTCAACACATGTATAGTAAGTGATGATCATTCAAAAATTAAAATTAAACTATTTTAAGATTATTTTAAGTCATCTGTTTCTGAAACAATGAATATATTCCATACTTTTGTACCAATTTACGAATGCTTTCTATGTCTGCTAATGTCAGTTCTCTTATATCAAAAACTGATATAAATCTCTTTTTCTACTTCAGTATGTTTAAAAGTAAATAGATTTAAAAAGTAATTAATAAAACTATTTATTTAGATATTAAATATTAACAAACTAAAATATGTATACTTACACCTATGGTTTTTAATTTTTGCCTTTTCTTTAATAATAAATTCCTTTTGAGCATCGCTTTTAATTGCGAAAAAAAAAGTGATTTGGCTTGGTCAGCCATTTTAGCGTGCTTACTTAGATCTTGTGATTGTATGAGTTTTATCTGAAAATAACAAAACGTGTAAGTAAACAAAGTAGTTTTTAGAAAATCCAGATAATATATCAAATTTTGTGAGATAAGTCGTGATTTATCGATAAGTAGTAATGATGCTAAGGAGAGCATCTACAAAAGTTTCATATTAATTATAATAAGTTTAGAATACCGAAATCTACGATTTAAGATGTCAACTAAGACTTTTCTTCGTAAAATAGGTTGCTAAACGGAGTGAAAACGATTTGAGGTTCAAAGTTTTATTTAAAATCCTTTATAAAAGGTATAAAACTAAAAATTCCTTACGCAGTACATTACAGAACGTTTTCAGGCTGAGACCATCATCAACATGTTACCTGGGATAAGTATAACCACTCTAGTAAATGCAAACGTAAAGCTAAAATGTTGACTAAGGTTGAAAAGCAATGTGGTTACATACTTACCAGGTGTACATGACTTATAAATATCTGGGAAAAATCCCTTAAAATGGTTCAAAATTTATTAATAGTTACATTTTTCTAGAAAATATGTTGTCTTAAAGTTTTTAAACAGATAAACTGAATGGCAACGTAAGACTAATAGGGGTTGTATGGTATACAGTTAACTACAGGAATTTCTTTTTCCTTATATATTTGAGGTCAGTTGAAATATTGGTCTGATATTATTTTCTCTAGATCTTCTGGTACTTAAGATGCACCTGTGAGGTTCCTTTTGGTCTAGTTTTTTACATGTTTTATTCTTCTCTTAGTAAAATCCTTTAGGCGAGATGGCATCACAGAACAGGTTTCAATTTGTAAGTCGATTTCTTAATCTAAGTAAAAACAGAGATGTTAATTTTAAACCCGATATATTTCACAGCTTTTTCTGTAGTATAGTGGAGTATTGATCGACATTAGTTTGAAATTAAGAGCCTCTTTTTTTGTTTGTCTTATAGTTAGATCTAAACCGCTTACATTATTGATGAGTAGGTCAGGAGTTTAACTTTGTGTAGATAAATGCAAATTCTATTATTTTAGATTCGGGATGCAAATACACTAAGTGGAAAAAAAGGGAATTATATACGTATATTTAGTAGAATTAAATAATTTTTGTCATATCGACTTATCTTGCCATAACAACAAGTGATAAAATTTTTGGGTTTATCTGTTTTTTTTTTTAAGTTTTTGTTGTGGCTGTGTGAATTGTTTGATAATAAACAAGCATTCAGTTTTCGTGAATTTACGGTTTTCGTTAAATTTTTAATTTCATGTAACTGATTAAGAAACCCATTCTGATTACTTAAAACACGTACAGTGCGTAGAATTTACTAAGCTTAGTCACTTTAAGAGGGTCCAAATTGTCCGATTGCAGTGGGAACCGCAAGCTGTGTACTGCTAACTAACGAATGTTCATACAGGAAGGCTGAGGACATCTAGCAAGAGATTCTGGACGTCACAGAGGAACCACAGAGCAGCAAGATCGCCGATTAAGACTTCTGGCTCTAAGATACAGATTTACTAGTACCCATATTCATCATCATCCAGCCTCAAAATTCTACTGCTAACCATAGGCTTCTTCCTTGTTTTTTCAACCTCGTCTTTCTTCAACCACTCTTATCCAGTTTTTATTTTCTCTTCTAAAATCGTCATTTAGACTATAGCTTATGCTACATCTTATCGATACTACTGTACGGAGTAGAGACTTGGACTTTAAACAAGAGCAATATCGATAAACTAGAGGCCTTCGAAATGTGGATGTATAAAAGAATTTTGAAAATACCTTGGACAGACAAAATAACAGATAGTGTAGTTAATCGAAGAATGAACAAAGAACGGGAGCTGTTGATCACCATTAAGAGAAGAAAGCTGGAATATCTTGAACATGTGATGAGAGGGAAAAAGTACAAATTGCTCCAGTTAATTATCCATGGAAAAATTCAGGGCAAACGAAGCGTGGGGAGACGACGTATATCTTGGCTGCGCAATTTAAGAGACTAATTTCAGTGTACATCTAACCAATTATTTAAAGCAACAGCTTTAAAGATACGAATAGCAATGATGGTTGGAAAACTATATCTCCAGCCTAATAATTATATATCCAAAAAAATAATAATTCTATTTCGTATCAAATAAATATTTTTGCGCCGGTTACCTAAATAAACCCAGTCTACCTAGACTTTCTTCTGAGAATGTTAATCCCCGCCCACAGCGCCTACTTGACGATAGACCGGCTTTTCAAAATGCATAAACAAAAAAATATTCCAGCGAGGCTAGTGATTTAGCGACTTTCGTAGAGCTAACATCTATATTTCAAAAGTTCGGAGAGGATTCTCCACGTTGCAGTTTACGCAATTGACCGGGAAGCCGTAATATGTGAATAAGTGTTATGCTGTTTTCGCTTTCGTTCGCAAATTGTAATATTCAAATTAAGTTCCTACGATAAGTTACACACTCAAATTTTATAAGCTCTATTTCTTGCCCTCTTCTTTTTTCAATTACAGTTTCTTTCTAAACAAGTAATTGTTTTATTTTACTATATCAATTCAACAGGCCAGATAAAAGCAACTTTGAAAGTCCATTTTAGTTTCTCTACTGAGCTGTCGAAGGCTAGCGGAGTAATTGGGCTTACAGCAAGAACAAAGCCGCTGAAAGAGACACTGTTGCATATAAGCCTCTCCATGGAAGGAATGTTGTAAACCGGCACCCTCCAATGATGATTGTCAAACTCCGTAGCGGAAAGGTCACTTGAAGAAGAAGAAGATTATAGCTAGATATGGATATACCAAATTATTAGACAATATATACCTAAAGGCCACAAGCACTGTCAAATTACATATTAATAGTAATCGCATAAGTAAGGAGCGAGAGGTTAGACGAGGAGAACCAATGTCAGCCGACTTTTTTAATACTGTGCTGAATCATGTTATTACGAATTTAGATTGGCTGAAAAAGGGAATACATATAGACGGAGAATATCTTAAAAACTACCATTCGCCGATGATATAGTCATAGTAGCTGAGGATCTAGGAGTGGCAAGAGAGATGGTATATCTCTCCTAATTTCGTTGTGGCTACAGAAAATGTACGTTTAAATATAAACATCTCTAAAACAAAAATAATCACAAATTTGGTACCCAACCAGAACTTCAGTATTGATAGGCAAGAAGTAGAACTCGTAGATAAATATAAATATCTAGGTCATAGAATTATAATTGGCAGGGATAATCAGACCCATGAAATGAAGAGAAGAATCGGTCTTGAGTGAGCAGGATATGGAAAACTAAGAGAAACTTTAAAAGTGAGCTGCCCACATGCCTAAAGTAAAAAGTATTTGATCAATGCGTCTTCCCAGTATTAACATATGGAGCAGAAATACTTTTGACAAAAGCTTCGGCTACCAAACTCAGAGTCAAAACAGAGAACACTGGAGCAATCCATTTTAGGAATCACACTGCAGAGCAAAATAAAAAACGAAGAGGTCAGGAGAAGAACAAGGGTGACTGACGTCATCGAAAGGATAGCTAGATTAAAATGGATATCGGCAGGACCTATAGATAGAATGACAGATGGGCTACGGACAAAGAGGTTATTGGAATAGAGACCAAGGGAAGATAAAGGAAGGTCTGTCTCCCACCTACACGATGGGCTGACAATTCAGTAGTACTCGAGCCATCGCAAATAGTTGGTTGAAAGAGCATTAAAGGATGGTTATTATGCGTACGGTATATCGTTTAATACGATATTTTACCTTTTTTGTTATCGCCCACATTGGGTGCTGAATATCGGCGTAACCGTTTGCTCTAGAGAAAGACTTTTATAGGACAGGCAATGGAATCAAGTGGTCTTTAGTGGCGAATGTCGCTTCTGCCTGGAGATGCACGATGATCGAATAGGCATGAGAAGGCGGCATGGGGAAAGACGTGGCCCACAATTTGACAGAGTAAAATATTTACCACACCGTGGAAGTTATAGTATGGGGTGCTACTGCTTATGACAGTAGATCACTTATTTGCATCAGAGGGAATATGACAGTTTGACACTATATTCATAAGTAGTGAAGCCTCATCTTATTCCGTACTTAAACACCATCCAAAATCCCTATTTTCCAGCATGACAAAGTCAGACCGCATGCTGCCAGAGAATTGTCTTTTGCCTTTATAAATCAACATCACATAAACCATTTACCTTGGCCACTACGATCGCCTGATCTTTCTCCAATGAAACATGTCCGAGACTCGATAGGTCACAGGCTCTTGAATTTACATCACAGGCGTGTCAATGAGTATATAAGAAATCGTGGATCCTGAACGCATTATTAAACCAGCTTCTGCAGTAAGTTGACAAATGAAGTTGAAAAATTATTCATTATACTAGTAGTAAGTGACACTAAACATGTATACGAAAAATTATTAAAATCGGATAAATATATGTAGGTGTTTACTTGTCTTTGTCACTTAGTATATTATATTTAGGTCCTTTATTGTCACCAAGAGCTTTGACTTCGTCGCAGAGTTTTAAGTTTTCCTCGAAATAAAAAATGTTGCTTTTCTCTTTTTTTTGAAACTTAGTTTTGGTTTAGCATTCGTAACGTCTACTTACGCAATCTTAGAGCATTATTATTAATAGTGGCACTTATTAGTGAGTTACTAACTGTGACAGACTTTTCGATGTTATTGGTACTCATGTGATCAAGTGCAAAATTTTGTTAAAATTTATATTCATACCTGTAGTAAGCAACATTTCTTATTGTAATGTGTGTTGTCTATTTACAACAACTGCTGCGTAGGAATTATAGTAATTGCAATCTTATCAGTACGTAATTATAGTAAAAAACAATATTTATAGACTATAGATTATAGTCTATAAATATTGTACTAATTTATTATTTACCTGCAACACGCTTTGTGGAGCAGTTGGTTATTTTCTCAGATTTTCTATTAATATAAGTAAATATTTTCTTTACATTAGAAAATTTAGAGAAAAGAACTGTACTACATATATATCGAACTTTATTCGTTTAATTTTAGTAACGTAGCTTATCAAAATCTTATATTTTAACCTTAATATTTCAAGGTCTGTATCCATTCAGGACCAACGATTTGTGATAGTTTATTTTAGGGATTTTTTAGGCCGTGGTGTGGCCGTTTGTTGGTTCATATTCATGACAATTTGTCCACAATGGCGGCCAGTAGAGATTATCACGCAGAATACGATAGCGGACGTAGCAACTTACTCTTACTCATTGGTGATCTTACTATCGTACTTGAAATCTTTTTAGTGTCGCCAGAAGTGACTAATCACGACGCAAATTGTCACTCTGGCCGGCCAATCACAAACAGTTTTATTCACTGCGTTGGCATTGGTCTCCCGGTAGAATATCGCTGTTACGTTGCAAACACTGTAGCATTTGTAATTTCATTGATTCTTTGATGTATATTAAAATCCTCTCGTATATGTAATATATTGAAATCCCCTCATATATGTTTGAGAAATCGCAGAATATTTTTTAATGTGTTTCAATTTCCGATTCGTATGGATTAAAACACCGAATTCTTTCAATTCCTCTTAGCGTTGCCAAGTAATATAAACCATTTAAGAGTTGTTTATTCATTTCGCAGTTGCGTATTTTCCTTCGATATTATTCTTTGATTTATGCCGCCCGAAGTACTGCGTATTCGAATTAATAATTTACGTCTTAATTTCCGTTATGTTTTGTTTATTTTCAAGTTATGTGAACGAATTTTTAAGATAATTTCGTCATTCTTACTTGGGTCGCTGTAGGCTCAAGTGTGGATCCAAATTCAAATTCAAATACATGGAAATATGTAGCAGTGAAAAGTAGTTTTGTAGCAGTTAATGGTTCAGTTAATGTTTTTTGTCTGGTTGTCATCCAAGGCTTTTTGGCAGTTTGGAGATGGATTTGTTCGTGTGTTCGGTACACAGAGAGAGTGAAGCCTCCAGTTCCAATATAGTTCCAGTTATGGTTACAGAAATCTTAGTGCAATTTTTTTGTGAATTAAGGTAACATTTTGTTCAAATTTTAAAGAAGAGACAGACAATTTTTTATAAAATAATAATTGCTTACGTTAAAATTTAGAAATTGTAACATTTAAAAATTGTAAATTTTAGGTATTGAGTTAAGCTGTCATTTAAAATTTTTCTCTTTTAAATTTAATGTTTACATAAGACAGCTCACTTTATTATTTTTGATTTTCATTTTTTTTTGTAAAAAAAAAATTAACCTCTGTGCCGTAACATTTTTAAGTTTTTTGTAGTATCTCCAACTCCTAGAGTTTGTAGATGGATGACATGTAAGTTTTTTGTATTTTTGTATTTTGCGACTATTTTAAGGCAATATGTGTCTACTGTCTTTTTTGAGTATTCTTGTATTTTCTATGTTTTGTAACTGTTTGTGGTAAGCCACAATAAATATTAGATTTTATTTTCTTAACATTTTGTTTATTTTGTTAACTAACACCTTTTTTGAGTTTTATTTGAAAAAGATATGTTTTTTATGTTTAATAATTTCCCTAGTTGCAACTAGTGGTTGTAATAGGTATATTTAGGCACCTCAAAGTGGCGCAGTATATTATATTACTAGAGGTGTTTTCTGTTTTTTTTTTGCTTTGTTTATCCCAATAGATTCATGACCTTTTGTTTCTTTTTTCTGTAATTGCCCAATCCGACCCCTTGCCATTTACTAATACACGACTCTAGCTCTCCTAACAAAGTGAGTGTCGTTCGCACAAGTAGCGTTTATTTTGCTTGCCCTATCTTCACCCCCATAATCTTATCCTTCTTACATCACTAACCCCTGCTAAACTTTGTTGACCGAGTGCCTCTTGAAAATTCAACTTTTATTATTATTACTCAAGAGTGAACACTTATGTGAAGACTTCGTTTGAAGAAGAGTCGGAACGCTTTTATAGTGAATACGTACGAAGAATATTTGATTACAAAGTATTCAGAAGAAGGTGTAACAATCGAAGTAGCGACTGTCAGTCATTCTTTCGTCGAGGTGAAGAAAAGTTAAGTAGTAAACTTGTCGCCTCACGAAAGAAACCATCAACTCGGAGTCAACATTCCCTGCCTGGGTGGGCATCGATCTTTGAAATAGAAAAAACAGTGTGCCTTATACCTATTTCAGATAGTGTCGCACTGGCACAGTGTTTTACTGGACCACCTGAGTAAATAAAAGTTCCAGATGGACTCAAGTCCTCACTCGGTGGCCGAGCTAAAGTCGCGCTTTGCCGTTAGTAACCTTCTCAACGGAAATAATCAACGTCTTTGCAAGACATAAGATTGTTTCCGCGGGAGGTAACATGCGAGGCGTAGCAACAACGTCAAAGTTGCCACTCCGACGGTGTACATACCTACACACCTCGTAGGGTGTGGGCTCGACCACACGTCAAAACGTGAAGTCAATACATGTAAGAAAATAATACTCCGTCAAGTAAGAACCATCGAACTGTTCGAAAGTATTCTGAATTGTTGGTGGGCCTTCGAGGACTATAGAGCTAACTGTGAACTTCACATGGAGTGTGGTACAAGTGCACACAAGTAACCACGAGGTCGAGGATGAAGGCAAAGAACCTTCGCTTAGCCTCGTGAGCGGCGGCCGAAATACATCCAAATACAGAAAATACCTCTATGATTGTACGACAATAGCTTTATGTGTACCTGAGATTTGTCGGATGATTCGAATAGGGATTGGAATTTTAGTTTCGTCTGAAACACGTTTCTGCATTTTGTACCGTTTAGATCCCATTATGTATACACGAAAACCTTCTTCTTTGCGAATAAAGTTTATTGGGTGAATAAAGTCACTGGATGTAAGTGTTATTTCGTTAGACTTTATGAACATCCGTTGATAATATTGTGAATTTTTATTAAGTACATGGCTCCTTCGAATAAAATTTTGTGCCTGGTTTTACAATAATGTATTCTGCAATAATAATCAAGATGACAATTCTTCATATGTTTTAACATAATAGTCTTTGGACTAAGTTGTCGTTTTAACGAAAGTGATAGCAAGTTAGAAATAGTTTACACTGTTTAGTTAACAAGATTGTTTGGGAAAGTATGTAGTATTTTATTTTTCTATTTTTACACTTTTTTACTTTCTTTTCTTCTTCTTCGCGTACCATATTAGAATTATATGAAGTTGGCGATCAGCATTGCGCAGGCTTCTCGATCTTCTGCAATATGGAATAATTGTCCTGCATTTGGTATCTGAGTACATTCACGAATGTTTTTTAACCAAGAAGCTTGTTTTCTTTCTACACCTCTACGGCCCTCTATTTTGCCTTTAAGGATCAGTTGTAATATTTTATATCAACTTTTCCTTACTCTATGTCCCAGATAAGACATTTTCGATGTTCAACAGTCTTTAGCAGTTCTCTATCTTTGTTGACGCTCCTTAGTACTTCTCATTAGTTTTCCTTGCTGTCCAAGGTATCTTCAACATTCGTCTATGAACCCACCTTGCCAATGCTTTAATTTTGTTTATAATCGATACTTTTAGCGTCCACACTTCTGCACTATACAAAAGTACGGACCAAACATAACACTTAACCATTCTTTGCCTTAGTTCTAAACTGAGATGGTTATTGCAAAGAAATGACTTTATTTTCATAAAAATAATTTTAGTTATTGCTATTCTATGTTTTATTTCTATGTCTGGATCTAGTTTGTCCGTTATCGCAGTTCCCAAATATGTCATTTTGGAACTTTCTTAACTTAGACTCCGTTTAATTGAAGCTTTGCATCGGGATGTGGGTCACGACTAAACACTAAAAATTGTTTTGTTTGAGTTTATTTTAATGCCCATTTCCTCTCCTACCTCGTGAATACGATCAAGCAGAACTTGAAGACCTTCAATATTATCTGATAGAGTTACTGTATCGTCTGCATATCTAATCACATTAAGTAGTTTACCGTTGATTTTTATTCCATTTGGTTGTCTCTCAAGTGCCTTTTTAAATAACTGGTCCGAGTAAACATTGAACAATGTTGGCGACAAAATGTAACCTTGTCTGACTCCTCGTTGTATAGAGATTTCATTGGTATAGCTTTCTCCAGTTTTTACGATAACAGTTTGATTCCAGTACAAATTTTTAATGACACGAATATCCTTGTCATCTATTCCGATATTTTTTAGTATTTGCATTAATTTTACACGTTGTACTTTATCGAATGCTTTTTCGAAATCCACGAAACATGCACATACATGGTCACGGCATTTTTGTAATAGGATGATAAGCGCAAAAAGTGCCCTGTTCCCATAGCATTTCTAAAACCAAATTGGGTATCTTCAAGATCTTCTTCGCATTTGCGTCTAATTCTGTTGTGAAGTATTCTGAGGAAAATTTTAAGAGTGTGGCTCATTAAGCTAATTAATCGATATTCTGAGCATTTTCTCGCATTGTGTTTTTTAGGTATTGCGACAAAGATGGATTTGAGCCAATCTGCGGTAATCACTCCACTATGATATTATAGTAAGTCTTACTACTACTTTTATGTTATAATTCTCTATTAGTTTCAACAACTCAGTTAGTGTATCATCTGGACCAAAAGCTTTTCTAATTTTAGCATTATTTATAGCGTGTTCTACCTCTCATTTCGTAATTTCTGGACCGTCAGTACAGTTTTGGTAGAATTCGGCAATATTATTCCTTTCATCTTCAAACAACTCTGATATATACAGCTGCCATTCTTTTCTTATTTCGTGCTCATTTACAATAATTTTGTTTGTAAGGGAACTAGTTTTTTAAATATGTTAATCATTTCTTTTAGTTTTTTGTGCACATTAAATAAGTCGTGTTTATTTTTCTTTATTATTCTTGATAAGTTTTTTCTATAATCATTGTTTATGAAGATATGGCTAACTTGGTTTTTAAATTTACTTCATAGTTCTATTCGATATTCTAGTTGTTCTTCATTGTTTTTTATTCTATTGTTAAATTATATTTTAATGTTATGTTTTATGTTTATATCGTCAAAGTTAAGTTCATTACTTTTTGGGTTTTGTCGCTGAATTCGTTTTAACATTAGTTTAATATCTGCTAGTGGTTGATGATCAAATCCAATATCTGCTCCAGGATATGTAGTGACTTTTTTGACGAATTTCGGAAACGCTACTTTACAAGTATATAGTCTCTTTGAATTCTTAAAGACTCAGGGTTTTTGCCATCATAAAATTGGGCTTTCCAAGTGTATGGTCGTCGCTTAGGTAGTTTTTACCAGGTGTTTGCAATGATCATATCGTTTTCTTTACAAAATTCATACAATCTCTGTCTTTCTTTTACTGTACTTTATTTTACTGTACTATAATGCGATCTAATTTAATTATATAGTCTAACGTCTTTGCTTTAAAATATGTTGTTTCTGTTTCCTGTTATTTTGTAAAATCTCATAAAATTGTTAAACTCGCTTAAACACTTGTCTGGTTTTAAGTACGAAGAATTTGACTTGGCCGGAGGGTTTCTGACCATCTCAACCACATACATCTCACTTCTCAACACACTTCACCGAGACAGCGAACAGTAAGCAGGGTACGTCCGTCCATTCTTTTGTACCTCGGATGGCGTCGCGATAGTCAACACTACCAATCTAATCCACCGGCTACGTTTGTACGAATATAACAAAAGTCTACGTTCTTTGTACAGATAACAGTATGAGGTGTATATTTCTCAGTCAATATTTGTTTCTCCATAATTATTCTAAGGTCGTTTAACCAGCGACCTCCAAGTTTTATACAAAACAAAGATTTTAGCAAAAGTACGAATTTTTTTACAATTTTAATGCGATTAATAATCCGAGTGTATAAAATTATTATATTGTATTAAACAATAGCAACAAATCACGATTGCACTGATAATAATAGATTAGATAAAACATTACAACATATTAGATAAAGTAGCTCATCCCATTTACGCATACCAACAACCATGGGCGCCGACTTGCCAAAAACTTTGGGGGGGCTTAATCTCCTCGGTGGGGGGGTGTATGAAAACATTTTTAGACTAGATCTTTATACATGCCAAAGATTAGTAAGCTAGAGAGCAAAATCTGGATCTTTTCCGTTATACGTATACTACCAATTATTTCTATTACGTACATCGCGCCGCGGCGATTAGGTTAGTTTCAGGTTATTATATCCTTATCCCTTAATCACTAAGATATGATAACTTGAACCTAACCTAACCGCCGCGGCGCGACGTAAAACGGGTGGTATACAATAACATTTGTTTAAATGTTGACTAAAAAAATTCATAAAAAAGCAAAAATCGACTTTTTGTTGAGCGTATAGCATTATTTGAAAGCTTGTGTTTTGATTGATTGTTTAAAAATTTTTAAGTGCAGATGGCACATTGTTATTGTTAAAGTTTTTCTTTCATAATAACAACGGTTATTATTACCAGTAAACCAATTAACTTTACGTTTACTTTTAATAAATATGTCCATCGTCTGTAAATTTTTTTATTGTTGAAAAATATTCTTACTTTACTTATCCTTTTAAACGAATAATTTTCTTTGAATTCAAAGTTAGATTCTATATAAGGCTACATTTTATTGTTAGTTTGTATTCCTTTTTGGCAAATATCAAGTATGAAAGAAAAAATAGGTAACAAAACTAACATAAAAGGGTTCAAAAGCTATTTATTTTAGATAAAGGTAACATAAGTTGCAATTTACATCAAATTATTGTAACTTGTATTGAAATCATATAATTAGTATTAAATGAAATTATTGTAGCCTGAATAACAAAATAAACTAACTAACAACTGCTTATTTTTTAGTTTGGTAAACTGCCAATGTACGGTCATATAAGGAAAAATAAACATTTCCAAAACTGTCTAAAAACATACGTACTTTAAGAAGGTGAAGTTTTATTTGTCGGAAAAGTCGAATTTCCCGTAGAAAATGAAACTAAAAACTAGGCATACAAATGATTTAGATGTTCTTGATTTTTTAAACATAAATTAT
This sequence comes from Diabrotica balteata, assembly GCA_918026665.1. Classification (NCBI taxonomy): domain Eukaryota; kingdom Metazoa; phylum Arthropoda; class Insecta; order Coleoptera; family Chrysomelidae; genus Diabrotica; species Diabrotica balteata. Next base: position 131,155,060 of record OU898278.1, on the reverse strand, counting down.
TATAGAATAACGGAGTCCAAATACTTTTTTAGGGCGCGATGTATATATGGGGTGGTATACAAATAATGGAAAAGATCATTTTTGTATTCTTGAGATTTTTTGTTCTAAAAGTAGGTACATAAAGTTCTTAGATAGTTTTGGACATTTTCATCTTTTTCCGCATTTGAACGTACATCGGCAGTTTTACCAAACTAAAATATAAGCAGTTGCAAAAAAAAACTGTCATTAAAAATCATAAAATAACATGTAAATTGAAATTAGGATAACATCGAAGTTGAGGGTTTACCGGAAATGGCGGAAAATTGCAGTCTATCCTTAGAAGAGTGCAAAACAGGATCTTCTAACATGATTTCTTTTAATGAACTCGTTGATGACTGGACGAATGTCTATTTCATCCAAAATATCTTGATGGGCATGAGTAATTGCTAAGTTGTTGAGTCTCTTCTGTCCCATGGTAGCTCTAAGGTACGTTTTGAGACGCCGTAGGGCACTAAACGAACGTTCGTTAGTTGCTGACGTCACCGGCACAACTTGAAGCAGCTTCAAGCATTTCACAAGTTCCGGTAACATTTCCTTTACACTAGGTTCTAGTACAAAGAACTTTTTAACGTCGTTTAATGTATCAAGTTGCACATTCTTTTGTTTCGAAATGTCACCCAGCATTGACAAATGTAAGAGTAACCTGTCAGTGTCCAGATCATTTTGAAAAAGCTCTTTAGAACGTGTCATATCACTTTGTTGTCCTTTCTTTAGAACCGAAAGACACTCCCTCTCCACTGCAATCACTTTCAACAGTCCTGTTGAGTCGAATCTACTGGTAACACAAGACTTGACAGTTTCACAAATTTCGATGTATACGACTTTAAAATATTCAGCTGGTGTGTTGAATGTGTGGGGTGGTCCAGCCTCCTTGTTTTCGTAGCGTTGAGGAACGCGGCATTTCCGTGCTAGTTCCGGTTCACCTACTGATGGTGGCTTTACTTGTAAACAAAACTTCCAGAAGTCTTCAAATCCTCCACGCTTTTCTTCCAAAATACAGGCTAGGTTAATGAACATATCTTCTAAATCAGTTACGCTCAAATCAGGTGATTGAACTTTACGATTTACCTCTTCCACTGGGTTCATTACATAGCAATAAAGCTGTAAAAACAAGTAAGTCTTGAATTTCAGCATAGATTCCAAAAAACCTGCACATTTATAACCTGCGTCGTTCTTATTCGAGGAAGAGATGGTTTCAAACAACTCCAGAATACTTTCATAATTTTTCAAGATTTGTTGCACACTTGATGCTCTCATTGTCCATCGTGTTGGGCAAAGCGGTCGAAGTCCTACTTTATCACTTAGACTGGTAGCATTGGCACTGCTTACACATCTGAATATTTCCATCCTTTTAGGGGATTCTCTAACATTATTAATTATATCCTTTGCAAGGTTCATTATGTCTCTCATACAAGTCAGGCACCGAAGACTGTCTTCAACTGCTAAATTGAGGCTGTGGGCAGTACAGTGAACGTAAATGGCCTGATCCTGCACGTTTAAAATTAACTGTTGCAGTCCGTTGAATTTTCCACTCATATTGGAAGCGCCATCGTAACACTGTCCTCTCAATTTTTCCATAGACAAATCCAAACGTAAGAGGATGTCCTTGACAATACTGAACAGAGTTTGGGATTCAGTGTTTGGGGTTTCATATAGTCCAATAAAATCTTCATTGATGGTCAAATCATCATTTACTGTCCTGATACAAAATGATACCTGTTCGTGAATTGAAACATCACTAGTTTCGTCCACCATTATGGAAAAGTGCCCACATTTCTTCACGTTAACTAAGACCGAGCGCAAAACAGACTGACCTAGCAAGTCAATTATTTCATTTAGAATATCGTGGGATGTCCACTTATAACCCGAACGATTTAGCCAGTCTTTTAGTTCTGGGACGTCTTCTTTCCTAAGTTCCAAGAGTTGCAAAAAATTTGAGTTTATATCCTCATGTCCTCTAATTGCTAGACCTTGTCGGCATAGGAATTTTAAAGTTGTGAAAATAGCAGTTAACGCTAAACGGGCTTTTTTCATATCATTATTCATGTGTTCATTTAACTGGGCAGCTACGGTTGAGTTTGAAGCAGTTGACAATTTAAGAATACCCTCCTTGTGGACATTTGTAGTTTCATGAGTGCGAAATTTTTCCAAGGCCCTTTTCCAGTTTGAAAAGCCGGCAGAAGTAAACGCATCTTCTTTCTTTAAAGTAAACTTTATAAGGCCTTTCGCTTCTGCCTCTTTGCAAACTTTACAAAATGCTTTGTCAGTTTGTTTTTCATATTCTAACCAAGAATATTTGGTTAACCATGACTTTTGAAAGGATCTTCCCTTACCCTTACCGATGATATTATGGTTGCTGCTGCTGCTCAAATTTAAGCTGTTACTGCTGGCAGACGTTCCAGATACCGGAACAGATGATTCTAGTGCTGGGAGTGGAGTTGTGATCCTATCAACACGCGCCTTTTTAAATACAAACTTATCCATATTGTATCACTTTACAATAATTCACACTCAAACACTACTCACTGCTTACTATCAATCACATCATTCACATCAACATATAGAAACACGACGTAAACTAACTGCTTGTGACCGTGCAAACGGAACAACGGAACTGATTGCAAGAGCCAGAGCCGACAAGACAACCGAGGCGGTAGACAGTACGTTTGTTTTGTTTACAAAGAGCGCGCTAGGGGTGTCTGTAACTCATCCCTCCTCCCACCACTCCACGGCCAGCCAGGCGGCCACAACTTCAACGCAGTGACCTTGGAAAAAGTCACGTAGGCAATCTATTTATAACTTGCTAACTGGTGGAGTGGCGACAGGTAGAGCTACAAGTTGCGGTTTTTATTTTTATAATGCTTTTACTAAGTATTAATTACTTGCAAACACGTGTTAGAACACATTTACTAATAAACTAAGTTTGCCAATATCATTCTGCTTATATCATCATGTCCAATTTGATAATAAAGTAAATATGGTTTAAAATTACATGAATAGGCATTTAAAACCTTAGTACATGTATTTAATTACCTTCTAAGGATTTAAATTAATAGAAAGATTAATATGATGTGAATTAGGTTTATTTAAAGTAAATTAAAGAAATACTGAAATGCAAATTTCTGAAGTATTAAATGTCAATGTCATTAAAATAAAATGGATGACAACTTAACAGAACTTCAGTATTCCGAATTATCGCGAACTTACATTGGCGGAGGTTAATTCTCTCGTTCATTTCCATGAGATTGTTCTTTTCAGCACATTCTGCGGCAATCAAAAATCTGTTTCCGATGCTTTATATACTCTTTACTCCTTCGAAATTTAGGGGGGGCTACGCCCCCCTAAATTATTTTTGAGGGGGCTTGAGCCCACTCAGGCCTTATGGAGTCGGCGCCCGTGCCAACAACTAGGATTATTATACAGTTCGGTAATGTAGTTGTTAAAAATGACATGAAGGTATTATCTTTAAAATAATTTTACATAGATAATATCTTATTTAAAAACCAGCTTTACTTTTGCTTTGAAAGACACTTAAACGATTATTAATTTCAGCAAAAAAACCTGACGGTATTTCTGAAAATTGTTATCATTAATTAAATAATTGACGCATCTTATTTCCTCGTAAATGAAATTCAAGTAAATATATTTTTTTGATGACTAAATAGTTACCTATTCGCACTTTTTTGTTATTTAATTAATGTTTCTTTTTCTCCTTTTTGTGTAGACATGACATTCTTTGGTTTTCAATGTGCCTCCAGTAAGTTGTCGTTTCATCGTTTTCGTAGTCTTTCCACTTATCGTCTTCTTATAGGGGAACCATTGAGGATAGTCTTAGGGGATATTTTGCTTACTTTACTACTCTATTTGTTACCATTCGGTTTATATGCTGGTTCATTCCACTCTTCTATTTCTCATCTAGTCCTTGATGTTCTCTGTCTTTCATCTATCTCCGTCTTATATTTGTACTTCTAGCTCTATTCCATACTGTCTTATCATTCATTTTTCTAAGGATTTACATCCCACTTATTTCTAGCATGCTTTTTGTCGTATCTGTGTCAGGTCATGTTACTGCCGCTTAGGACATAATTGGTCTGATAACTGTTTAAGTTTTTTCTTTCATTTTTTTTCAGTAATTTGTATTTCTCTATTTTGTTTTATTCGGGAAACCTGCTACTTTGTTTGCTCTATCCACTTGATCTTCCGTTTTTGTTTTTATTCTATGATTTCTACATATTTAAACTCCATCACTTGTTATATTACATAACCATTCAGCTCTAATTTACATCTTAGTAATTTTGCTGTTATAACCATGTATTTTGTCTTGATCTTCCCCTTCTTTATATTATTTTCTTTTCTCCAAATGATTATATTATTAAGATAAGAATTCATAACAGCAAAGATAAGAATGGAGAAGGAAGACCTGAACATCATTGGAGTATACGGCCCAGAAAATAACAAGCCTCAAACAACAAGGAAAACTTTTTATGACCAATTACAACAAGCAGTAGATCAAGTCACAGGGAAGATGATAATATTGGTGGGTTTTAACGCTTGAATAGATGATCAAGTAATACTCGGAATTAATCAAAAACATAACGAGAATATTAACAAAATGAAGAACTAATGATAATTTTTTCCACGAATAACGAACTTAGAAAAAACAACACATTTTTTGACCACAAAGATCAACACAATTATGTGGACAAAGATCTATGATAGATTATATTTTAACCAACAAAGGTATACATCCATCGAAAATAATCCACGTAAGATGCCTCAACTCAGCAAATGTAGGTAGTGACCAAAGCCGAGATCATGTAAAATAAAAATCCTGAAATACTTCACATCCAAGAGAGCGGCGCCAACACAAGCAAAAATCAAAATCGAAGGACTAATTACGGAATCCACAGAATTCTTATACAGAAAAAGAATATCAGATAAAATGATAAAAACATCAAGGAAAGCTGGGAAAAATTCAAAAATAACATAATTAACGCAGCAACAGAATCACTTGGAGAGAGGAAAGTAACGCTTACTTGACTTTATCGTGTCCGGACATGTCATTCATAAAATTTCGGCCCAGTATCGGGCTACGTCGGTTTCATCTTTGTTGGTGAGCCACAAATCTTCAAGAGTACATTGATGACGACAGTTTCTGCATGTAAGAAGATGTTCCATATTCTGTGTTTCTCCACAGTCACACATCACATCATCTTGGTCTATTTTGCCATGTTTGATTTTACTGTAGCGACCCCTGTTCTGATCCTATTCATAGTTTTCCACGTTTTAAAGTCTAGGGACTGGCCGGTCCATTGAACCTGGAGAAGAGGAAAATACTCAGTCGGTTCATCCTGCACTATTCCAAGGAAGCTTTCCTAGATTTTAGTCGCTTTCGTGGTGTTCAAGCTTTGTATAGAGCATGCCGCTTGTCCGCGATCTGTTTCATTTTCTCTATGTGCTCTGCAACGCCTCTGCGTGTTGAGGGTTTTGCAAAGCCCGCTGCTTCATATAGAATTAAAAGTGGCGTTGGTTTCATGCAGCCCGTTACTATCCTGCATGTCTCATTTAGCGCAGTATCAACTTGTTTGGTGTGGGCAGATCTGCCCCAAATGGGGCACGCATATTCAGCAGTTGAGAAACACAGTGCCTGTGCCGTTGTTCTCAAAACGCCAAAACGTGCGCCCCATTTACTTCATTGTTTTTAAGGCAGTTTCGAGTTTCTCCTCCACTTCTTCAAAACTATTTCCTTTAGCACATATTGCAAGATCGTCAGCATAGAGGAAGCGCTTAGTTTCGGTTGGAGTAGGTTGGCTCGTTTGTGTATATATTAAAGATCATTGGTGCTAAAACACTTCCCTGTAGGAGGCCGTCTTTTTAACTCTCCACCTGCTTACTTTACTCTCCAGCATAATGAAAAAACGTCTATTTTGCAGGAAGGAATATACGACCTTTCCCAGATGGTGGTCATTGGGAGTGTCGTATAATTTGCGGAGCAATGTTTTGTGCCTTACTGTGTCATAGGCTGCTGTCAGATCTACAAAAGCAGCCCCTGTTATATGTTTTTCATCAAAGCCCCCTTCAATGTGTTCTGTTAATGCGAGGACTTTACCGGTGCAAGATTTACCCTGTCTGAATCCTCCTTGTTGTGGGATGAGGTGCTTGTCAAAATTTTTTTTCTAGTCTTGCGAGTATGAGTCTCTCGTATAGTTTAAAAAATTGACACAATAGCGAAATGGGTCTGTAGCTACTGGTGTTTTCTGGGCCCTTTTCTGGTTTTAACAAGGCTATTACTTTAGATTTTCTCCATGATTTTGAAATTTTGTAGATTTTACAGTACGTGTTACAAAATCCAGTTTTTTGCTTCTTGGCCTAGATGCTTTATTTGTTCACTGCATATATCATACACACCTGCAGCTTTTCCGGTTTTTAACCTGTTCATACCGTCGTGGAGTTTTTTTTAGTGTACAAGGCCTGCTTACTTTACTCTCCAGCATAATGAAAAAACGTCTATTTTGCAGTAAGGAATATACGACCTTTCCCAGATGGTGGTCATTGGGAGTGTCGTATAATTTGCGGAGCAATGTTTTGTGCCTTACTGTGTCATAGGCTGCTGTCAGATCTACAAAAGCAGCCCCTGTTATATGTTTTTCATCAAAGCCCCCTTCAATGTGTTCTGTTAATGCGAGGACTTTACCGGTGCAAGATTTACCCTGTCTGAATCCTCCTTGTTGTGGGATGAGGTGCTTGTCGAAATTTTTTTTTCTAGTCTTGCGAGTATGAGTCTCTCGTATAGTTTAAAAAATTAACACAATAGCGAAATGGGTCTGTAGCTACTGGGGTTTTCTGGGCCCTTTTCTGGTTTTAACAAGGCTATTACTTTAGATTTTCTCCATGATTTTGGAATTTTGTAGATTTTACAGTACGTGTTACAAAATCCAGTTTTTTGCTTTTGGCCTATATGCTTTATTTGTTCACTGCATATATCATACACACCTGCAGCTTTTCCGGTTTTTAACCTGTTCATACCGTCGTGGAGTTTTTTTTTAGTGTAAAAGGAGTTCCTACCGAACGAACACTAAGATATCAAAATAAAAAATACCATGGTTTAAAGAGGAAGTGAAGACAAAATGTTAAGAAAAGAAAAAAGCCTTTTTACAAATACAGAACACAACAAACACAACAGGCACATAAACGCTATAAACGAATCAGAAATGAAACAAATACTTTAATTAGACAAATAAAAAGGGAACACTGGCAGAGCTTCTCAAAATAGATGGAACACGACTTATCCGGAACACAAAAAAATATGGTGAATCTAGGGCACAGAAATTCTAGAGGGCAAAGAAAAAAACTAATAAAAAGCAAACGAACGAACGAAAAAAACGAACGAGGGAAACATGGGTAGACTACTTTCGATCCCTATTTGAATAAATATTGAGGAGAAATAGGTGAAGAAAGCATTAAGAAAATTAAAAAATTGAAAATAACCAGAAGAGAACAGAATACCAAACGAACTCCTAAAGTACATAGGGCCAGATCTGACCAAATAACTATTTAAACTAATCAAAAAAATAATAGAACAAAACAGAATTCCTCAAGAATGAAGATTAAGCATCCTATTACCTTTGTTCAAAAAGGGAGACAAATCGGATCCGAAACATGACAGAGATATTATTTTAATAAATACAACACTAAAATTAACAACCAAAGTGTGAATAAACTAATAAAACTAGTAAAAGCACAACAAAGTTATAAGTCGAGAAGATCGTGCTCAGACGCTATATTTATAATGAGGCAAGTACAAGAAAAAATTGTTAGAATACAACATACCGGTATATCTATGTTTCTTGGATCTTAAGAAGGCATTTTACTCATTAAGGTCAAATTAAAGGAAGGTATCCACTTATTATGCGCAAGAGAGATACCTATAGGAATAATCAAATCGATTGAAAATATCTACCAACATATTACAATAAAAGTAAAACTAGAAGAAGAACTAATTAATCCTATTGAAGCTATTTCTATTGAATGGTATAAGACAGGGAGATTCGCTGAGTCCTCTATTGTTCAACCTGATTATGGATGAAATAATAAAAAAAGGATGAATCACAAAGGCATACTAAATGGAAGAAAAACAACTTAAAATAATCTGCTATGTAGACGATGCCGACGCAATACACTCTATCAAAGGGAAGATAATTTATAACGTATGCACCAATTTATAATACAACAGCCAGAAAATTTAACATGTTAATTTCCCCAAAAATGACAAAATGCATGGTTATAACAGCAAATTTACTGAGATGTAAATTAGAGCTGGAAGGTCAGATAATAGAACAAGCAATGGAGTTTAAATATCTAGGCATCACATTATCTAGCTACGGAAAGCTCTAAACCGAAGTGAAAGATCAAGTGAATAGAGCAGATAGAGCCGCAGGATGCCATTAAAACTGCACCAAATGTACTGGCTGGTTGACAGGAAATCCAGACTTAAAATAGAAAATAAACTTCTAATCTACAAACCAATCCTAAAGACAATATGGACATACAGAATAGAACTCTGGGTGCTGCTAGTAACTTAAACTTGAAATCCTCCAAAGATTTCAAAATCAGATTCTGCGCATAACAGATGCCCCGTGGTATGTGCCTAATATGCTAATCATAGGAGACTTGAAAATATCATCCATAGAAACCGAAATAACACGTTGCAGTGATAAACACAAACATAAAGCCTGTCACCAGGGTAATGGTGCTAGTATTGTGGAAAAAAATAGGACTAAAATAGCAAGAAACTCACGTAAAGCTTACAGGAATAAAAAACACAATACTCATGAAGCGAAAAAGTTACGAGAACTTAAAAATCTTCATTGTTGAATGGTATAAGCCGAATCATATAAGCCGAATGACAACAAATAGAGTAGTAAAGACGGCAAGAGACGGTTCCCCAATAGGAAGACGATCAGTAGGAAGACCACCAAAACGATGGAACGACAACTTACTGGAGGCACATTGAAAAATAGACAAAGTCGTGTCTACATAAAAAGAGAAGAAAAAGCATATTATTAGACAAGAACAAAAAGTTTAAATTTTTAAAGAATATTGAGCATTGGGCACTGAACAAACAGCTTTTCCAAATTGATCCATACAGACTGATCCTATAAAAAAAAACTAAATGCACTGAACAACAAAGAGGTGTCATGTGTTTATAATCTAGAGTATGTAAACAGTTTATATTGAAAACTCTTGAGGTCTTCAAAAAACCTTTACAAAATGTAGTTGAAAGCAAAAAAGTCTTCTCTGGCGTTTAATAAGTAGACAAAAGTGAAAAGAAATCACCCCCGAATAAAATTTCTGAAAGTTCAATTCCACAACACTAGAAATAAGATTCCGAATAGAAGGTATCTTCCACAGAAGTGGTATTTGAAAATAGTGCACAAATTTTATTGTGATTTCTATGAGGAAGAAAAACAGAAAAAACCTGTAAGTAAAAGCTTTTAAAGTAATATTTTTTACTACTAAGTTTAACCTAGTTTTAAAAGGCCAAGTACAGGCACCTTTGATAAATGTGACAAATTTCAGATAAAAATAAATCATGGTTCGGAAGAAGAAAAAGCTAAAGGATGCTAGCAAAGTTGCGATCATCTTCGACTTGCAAAACAACTATGCCAACTTATAATGTGTCAACTTCTCTAGTATATTATTTAAGGTAAATATGGACGTATAACTTAGGGGTCTATAACCTACAGACTCGAACGACCCATTTCTTTATGCGACATGAAGGAAGGTCAGGCGTGACGTTGACGTCTGGAAATACCATCTTGTCTCCTAAAATACAGGGTGTTTAAAAAAAGTATGCCATAAATTAAATCAAGCATTCCGAGGACAAAAATAAATTGATGGAATCCAACTCACCTTAGTACAAAAGTGTACACAAAAAAAGTTACAGCCCTTTGAAGTTACGAAATAAAAATTGTTTTTTTGCATTATCTCCTAAACTACTAGACGTTTTGTAATCAAAATGGACACGTTACTTTCTTGTTCTGAAAGCATTTCTTATACAAACAAACAACAAAATCTAAGCACACAGAAAAATGTTAAGGGGGGTGTGCAGCCCTAAATCCTCCAAACTTTTAGGTACGTTCAAATCAAATGAATTTTGTGGCATTATAAGTTTAATACAGTATTTTTAAAACCTGTTTGACTCATCATTTTTTCGAAAAACTAGTTTTTCTCTAGTTGGCCATAAAATTACATTTAGTTTCTACGTATACAATAATTACAAACAGTTGCATCAATAATAGTCAATAATTTGAAGCTATCATTGATTGTGTGAACAAGATTAATATTAAAAATTTTGATATTACAATGGCCTACACATTTCAGGAAATGTCAGATATATGCATTTAACTTTGGGTAAGTTGGATCAGAATAAATTATGATTTTAATAAACTATCGGAAATATCGTAGGTAAATATCAAGGAAATAGTGCAGCACCAGCAAGGCGTTATGCAGTAAAATACCCCAATCGAAATACACCCGATAGACGATTATTTCTGACCATTGATCGTCGTTTACGAGAAACTGGTACATTCCAACCGCAAGTTGCTGGCAATATTGGTCATCCAATAATGGATGCAACTGATTAAGACATTTTAGAAATCATTAAAGAAGTTCCCGAAACAAGTACAAGGGTAATAGCTGCTCAACTAAATGTTCCTCACGTAAGGTTTGGAGGCGTTTGAAGGATCAGCTGCTTAAACCCTATCACTTGATAACGGTTCAAGAGTTATTGGTTAAAGATTATCCTAAAAGGATTGGATTTTGCGATTTGTTGTTAATGGAAAACATTCGAAATGTTAATTTTATTAGAAATATATTCGTTCGACGAGGCTACCTTTAGTAGAAATGGAATAATAAACCATCATAACGAGCACATTTGGGCCGACGAAAATCCTCACGTCAAAAAAACGACTTATCACCAAAGGACTTTCAAAGTTAATGTTTATGCAGGAATAGTGATAATTAGTTTAGTTCTTAGAAAACGATTTCCAAGAATATTTGGACGAAGTCATCATCATCAGCTAGCCTCTAACGTCCACTGCTGAACATAGGCCTCTCGCATGCTTTTCCACTTAGTCCGATTTTGCGCCATCTGAATCCAATTTGTAGTCACTCTTTTTATGTCATCTGTCCATCTCGTTGGGGTCGACCTCTATTTCTGTAAGCTTGTATTCGGGGTCTCCATTCCAAAATTCTTTTTGTCCACCGGTCATCAACTGATCTTGCTACATGACCTGCCCAGTTCCACTTTAGTGTTGTTATCCTTTCAATAACGTCTGCTACTCCTGATCTTTTGCGTATAGTAGCATTGGGTATTCTATCACGTAGAGAAATCCCTAACACAATTCTCTCCATTGCTCTTTCCGCAACTTGTAGTTTACTCACTGTTGTTCTTGTGAGCGTTAGGGTTTCTGCGCCGTAGGTCATCACTGGCAAAATACATTGATTAAATACTTTTCTTTTCAGACACATTGGAATCTTAGACCTAAAAATATCCTTCATCCTCCCAAATGCAGCCCAAGCGAGGTTTATTCTTCTTTACAGCTCGATTGTTTGGTTGTCTCGACTTATTCTGATCTCATGGCCTAAGTATTTATAGGACTCAACTGGCTCAATATCTTTGTCTTCTACTGAGATGTTTTTGTTGTGGACTAAATTTGTCATAAATTGTGTTTTTGAAAAATTTATTTTAAGACCAACTCTTTTTGTGGCAGTATGGAGTTCTTGGAGCATTATCTGTGCCTGATCAAAGCTTTCTGCAATAAGAACGATATCATCTGCAAATTTAAGGTTATTTAAAAATTTTCCATCTACATTGATGCCCTTTTCGTTCCAATCTATTGTTTTACAAGCGTATTCTAGCAAAGTTGTAAATAATTTAGGAGACATGTTGTCTCCTTGCCGAACGCCTCTTTCAATACGAAAAGTCCCAGTATCTTCATTAAGTCTTACACAGCCTGCCTGTTTGGACGAAGTGAATATTGCAATAAGGCAAAAAATGTGAATTATGAATGTGTTGCTTGTGTGAGTCCATTTCAAATAGATAAAGAAATAATAAATAAGACTTACTCACAATCAATTTAATTTAACTATCAGACGACCGGTTTCGCTTTCTACAATATGCAAAGCATCCTCAGGTCTCGATACAAAGTTAAACAAATGATGCCGGTACTCTATTAATTGATGGATGGTAGAACATGGTTGAAACTACTATATATTGTTGAATGGAGAACTCAATTCTATTATTGCAGTTGTTTGACAGTAAATGGGAAGTCCTTGAGGAGATAGATTTGATCCAATGAAGAAGAGATATGTGTGTGATTGTTTGTTAAATGTGTGTTAAAAGTGTGGGTGTGCAATTATTTTCAAATTTGTAGTTATCAAATTACTTTGATAAAGTTCTATTGGCAATTGGTAAATTATTGGAACGTCAAGTAAATAAAATAAAATATTAAAATACAAACAATTAAGGGCAATTTAAACACATTAAAACAGAAAACACTTAGAAGGGACGAAACAAACATTGAATTTAAAAAAGGGGGGAAGGGCTTTAATGCACTACATCGCAGTCTTGGGCACAATGAGTTTTTTTATGTTTTATCTATTAGATTTTCTAATATCTCATTTACTCATTTAAGCCATTTATTTAGTTGCACGTAATTTTTTAAAGGTTAATGAAAATGTCTGTAACTCAATAAAAACTGTTTTTTTGAGAAAAATTATAAAAAGCAAAGAAAAATTAAAAATAATGTGTTAAACTTATAATATTACAAAATTCATTTGATTTGAACGTACGCAAAAGTTTGGGGGATTTAGGGCTGCACACCCCACTTAAATTTTTTCTGTTCGCTTAGATTTTGTTGTTTCTTTTCTATGAAAAATTCCTTCAGAAGAAGAAAGTAACGTGTCTTTTTTATTACAAAATGTCAAGTAGTTTAGGAGATAATACAAAAAAAACAATTTTGATTTTGTAACTGTTTTTGTGTACACTTTTGTACTTAGGTAAGTTGGATTTAATCAATTTATTTTTGGCCACGGAATGCGTGATTTAATTTATGACATACCTTTTTGAAACACCCTGTATATCAGAAGCCTTCCCCATCTATGAAACACATAACTGCATTTAGTGACAACTGTGAAGGTAAAAAACAAGAGTCATCTGACACTCAAATTTTAGCTCTGTATTGTAAGAAACACTAATATTCAAACAGTACATCACCGCTTTTTCGGTAATTTTGGTCAAAGTGGACATTCTTATGAGTGTGACCAAGACTTTGGTTTGATAGAATTAAAAAAGGAAAGAACAAAAATAGCTACAAAATGAGTTGTCAATAAGATTATGATTTGTTTACCAAATAATAATAATGCCTACAGTTACTAAACTGGAGAAGAAAAACTAGCAGTAAAAAGTCATGTCAATTATATTGAACGCTTAACTTTGAACGTCATTTACTCAAAATTTACTTTTTGTCACTTATACTTCTTTACTTGTAGAGTCCTTAAATATCCTAAATATGCAAAGGAAAAGAATTAATAACAAATCTAACAAAAATTAGTTGAGATCCACACTGTATTTACATGCGTAATAGGTGTAATCTGAAACTATATTTTTATGTATTGTTTACCAGTTTAGCGCGAGTAAAATGTCACATTTTTATGTTGAAATGTTTTATTTAGATAAAGTGCGGTAACCTCAAAACAACTCCCGTAAACTTGTTAATTTACTTAAAAAATAAAGGTTTGGAAAACATTATTTTTTAGTTGTAGCAATGTTTTATGTTTTGTCATAGCCTTTTATAATAAATTTTACTTGGAAAATAAGCAGAAAATTATAAAAAAAAATTTCAATTTTTATATTTTAGCTACAAGTACCAACTTGCTTTTAAAATACAATTTTTAAATTACAAGATATCCATTTTAATACAAAAGTCTATTTTTAAAACAGCTTTCTATCTGGAAGTCAAAACTTATTATAGTTTATGTTATAGTTTCTCATTTATTCCCTAAAACATATATTTTTCAATTATCCGCACTATAGTTTTGTCTAGTTTGTTTGTTGAGGTTTGTTGACTAAATCGCTTATTGCTAAGCAAAGTCGGCCTCTACAAAATTATCTTTTAGCATAGTCTATAAATTTGTCAAAAAATTATAAAAAAACTTACATCTACTGATTAGTGCAAAATATATGACACTGATAACAACTCAACTACGAAACTGAATCTACGGAACTAAATACACCCGTTAATTATATTATTATTTATCAATAAAAAGATAAGATAAAATTTACTGATTTCTCCACAAATTTTGTGTGTACCTATATTCTAATGAATCAATATACTTGAAAAATTCAATAAAATGACATTGAGTATTTTATTTAGTTAAAAATTATTTCTTATATAATGATTGCCATGAATAGAAATATTTTTTTAATTTTATTGATAATCTAGCTGTTTACATAAAGACTTACGAATATTTTCGTTACATATTCTATGGACACTATGTCCATTTTTATCAAAATTAAAATTATTGCACTTTTGAATATAATTTTTCTGGCTCTACACAGAGATAAACCATACTATGTCCACAGATAATTTTACGGTAAATTACAGACTTTTTAATATACACCAAGTCCACTTTCAGTCAGAGGTAAACAACACCATGTGAACTTCTTGTTGTTTACCTCTAGTAAATGTGTGCACTGTTATTTACCATCCGGACATAGTGTTATGTACTCTGGTACCTGGTGGAATTGTCATGAACTAAAATAATTGTAACCATTTTATTTAGTTCGCAATAGTGTTAGATTATTTAAAGTTGTACAATACATCCGTTGTTTTATAATTGCAAAGTGCATCCAAACTCTCATGGGAAAAGAATACTACAATTACTGTCATATAATATTCCTAATGAAACAACACCTACATGTAAGCTATTGTTTAATGACACTGGTTTAGTATTTTGCTAACCTCAAATATTTAGTATTGTATACTCTTTTGACGGATGATAATGTGTTTGGAGATGATGATGTGGATATTGATAAAACCTATGAGCCTCTAAGTGGTGAAAGCATAGAATCAGTCGACAATGATGTGAGACGTATAGATAAACCAGCGAAAACAATGGTAAAAGAGAAAGGTATTACAAAAAAATATATTTCAAATTCTTTATAAAAGATTTATAATAAAATACCCAAACGGATTACATTACAGAACGTTTTCGGAATGTAAATTCCATCATCACTGTAACGAAGTAAACATGCTGTGAGTCACTAAAATATATGGGTAAAAACCCGTTAAATGTTGTTAATTTAATGTTTTGTTACATTATGTATTATTACAAATTTTTTTAACAAAGAATTTCCAGCATTGGACAAAATTCAAACATTAATTAGAGAAAACGAAGAGTTACCAATCATAAGCAACAACAAATTATGGGGACTATTTAGCGAGATGGGATTTCGTTGACAATAGAATATAAGAACATCCGTTTTAATTGAAAAAGATTACACTGTATGTTGGAGACGAGATTATCAAAGAACTATTAAAAAGTACCGAGAAGAAGGGTAAACAATTTTTTATTTGGACGAGACTTGGCTAAATGAAGGTCATACTCTACCATATCTATAGGTTGATACAAATGTGAAAAGTTCCCGCCAGGCATTCATCGAAGGTGTATCTACTGGAATAAACAATATTCCCGTTGGAAAAGGACGCAGACTCATAATAACCCATATTGGAAACGAATACGGTTTTGTCAATGGTGGATTATTAAGTTTTGCCTCAAAATCAACCAAAGATTACCACGAAGAAGTGACTGCTGACGTTTTTGAAGAATATTTTGAGCAAATGTTGGATTTAATTCCAAAAAATTCTGTCATAGTCATAGATAATGCTAGTTACCATTCAAGACCAACAAAAAAATTGCCAACAACGGCATGGAAAAAAGGAGAGATAATCGAATGGTTGGATAAACACGCCATTGAGTACAAGGAGAATTCGACAAAAAAGGAATTTAGAAATAACTCCAGAAAATTGAAAAAATGCTGTTAGTCATGCTCACAAGGAAGAAAATAAAATTTAGGGATTTGCATACATAATCTTCTATCAATATGATGGAAATGGACTAGAATAGTGTATACATACCGATTATTTTATTTAAAACAACAAAAACATCAGATTAATTTGTCACGACAAAACCACTGAGTAAAACTATGCACATGAAGGTTGCAAATAATCACCCGGTAAAAAAGTTTGACGATCAGCCTGTGAGTCGGTCAGCGCCATTTTTTTTTTCAAGTAGCTCAGTACTTTTAGGTAGAATATTCTACATTCAGATTCCTTCTATTTAATAGGCTAATACATATTCAGGCTTATACCGCACTTGCCTAAAAATGCTCTTGCCCCACTTGACCCTATATTAAGTTATATTTATTAAAGATGATGAGTAGAAAAACAAAAAAAAGGGTTGCCTCCTTTTTATGAAATTATCCACAAATTAGGTTGAAAGTAAAGTGCTAGTTGGTTATTTGACTAAACTAGTTAAAAATGCCAAAAAAGTATAATTTCAATGCTGTACTCGACCCTGGACCTTTTTACACACTCACTAAATAAATTATAGGTATATATGACAATTTTAGAATCAGCGTTTTCCAGGGCGTTGGATTGGCTAAAGGATTTCAATAGTGTTGCCGAGTAGATCACCGGATCTTTCGCCTTTGAATTTTTTGTGGGGATACCTAAAATCAAAAATATACGCCACTTTGCGTGCAGATATTGCACAGTTGTGACAAAAAATTTGTTACAGAATACCGATTATTGACAGCGGAGTTATTTGCAAATGTACGAGAAAGCTTTGAAAATAAAGTACTTAAAATAAAATACTGTACTATTATATGGAGGTCAGAGGAGAACATTTAATTGGTTAATTTGATGAAATTTAATGTTTTTGTTTTTGCGTTCAACCAGTCTGGAACTCTGGAGGTAGGTGTGCCTCAGGAAGCGGTGTTATCTCCGTACCTATATACCATATACACAGTAGACACACCGAACGACCACAAAACACTGCTCAGCTTATACGCAGATGACACGGCGCTTGCAACAAGCAACAGGAACAGAAACTTTGGAACTAGAGACTTACAACGCTCTCTGAACCGATTATATGCATGGTGTATAAAGTGGAAAATAGCACTTAACCCGGGAAAAACACAGGCCGTCATGCTTAGAAAAAGGAGACAAATACCCAACATGGAATTAAAACTAGCAAACGAAGATTAAGAATGGAGCAATGAAGCCAAATACTTAGGAGTGATCCTTGATCATAAGCTCACATTCACTGAACACGTGAACCAAATAGTATCATCATCATTATCAATGGTGCTACAGCCCTATGAAAGAGCCTCGACCTTCCCAAGTCTATTACGCCAGGCAGTCCTATCCATTGCCAACCATTGAACCAAATAGTATACAAAGCTAAACTAACAAAGACTCAACTTACCTCGCTAATAGGCTGGAATAGTAGATTAAATTTCTGGACGAAGATAAGGGTAGCGAATAGCATAATCCTTCCAACGTTAACTTATGCATCAGCAGCATGGGGCCATACCTGTAAATCCAACAGGAAGAAACTGCAAGTAGCACAAAACCAACTAGAGTGCAAGAGATGCACTGAAAGTACCGAAATATGTACCTCTAAGATACGTATACAGGGATACAAAGCAGAAAAGAATCCTTCACACGATGAACGAAAAGGCATACTAAATCTTTAATGAAATAAGGAACCACCCCAACAGAAAGCTGAGAGAGCTAACAGATTATGATACAAACAATCAGGACGAAACATAGACGGCCTAAACATCAGATAGCTGGATATGTCCCAGTAGCATAAAGTCACAAAGTTGAGATAGGCACAGATTGTTCTAAAAGCAACGCGAATTAGAAGTAGGAAAAAAAGGGTAAGTACTGGGATCTTGGCATTTTAGAGTTCCAGACATCAGACCTTGCTCACCACAAAAATCTTTAGTTTTAGGCTTAGAATTAGTAGAAAAAACCGGGCGAAAATAACTTCTAACACCGCGAACGAATTATAGTGGCAAGGAATAGTTTAGTACCTATTCATAGTTTAAGGGTCTTCTACCCACCAATAGACACGCGATACTGACCCCGTCGCGACACACATATCAACACAATGCGAAAATACAAAGAGAACCTTAAGTTCTCTTCGTATAGCCAAGATTTTGGCTTTGACCCTTAAGGCAGGTCTATTTGGGAGACCAGCAGCATGACTCCTGAGCATCGAGGCCATATGCGACAAGCATGGGCTCGGTGGCCAGATCAGTCGGGTGCTCAGCTGGCGAGGAGAACAAATTAAATTTTGCCAAATCAGCAGCTGAGTGACCGAACACATACTTTCACTGTGCGAAGGGGCACCAACCTAGGTTGGTGCCCTTTCGTGCAGGGCACACACTTTCTTAGGGACATCAGGTCCCAAGTAATGCTAATGCCAAAGTAAATTCAGTAAAGTAACTAGGGAAAAAAGCTTATAGCTACCCCTTGATTTTAGGTGGCCTAATCCACAACCATGTAGACACGGAGGGTGTTGTTTATTACCCAAATCGCCCGACGTAAAGTTCATAAGCCTTCGCTGCGCATGTCAGACGTAGTGAAGGGGTGGAGGAAAAACCTGGGGGTCAGATAGGTACCAATCCAGAATGATTGATTCTTCTGGGGCGAGACCGGTTTGATCTTCGGACATGTGGATCCCACTGACTAGTAGTGGTATACACATGTCACTAGGGTTGGGTTGAACGCCTCGCGTGTGTGTGTGTGTTCAACCAGTAAATTATTTAAATCGTTAGATTAATTATATCGTAAGATAAATTAGTTAGATGATTTTTGCACTAAAATTCGTCCCTCTCCCAATACAAATTGACGTGTTTTTTTTTAATTTCGTAGAAATTCTTGATTTTTGAGTTTCTGGGGGTCAAATTTTTGTTGGAACACACTGCATGTATTTTTAGAACGTATAAACTTTATTTGTTTAATATCTTTAATAACTTTTGTATTTTGTTTTATATCTAAAATATTTTTTCCTGAAATTAAAATTTATCTTCATTTTCGATGTAATTCTATAAAATTATAAACTGATCAGACAATCGAAAATATATGAAAAATAATTCAAACTAAATAATTCTAATCAAATACCTTCAATGTTTTTTTTTCGTAGAATCAATATTGTCAGACACGACACCTTTATCCACTTGTGTTTTTAATTATTAGTATAAATATTAAGTTACGTTTTAAGTTATCTGATTTTTAAAATGCTAATCTTAAAATTAAAATTACTAACATACATTCGCTAGTATTATTTTTTGATAATTGTATTGTAATTTTTAAAATCTTTTAGCTGATAATTCTCCTTGTTTTAAAACTGTATTCTTCTAATACGATGATAATATTATCTTCATCTGTAGATTTAAAAAACATTACAGAAAAAGCTGTTTTTACATATCTCATATTTAAAACTGATATAAGAATTTGTTATCAAGAACAAACTGTTATCAAGAGAAAACTAACTAATATCATACTAACATACACCGTACATTGTAACGAATATTTTGCCTACCACATAGGGTATTATTATGGGGGTTTCAAAATTGGGGACAGAAATTATTGGCGTGGAGATAGGACTGGCAAAATAAACGAAACTCATGCGATCGGCTCTTAGGGTTTATTTGGAGTAGCTGCGTTGTGGATAAGTGAATGGCAAGGGGGCTGGATTGGGGCAACTTCTTCTTCTTTAAGTTCCATCTTCTATCGAAGGTTGGAAATCATCATGGCTATGCGGACTCTGTTGACTGCCGCTCTAAAAAGTTCTGCACTACTGCATTCAAACCATTCCCTTAAGTTCTTAAGCCAGGATATTCTTTGTCTTCCCACATTTCGCTTTCCTTGGATTTTGCCCTGCATAATAAATTGTAATAATGCGTATTTTTGCTCTCTCATCACATGTCCCAAGTACTCAAGTTTTCACCGTCTTTTAATAGTTAATATTATTTCCGCCTCATTTCCTGTCCTTCTAGTTACTTCCATGTTTGACATTCTTTGAATCCATGATATTCGTAGGATTCTTCTGTAACACCAAACTTCAAAGGCGGCCAACTTATTCAGATGAACTTGTTTTAGTGACCAAGCATCTGATGTTATCCATGTTCCTAAGTATTTATAGTTATTAACACTCTCAATTGCAGTATCCTCAATAGTCAATTGGATATTTGCATGTGCAGATTTAGTAATGATCATGCATTTAGTTTTCTTTAAATTTATCTTCAGTCCGTACTCATGACAGCGTTCATTAAGGCGTTGCATTACGTTCTGTAAATCATTGTTGTTATCTGTAATTATTACTGTATCGTCTGCAAAACGTAAGTTATTCAAAACTTGTCCATTGATAGATATACTTTCTATTGAGTCTGAGAGCGCTTCTTGAAATACCGCTTCACTGTAGACATTGAAAAGTAGTGGGGACAGTACGCAACCCTGGCGGACTCCTCTCTGTATTTTGATATTTTCGGTGTACTGGCTGTCAACTCTTACCTTGGCAGTTTGATTCCAATATAAATTAGATATAATTTTCAGATCACGACTGTCAATATTTTTGCTTTTTAATATATCTACAAGCTTTTTATGTTGAACTTTATCAAATGCCTTTTCAAAGTCTACAAAACATATGTACATATTCTGATTCATGTCCATGCATCTCTAAGCCAGCACATTTAAGTCGAACAAAGCATCTCTTGTACTCATACCATTTCTAAAGCCAAATTTTGTGTCACTAATCTCATATTCAAGAGTTTTAACAATTCTGCTGTGAATTATTTTCAAAAATGTTTTAAGTGTGTGACTCATTAAAGCTATTGTTCTGTGGTCTGAGCAAGTTGTTGAACTTGGTTTTTTGGGAATTGCTATAAAGGTTGATTGCAGCCATTGTCTGTGGATTGTGGCAGTCTGATATATTAGATTAAAGAGTTCAACCATTACATCAATAACTTCTTCATCGATGAGTTTTAATAATTCGATGGGCACCTCATCTGATCCAGTAGCTTTACCCTCTTTTGTGTTTTTGATGGCATAGATGACTTCTTCTCTTAATATTGGTGGTCCGGTATCCTCGGTGATTTTAATGACAGTTCTTCTCTTTCATCATTAAATAGTTGTTGAATGTAATTGGTTCAGTGACATAAAGTCTCCTTCATATCAGTAATAACATCCATTTTATCATTTTTAAGGATATTCGTTTTTGTACGCTACAATTACAAAAATGAAACAAAAGGGTACTTACATGAATCTCCTGGACAAATGGGCAAACAAAGCAACAGAAAGGACTTCTAGGTATTTAAAATGGTGCTCCGAGGTGTCCAAATTATTACTATTACAATAATTAGTTGTAACCATTGAAATAATTATTAGAAATAAAATATATATCTTTAAAAAAAACTCAAAAAAGTGTTTAGAGAGTTGGTTAAGATAAATAAACAAAATGGTTTAGCAAAAAATTAAACATTTAGGTATTGCTGTCTCACCATAAACAGTTACAAAAATAGACAATACAAAAATACTATATTAATAGTCACAAAAGTAAATACAAAAATAACAAAGAGAAAAAAAATCGTCCTGTGAATCACTTTCATCGTCGTCAAACATCAATCTTTGTAGTTCTTCAACATCTTTAGGTTCCTTAAAGTTATACTTTTTACTACAAATTGTCATCATAAGCGTATCTGCATCTAGGATTTCTGCATCTCGCTATCAATAATCGTCTTCAATTATTATTTTTATTACTTTTCTGTTTTAAACAATGCTGTTACTAAAATTCCGCTGTAGTTATCCCATATGATTTTATCCCCATTGTTTGAGAACTATTTTTATCACATTCTTTGTTAGCTTGACTTCTTCTCTTTTTATCTCTACACAATGTATTTATTCTGTGTTGTGGTATACCTGTCGAATATATTTCATTAATTCTTTGAAAAATGTTTCTAATCCCTTCTAATTCTAATAAGATAAATTTCTATGCTTCTGTATATCTTGTTCTCATTAAGCATGTATGCAATTCTTTAATTTAATGTTTTCGTACACAGAATATTTTAGTTTTTCGTCTAATCCTTGATGCAGTATTCTGATGCTCTCTTTTTAAAGGTCTGAAAAAGATGTACTTCACCAAGCATGTCTCAAGATGGAGAAAAAAAACGGGTGTGGCAGTCCAGTGGGACTGTCGGTAGAAATTATACTTCTATACACACGTTAGCCGTTACAAATTTATATGGAAGTCAATCTGCACAATCATTTCATATGTAATGCTATAGGTAAGAGAGAGAGCAGAAAGAGAAACAGAATTAGGTATATAGATATATGATGCATCGTTTCCTGTATATAAACAATATTTGACCTGTAATAGAAGTATAGTAATTTTTTTACACATACTCTGCAGTAAAATTCATTGTTTATTTTGTTACAATACAATACACTGCAACATAATTCAATGTAATAATGCAATACAAATTTAAATGCAATATTTATAGGTATTTAAAAATTACAATATACATAACTTACTTATGTATATGTTTAATTTACCATGATAATAATATTAATGAAATAAAAATATTGTTTCGTGATACAACTGTCAATTTGTCTGACATTGACAAATATAAAATTTAATTATTGTTTATTGTGTATATAAATACACATTTAAACTTTCTTGGGATATTTACAAGTTTTAATTTATAATTAAGCATGCCTAACGAGGCTCAAGACAAATCTGCACAGAATGGAAAAATAATAATAATATTAATTAATATTAAATATATTTACAAAAGGAACATTTTTATTCTCGGTGAGAGAAAAAACAGAACATATATCATCTGTCTCTCTCTTACCTATATCTTACATATGTAATGTTTTTTGCCGATTCACTCCCGTATAGAAGTATAACTTTAAAAATAAATAAAAAATAAAATACTTATAAAAGGAGAGCTCTATGACCAATATTAGATGTTTCAGGATTAGGAGATTTTGTTTTTCTTCCTTCTTGCTTTATAAAAAGTTGTATATTTTTTGTGTAATCGAAATAAAAGAATATTTTATTTATAACAATTTAATATACAAATAAATAAAATAGTTATAAAACATGTTTAAATAAATATAAAAATACTAGTATGAAACTAAAATCACAAATTAAATGCCCATCGAAAAGTTCAGATATAAATGTAGAAAACTGTTTAAAGAATATAGTAAAAGTTTCTTTTTAATCCCCTTCCATTTCACCTTCTTGAGCAAATTTTATGAAAACTTGTTCCAATGTTGTTTGACTAAAGCTATATTCTTCAATATTTAATGAACGCTTGGCTAAAATAAACATAAAAAATTTAAATAAGACCACACATCACATAGTGTCAAACAATCACACAAAAATTGTAAAAAATACATGTCTGTCAGTAGATATCATCGAGCAAAAAGACAAAAGAGGGAATGTAAGGGTAGTGGGGGCAAAAATATTGTTAGACAGGAAGTACCATCTTAAGAGGCCACAATAAACAAGGAAAGAGAATCTTTCCTTATTTAAGAAATCATATTTAGTTGGGATATGTTATTGTTTGTAACAACTGTCACATGAAGTCTTATTTATATTGAAGTTTCGGAAAATTTAAATTTGGCGCATTCGCATTTCCGGATATGTCCGCCATCAGAGGCATTAGGTTCCCTCTTTTGTCTTTTTGGTAGGTAGATTACACACATGTGCTCGATGGTAGATATACACACAGTGCAACAAGGGATATTTATACTAAGACATTGCCAATAATAATATTACTCTGCCATTGATTCCTTTTGTCATTTTTTTTTTCAATTTTTTGCGATTGATAGTTTGAGGTCAGATTTGAGAAAGTAAAATATTTCTTTCATAATCTCATATTTCTGTATTATTTCTATATCTGTGTATTTACAACTTTCTCGTCAATGTACTTTGTAGAAATTCTTTTCTGTTCCAATAAGTTATCGCTATACGCATTATATTTATCATACCCTCACTTAGATGTTTTCTTTGAGGAGATCTTTATTTAATAGAAATCAATTATTAAACGAATTAAAGAAATTAAACACTGTATTTGAAGAATTTTCGTTATATTTGATTTTGTATAATATACCCTTAGTGACCATATTTTCCTTTTAAGACGAAGCTTTAGCTTTGACGTAGTGAAGTGACACAGAACAAACTTAATGTTCCACAGACATAATCCTTCTTCGCTGATTCCATTACTCCATTACTTACTTCGTAGATGGTGTAGGTAGTCAGGTTAAATATTACATAAATAAAATTGTATTAATAATAACATTGTTATAAACATTATTAAATGCAATAAATTCAGTTTCCATAAATAATTTTTTTGTCCTTGATGTAAGCCTTATTATGGCTTTAAAATATTTTAGAGTGTGGATTAATCATTTACAATTACTGATAACAGTAAGTCATCGCACCCTGGGAGTGCAATGCGTTGTTGAGACTATTCTGCATTTAAAATGAAATTGTCTCCGCCCTAAATATTAAGGCAAATAATATCTGATCATAATCAAATCTAAAATATAGTAATGGCAGGATTAAAGGGACGATAAAAGAACGTGACTGGATTTAAATTGACTAACATTTTCAAATTTGGCGTTTGTGGATAGGGAGCACGAGGTAATGCCGTCATACGGGGCAATTCCGTCACTGAGTACTTTTCACAAAATATTAGTCCTGCACGCACCTTACTAACGCTGAGACATAGCTTCCGATTGAGCGTGCTTTGATCAGTACAGCTATTGCCGCTTTCAAAGTTAGTTCGTGCAAATATTAGTAAAACCGTTACACATGGTGTACGAGAGTAGTTCTGAAAAATCAATAGGTGACTCTGTTTGTTTATATATATTAATATATTTTAGTTTCTTATCGTGTGAAATGTAAAACACCAAAACAAAATTGTCTGCAGGAAAACACCGAGGAAAAATTCAATGTAGAATCACTGTGGAACAACTCTACAAGAGAAATGTACCAAAGGAGGCTAGCACAGAAGATACAGCTGAAACAAATAGACGACATCGAAGATATAAACGCTAGCCGGGAAAAAATTAAAAACAACATTAAAGAAGCAGCAACAAAAGGTCTAGGAAAACGCAAAGTCATACTGAACAAAAGAAACAACAACAATACACTATTGTTCAGAAAAGAAATAAAAAGAAATGTAAAGAGAATCGGAGGCCTACACAAAGTACAAATCATCAAATACCCCAGAATCCCGAGATACCTATAGAAGAATACGAAATGAACAAAGCAGTTGGTAAGAAGAACGAAAAATTACACTGAGAACATTTTACAAAATGGATGGAAAGCGACTTTTACCGTACACAAAAACAAATATGGAGATTCATAAGAAACCAACGGAAAGGAATGGCAGAATTAAAGGAATACAATAACATACCAGCAAACGAATGAGAAACATACCTGACCAAAGGCAAAGGAAAATAATAAATAACACAATAACGTACCTGAATTAAGACACAAAATAGAAATCGGTTTACAGGAAGTAGAAATAGCCATAAATTCACTCAAAAATAGAAAGTCACCATAACCAGACGGAATAAATAAACGAGATTCTAAAACACGGAGGAGAAAGTATAACCTAGACACAAAAACCCTGACAAAACTAATACAAAAACTAATATTGCACTGCGCGATACCAGACGTATGGAGAAACAGCATAATGATACCAATGTTCAAGAAATGAGATAAAGAAGACCCCAACAATTATAGAAGTATAAATCTACTGAACACCACACTTAAGCTTAGCACAAAAGTCCTAACCGACAAAATCAATAAACTTACAACTTTATCAGATGAACAACAAGGATTCAGATATGGAAGATCCTGCGTAGATGCAGCATTTGTAATAAGACAAATCACAGAGTGCCATCGAGTACAAGTGCCATCGAGTACAATAAACCAGCATATCCCTGAGCTACTATCGTGTATTAACACCCACATAACTACTATCGTGGGGTCATAGATGACCCGAATTTTAAAAACCTCTAAACAAGATAAAAATATATTTTTTATTGTTTTTGTATTTTTGACAAATGAATGTGTATATAAAAAAGAGATTTTTTGTAAACTTAAATTTTATTTCAAGAAAATTAAGATGCTATAACAAAAATTATAGAACTTTTAAAATAAATTTTGATCAAAAACATAACTCATTATTATAACAAAAAAAATATATCTTAAATTGAAATTAACGGTTCATTTTCTGAAAAGTAGTTTATAATAGTAACGTCTTAACCTAATATAAAAGAAAATCATAATAGAGTAACCATATAAAAAATAACAGTCATGTTTTTTTTCGTAATGTTAGAATCTTGCGACAAAAATATTTGAACAAATTGTAAGTGTTTATCTATTCTTTGCATATAGTACAGGTAACTCTCTGAAGTGAATGTGTTTTGCAGATGGTCCTATGACATTCTGCGCAAAATGTGGAATGTTTGTTATCCTTACCTCTGGGACACAAGTAGCATCTACGTCTTACAACTGGCCTTTCTGGTTTGGTCTGATCTAGATGAGTAATTTTATTTTCTAGTGCTTTGGAAATTATCGAGCGTAATTCTCTTGACAAATTTGGCATTGCAAATCTTACGTCTAAATGTTCATTTATAAGACTGGTTCCCAGCTCTTGAATAAAATCCGATCGATTTTTTCTAACCCCAGGATTAGCTGCGTGAAAAATAATGTGACTGTTTACTATAGCAATATCCATTATGGAATACCAAATTACTAAAGGCCATCGCTGGCATCTTCGACCTGAACGATAAAGTGCACATTTTTGATCAAGTGCATCAACGCCCCCTTTCGACGAATTGTAGAAAGCTATTATATCAGGTTTTTTGCTTTTCTGGTCAACAGATTTGTCGTGATGCATAGATGACAATATAATTACACTTTTATTTTTTTTAGGGACATATGATACGATTGTATTGTCTCGTGTAAAACCAAATAAACACTTATCAACTTCGTAATTTTTATTTGGTTAAAATTGTGAAGGAATTTCTCTCTTATTTTTACGCATTGTACCTACATAGGTAAGTCGAAGTTTTTTTAGTTCATAAACTAGCTTTATTGAGGTGAACCAATTATCACCAATGACATTTCGGTTACTATTGGCAATTGGTTCCACTAAAGCAAGTACTGGTCTTGTAGGTGTGGATAGCTTTTGGGCATTAGGATCATTTGTTTTACCCGTATACACAAAAGCATTTACCAAATAACGTGTTTTTGCGTCACATAAACACATGATCTTGATGCCGTACTTGACTGGTTTGGCTTTCATGTACATTCTGAAAGGGCATCTACCTCTAAACCCAACCAACATCTCGTCCACTGTAACATATTCGGAACAGGTGTAGTTTGCTGTACTGTTAGATACCAAACATTTAAATAAATAGGACATTGCTGCAAGTCGATCTCCATTGACCTTCTTTTGCTCTTTTATTTCATGATTGTCAAATCTTATTGCTGTGAGAAGAAATAAGAAGCGTTCTTTTGACATTGTAGCACGAAAAATTGGCCTACCTAAAACACTTGTCGAAAATAATGAATCGACATTCTCATGATTAGACTTTAGTACACCTGAGGGGTATAAATGACCCAAAAAAGCCTTAAGTTCACCTTCGTTTAGATGATCGACAAATGTACATGTATCCCCATAGTTTACACTGAGCTCGGTAATTTTTTCATTTGTGTACTCTAGAATAGAGGCCAACATGTCAGGAGTTATAAGAAGTGACCAGGATTCAAGTGAACTGGATGGTTTTGTTTCTAAGGTAGGTCCGCGAAGACCAGGAAGGTGTGTAATAATGTTCTGTGCGCGAATTTTTGATGGGGCCGGAGCATTTTTAGCCCACTTATATCTATTCCGTCCATAGTAAAAATTTGTTTCATTATTAGGTGCTGTTTCACATTCGTCGCTTGATAAGTCACTTACGTCAATTTCTGAATCTGTGTCGTGAACCGAATGTTCACTTTCAGTGTCAGTATCACTATTATTAGAGTCACTATAAATGTCATTATTTTCGGTTGGTTCCTCCAGAGATTCGAGAAAGTCAAGAACATTTTCACTTGTCTCCGTACTTCCGCTAATTCTTAAAGCCATTTTAATGTACTATCTTAAATAATAATAACGTAACTACTATGGTGGGGTCAAATCCGACCGAAACTCAGCAGCACGTGTGCACTATTCCACTGATCGTTTGCTACTAAGCGGCATGCTAAACTACGTACTTAATTGGGAGAATACATAGAATAACAAGGTCGTTAGCCAAAGCCAAACTGTCTACCAGTGGCGCACGAAATTTCAAGTCCTGGGGTCAAATTTGACCCACGATAGTAGTTCAGGGATATCTATGTTTTATAGAATTGACAAAGGCTTTCGATCGCATGCAAATCGAAGACGTCTTACACCTACTGTATAAAAGAAACATACCAATCAATATTATACAAACCATCTAAAACATCCACCTCCATAATCGAATATAGGCAAAGATAAATGGAGAACTAACACAGTAACACCATTATTATAATAATGTACGAAATAATACAAGCAGTACGTAAAGGTTATGACTACAGAATGGGGAACAAAGAAATCCAAATATTATGTTATGCAGACGACACCGCATATCACCGAGACAAAAGACGAGCTCCAAAGATTAACACATATCGTGAATACAACAGCTAAGAAATACAATAGGATAATCTCAGCAGAAAAAACTAAATGTATGACAACATCTAAATACCCACTATGGTGTAAAATCGAAATTGATGGGAAAATAAAAAAGCAGGAAGTAAGGTTTAGATATCTGGGAATAGATATAACTAGTTACGGAGATGCTGAAGCTTTTAAGCTACAAAGTAAGTAAGTAAGTAAGGCGGCGGGATCTTTTAATGACGCAATCTGGAAAAACCAACATCTAAGATAAGACACAAAACCAAGAATCTATAAAGCAGCAATTAGACCTATACTAACATACACGGCGGAAACAAGACCTTGACACATCTAAAACGAGACGACTACTAGAAACAACAAATGAAAATACTCTGACGAATATCAGAGAAAAGTCTGTTGGATAGGGAGAGAAGCGAAAACATAAGAAAAACATGCAATACAGAAGACATAAATGGTCGGGCGACCAAACGAAAACAGGAGTGGAACGAACACATCAGTAAAATGGCAGAAAATAGAATAGTACAAATAGGATGAGATAAATCACAAAATGGACGAGGAAGTATTGGCAGACCAAGAAAAAGATGGTGCGACAATTTAAACAATTTATAAAGCTAATATTGAAGATGAACTATACTTTAAAGCTTACATACAATAAGGAAGAAGAAGGGGAAGTGAAATGTGAACATACATAGGCTGACAGAAAACAACCGGCATCTAGTTGGACGATTGGGTTATCTTAATGATTTAAGATAACAAAGATTTAATGGCACATTTAAAGATATATTGCAAGGGCTCCAATTGTAGTTACAGAGTGGATGTAAAATGCAATACCTAATTTTACCAGTATAAAGAATTTTAAGAGATTAGGTCATCCTAACCTGAAAATATTAAATCTAATAAATAAAGTACCTTGTGGTAATTCTAAACTCTAGGCTTACTTGAAATCGGCAGATAAAACGAATACTCTCGGGTGATTGCCTTAATGGTATTGTTACGTTTTTCTGTGAATTAAAAGATTAAGTGAAGCCAACATAGTTAAACTAACTTTATTTTATCTCCAAAAACTAACTTAATTCAAATATCATAAGTTCTGATTTAATAAATAGTTCCCGCTTACAATTCACACTGATATCACTTATAAAAAATTTGCCAAAACTAATAGTCAAAGGCTACCTGACGACGGCCGAATCCACACGATAATACTAAATTCCAGGACGTTACTAGCGACCAGAATATGTCCCCATTGATACAAATGGTGCGTGAAATATTCGCAATGAAAAGAGTATTCTCAGCTTCGTTAAAGCACAAAGCACAGGAGTTTGTAACAGCATATTAAATGTAATGTGGTGTGAAAAAGTGATCTACCAATAGTCCAGGCTGTGAGGCCGCTCCCGTTGGGAAAATGTTTCTGATTCGGTTTCTTCGCGGATTCCGGTTTAAAAATGTCCCTTTAAACAAATCTGAAGAGTGCCGGGCGAAATTTTTGGGCAGAAATTGTTTAAAAAATTTTTTTTAAACAAATTCCAAAAATATTTTTTTTTAATCTGGAAAACATTTTTTTAGGTTTTTTGGGTTATTTTAAACAAAAAAGATCTCTTGTTATTTTTCTCTAAAGTTGATAGTTTTCGAGTTATAAGCGATTTAAAGTCTAAAAAACGCGAAAATACGCATTTTTGAGGCTTGAAAACACATTATTATTTTTGAGGTTACCAAGTGTCTAAATTGAAGTTTAAACATTCAACTTCAAGATTGTGAAGAGTAATTGGGCTTATTTTAATTTAGACCGTTGCTTTTTAATTGTTAAATATGCGCGTACACTCGATTTTTCAGCCGCCGCGGCGCGGCGCGCTAGAGTGCGCTTCTATCGTACTTATGCATAGTTTACATATACCCTTACGCAAAAAAACCCGAACAAATCCTTGAAGTTTATTAACATAGTTTTTTCTATAATTTATTTATGTAGGTATTAATTATTGTCATTGGGCTAATTAAATAAATCAATCATCGCAATGTAATAACCGTATATAGTTTTTTTTTCTTCCAAATTTGAACAATATAATTATTATTTATTAGGTATATATTTATTTATATCAATTGTAAATAATATTTTTAAATTATTATTTAAATAATACAATGCAGTAAATATTAATATTAGTAAACTTAATTTTAAATTGCGCGGTGTTTAAAAACAATTTACTATCGCAAAAATGCAAGTTTTTACCTAATTTAACAATCGCGCGCTCGTACTTGATTTGTTATTACTTAAACGATCATTAGGAAGACTATTGTTTAATGCCCATTAAAAATTGTGAATGTAAAAAAAATTGAAAATGTCTTTTTCCGTACCTCTTCTTAAATGAAAACTTACCGAAGAAAATTTAGTTTGTATTTTTTGTAATAACATCAACAATATAAAGTTCAAAGTTTAATATTAAGTGCAAAAACCTAAAGTAGATTTTTACATAACAATACAAAATGCTGCTCTTCGACGAAAAGACAGTGTGACTGAAAAATTTAATTTAATCTAGCCAATATACCTTGTACCTCTGACGCACTTTACCAACACTTGTTAAGAGCTTTCGCTAAAACATATATTTTGGCGAAATGCCATATATTCCCGCTATCAAACTCTCGATTTTACACAATATGGATATTATATGTCTGATAGTGGTGGGTTGAGAAACCGTGCAAATGCAAAAAGACTTGCAAAACTAATGCTTGCAACTGCAAGAGAAATCATGTCAACTGTGTACCATTATCTGGATGTGATTTACATTTTTGTGGAAACAAAGATACTTTTACTGAGTGATATTAGTGTGTTATTTAACAATATTTTGTACAATTATTTTATGTAACTATTATTAGACTTTAGACGAAATTTATATTATAACTTAATTGATATAAATAAATATATACTCAATAAATAATAATTATTTGTAAGTATATGTAAACTATGCATAAGTGCGATAGAGGCGCACGGTAGCGCGCGGCGCCGCGGCAGCTGAAAAATCGAGTGTACGCGCATATTTAACAATTAAAAAACAACGGTCTAAATTAAAATAAGCCCCGATTACTGTTCACAATCTTGAAGTTGAATGTTTAAACTTTAATTTAGATACTTGGTAACCTCAAAAATAGTAATTTACATATGTGTTTTCAAGCCTCAAAAATGCGTATTTTCGCGTTTTTCAGACTTTAAATCGCTTATAACTCGAAAACTATCAACTTTAGAGAAAAATATCAAGAAAATTTTTTTGTTTAAAATGGCCCAAAAAACCTAAAAAAAACGTTTTCCAGATAAAAAAAAATATTTTTGGACTTTTTAAAAAAATTGTTTTAAACAATTTCTGCCCAAAAATTTCGCCCGGCACCCTTCAGATTTGTTTAAAGGGGACATTTTTGAACCGGAATCCGCGAAGAAACCGAATCAGAAACATTTTCCCAACGGGAGCGGCCTCACAGCCTGGACTACAAGATACAGGCCTAAAGTATATTTTCAAGTAAATCTCTTAAAAAATAGCTCCTCATCGTTATTTATAATAAAACGTCACAAAAACATAAAGAGCTACTTTAATTTAGTTACCAAAAAAGTAGTTATTTAAATTTCATTGTTTATGAAATATGTTGAGGGAGCCGGTATACGGAAAATTTATACAACATTGCGTAAAATTCAGTAAAATTAAAATTCAATTTAAATTAAACAGAACAGACTTTTTAATTTACTACCTTATAGTTTCTGCATGTTCAAGATTATACATCTTGATCAGAACAAATTATTTATAAATGTATTGTTATTACAAAATACAAGCATGCATTTTAATTATAGTTTAGTAAAACGCTGAAATATACAAACAACTATCAATTAGTCCACTAAAAACTTACCGTTTTCTAAACTTTTAAAACACCTGGCAAGAGATCGAACGCTATCTTGTGGTATACTGAATATAAGCCTATCGCCAAATGTGTCTTGTAACACTGCATTGGGAAATAGACCGAACACAAAATTTTTTAGGGCTCTAAACTTCTCTTCTGTATCACCAGCTCCTTCACTTGTCAATTTAATTTCTAAAGTATATCCTGCTCCGTACAAATTTTTAAGATGTTGTGTCGATCCCAAGCATCTAAAATGTCCATAAAAATAAATATGTGTATGAATATGAAAGTCTTATTCCCAATAAAAATAATAATTGCTTTAAGATGCCACAAGAAAATTGCTTCAGAAAAATATTAAATTTGATTTCTCCTTTTACTTTTGTACTTTCAATACAACTATTGTTTGATTTGTTTCTTCGCTTAGGTATATTTTGTATTCCTTTTTTTTGCAATGCCGATTGTTCCTTCTGTCGAGTGTTTGAATGTTCTTTTAGATCAGTTCCATAACTGATCCTGTAGATCAGTTCCATAACTGATCCTTTAGGTCAGTTCCATAACTGATCCTTTATTTCTTTCTTTTCGTATTTATCATGTAATTTATTAAGGTTTATTTCCATCCTGGGGTTTTCAAAATCGTATTTACTTCTCAAGCATTTTTTTTTCTCTTGTCTGAATTCAGCAATTTCATTATCTTTCTTTTTACCAGTAAATGATTCTGTATCACCACATCGGTGATTTTAGTGATCTAATCTATAAAAAAATTATTCATCATTAGCAGGTACCAACCTTAGCTCTCCCTTTACCATAATACCAATTCTAGAACATAAAGCGTCAGCTTCTTCCATAGAGTGAGTAGTTAGAATGGCTCCCTTTGAACCCTTAAAAATAAATATAATTTTTAGACGCCATTAAAACGAAATTGTTTAAAAATATAAAGCAACCATATTTAGTCTTAACGTAGAGTAAGTCGGGGCAAAGTCGGGGTACATCTCAAATATATAAAAAAAAAACAACTAAAAATTATATGTCGACAATTTAAAAACCCTAAAAGTTCACTTTTTGTAATAATAATAATAACTATTATTGGTAAAACGAACATTATTTATTATTTTTTACACAAAACGAATTTTTTCATGACCCAAGTGAGTTGGGTGTGTTAACACTTCCAAAATCTCTTTGTAAACAACACTAATATCATCTATCTAAGAGAATATAAAAATGTCTTTATGCTGACTTTAATTTCTCATGAATTTTACTTTAAAAACCACCTGAGATTTTATATTTAAGATGTTTTAAACTTTAGCAGCAAATTATCTTTTACTTTATTATCTTCAGTGATAAGTAGTACCCATATAAAGGCGCATTCCTATATTTCCTTTTTTCTGATGAAGATTCTGAAGATATGAAGATGAGAAAATTTACTCTTGTTCCTTATTTTTCTTCTTATGTTACTTTTTTCTTTCTTTAGTAGCCGCAGTTTTGTTAGTAGGCATTTTTGAGAATAATTTCAGGTCATTTATATATGTAGACAAAGTTATTACAGATGTTTACCGGTTCTTCTTCTGGTTTTAGTTTTTTTTGTTTTCCTCAATCTGATTTTGGAATAGGCATATTTTCAGCTGACGATCAAAATATTTTACATTGTATCTTAGGAGAAGTTACTTGAGTAGATGTGGATGGAAGTCTTTCAATACCAAATTTGGTAGGTGTTGAGATGTTTTTAATTCTACAGCTTCTACTCTATTCGATTGTGGCTATATAGAAGTTGAAACAATTGTTTTTTCTGCGCTAGTTAATGTAGAGGGTAATGGCACCTGAAGACAGTTGATGTATATTTTGATTTTTAGTTGTTACATGAGCTTACGTAGATGAAAGACATTGGTTACTATCGTGTTTTTCAGTTAGGGATTATTCTAAAGTTTGTGCTTGAGCTGATCTTAAAGCCCTTAAACTTGCAAGTTATATTTTTTCATTATTAGTTGATATAGATCGAAGTGTCTGTGGGTCATCTCTAGTTGTTGTTTTGTAACGAGAACGTTACTATAACATTCCGTAAACATTTTTTAAATAAATTTTAAAACTTCAATCCTTTTAATGATTTTCTGAATCTTAAAATTTAAGTTGGTATGAAACAGCGACACCAAGCGTCCAAGTTTGAAATCATAGTTTAGCTAGCTCAAATAGAGTACCCGAAGCGCACTTCTGTTTGAACTTTGATGGCAGAAACTTGAGTCCAAGGTAGGGGCCAGACGTGGCGTGGCTTTTGGAATTTAACAGTTTTTTTATGAAGAAGTAATAGGTAGTTTTAGTTTTTGGTTTTTTTTTTTTTGTTTTTAGTGTCCTGTTTGGTTTATAGCCACTGTGAGCCGTAAGTATCCAAGTTATAAATAAAACGAAAATAAAAAAAGTCATCAGCCATTTTGAGATCCTGTATTGTCAGGTTTCAATTCGATATACTTATCTGAACTTTTTTTCCATCCGTCATTAAGAAATATTCAACATCTAAATAGAAAGTGTTAATTGATTTAAAATCATATGTATTTTAATTTTACTTCCCGGCCGTAAAACATAATTATCTATCGGTAAAATTGCTATTAAGAGTATCGTTAAAATATTCTGTCTTATATCGCTCTTTATAAATATTATAAAATATATTCGTATCATATGCTTTTCATTAAAATTGTCGATATAATTAATCCATTTAAATTGTCAAACCATACGACGGTCAAATTATCTATAAAACCATTAAGTTTTTTTTGCTCTCACAATTCATAAGTAACATTTATAAAACCTTTCAAGGTTCATAAACCTTGTGTTTTTTTCCTACTCTGTAAAGTATAAGAAAGAACTCTAGAAGAAATGTTTTTTTAGCCTACCTTTGGGAGTCAAACAGAAGTCGGGGAAAGAATTTGCTTTGGTTTTTTTTTAATAATTTTGAATAAGAAGTACCTATTAAGTTGAAACCTAGTCCAGTTATACCTGGTTCCAGACCTGTTTTTTTTCCTTGCCGTAGCTGCTTCCCAGAGGTTTAGATCTGACCTTCCGATTACGAAACAAATTTTAGGAAACCAGCGGGAATTATCTCCCTTAAAATATAGTAAATCTGGATTAAGTTTATTTCTTAGATTTATTTTTTTTACCTATAATATTTTTTGTATAATTTTTTTGTATATTTAACTTCTAGTATTTCATCTAATAATAAGAGTCGTCATTTTTTAAATAATTTACTGAATAATATTTACATACAAATTGTCAACTACAGGTAGAGGCTTTTAAGTCCTCCCTTCTAACTCACTTGTATGGTTTCTTGTGTACACATTTAATCAGAGAGGTATTTTTTTTTTAGATTTTATTATCAATATATATTTAAACGTTTGGACACTAACCTCGTCAAGATAGTATCCTTATTACTTGTTACTGTTATATTCAATAAAGCCAGAATACAGAGTTGCATCTCTGAGGCAAATAAATTACCTTTTTAGGTCAATTATTACCATTTTTTTTTTTCATATTTTATTATTTGTAAATTTAGATCATCCAGGATCAGTTGTATAACCAGGGCATTTATTTTTTTTTGTATATAATTAGATTAGCTGTACTTAATGGGTGGTGGGTATATTAAAATTAGATTGTATATATTTGGCTAGGGATTAAAGTTTTGGTGAAAACTAAATATTTCAATTCATACCTATATCCTTTCTTTATTTCAGCAAACAGCTTTACAAAATACCTTGGAAAGTTTATGTAAATACTTTCCTGGGGCCCACTCACATTTTGGAGCAACTTCTACAATCACTTTTATTTATCTTAGTTATATACCTATAGATTTTTTTTATAACCTTGTCATTCATTTTCTAATTCTACGGTCTCTGTAGGGCATGCAAATTGGCCGAATTCTCCTTTGAGTGTCAAGTAGTCACTCTCCGGCACCTTCTGCTAGCCAGCTTAAATTATACATTATCCTTTCCATTATCCTACACGTTTTGTTACATTGGCGTGCAACAGCACAAATCATTTTTGTTACAGTTTCTGCGAGTTCGAATATATTTTTTCTGGAAAAATATAAGCATTCAATGGTCAAATGCGTTTCTTGGCAAAACCGATGGTAGTATTTGTGGTGTTGTAGCTCTTCAATACGCTTGACCAAATAACGATCCAACATTCTGAACATTGACAATTTTGTTAACCAATGTTAACAAAATATTTATTAACCAATCTTTTAATTGTTTGTTGATAATATGCATTCAAAGGAAATATTATAAACGCTATATCTAATGGATCCCATGGGATGTATGAGGTGACAGTACAAAAATATTATATGAATATCATATGTACGTTTGTTTCTTTATTCCTGTATTTTTCTAACAGCTGCCTTATAATGAAAATTTCGCCTGTTGTTGATCTGCCTTGCATAAAGCCAAACTGATTATCAAATATTTCGGTTTCTTGACGTATCGTCAATTACTTTCTCCCATATTTTCATGGTGTAACTTAGTAGTTTTATGACACTGTAGTTTGTATATTGTTGTACATCTCCCTTGTTTTTGTAGACAGCTACTAATACACTGCTTCTCCATTCGTCTAACATTTGTCCAACTTCCATAATTCTTAAAAATAAGCCTGTTAACCAAATTGTCCCTGTCTCTCCTAATGCTTAGGAATATTAACTATTCCAACTGCTTTTCTTTTATTTATTTTTTGAATTGTTTGAGCATTTTCTTCGTTTATTATTTCGGTGACCATTGCTATTCCTGTCCCGTTAACTTAACCGGTTGTCTATGAAATTCTTCATTTGATAACCTATCAAATTATCTTTTTTATTTCTTTTTGACAAGCTATTAAATGAAAAATTTGGCAGACAACCAGTTGAGTTAACGAAGGCACTAACAGCAATGGTGACCGAAATAACAAACGAAGAAGTGGCTCAAGAAATTAAAAAAAAACAAAGAAAATAAAAGCAGTTGGACCAAATGATATTCCTGGGGAAGTGGAAATCATTAGGAGAGACAGGGACAAATTGATTTTATATACTCCACTAGGAAACTAAGTTCCTGTAGCTGGCTGTATACCATATATCACAAAAAATTTTATTTGAAATCCTTTATAAAAGGTATATAATAATAATTTAATATAATTATATTATATATAATATATATATATATATATATATATATAATATATATCAATATAATATTATATATTAGTCCAGGCTGTGAGGCCGCTCCCGTTGGGAAAATGTTTCTGATTCGGTTTCTTCGCGGATTCCGGTTCAAAAATGTCCCCTTTAAACAAATCTGAAGGGTGCCGGGCGAAATTTTCGGGCAGAAATTGTTTAAACAATTTTTTTAAACAAATTCCAAAAATATTTTTTTAATCGAGAAAACGTTTTTTAGGTTTTTTGGGTCATTTTTAACAAAAAAGTCTGATGTCATTTTTCTCTAAAGTTGATAGTTTTCGATATATATCACAAAAAATTTTATTTGAAATCCTTTATAAAAGGTATATAATAATAATTTAATATAATTATATTATATATATATATATTATATATATATATATATATATATCAATATAATATTATTATATATTAGTCCAGGCTGTGAGGCCGCTCCCGTTGGGAAAATGTTTCTGATTCGGTTTCTTCGCGGATTGCGGTTCAAAAATGTCCCCTTTAAACAAATCTGAAGGGTGCCGGGCGAAATTTTCGGGCAGAAATTGTTTAAACAATTCTTTTTAAACAAATTCCAAAAATATTTTTTTTAATCGAGAAAACGTTTTTTTAGGTTTTTTGGGTCATTTTAAACAAAAAAGTCTGATGTCATTTTTCTCTAAAGTTGATAGTTTTCGAGTTATAAGCGATTTAAAGTCTGAAAAACGCGAAAATACGCATTTTTGAGGCTTGAAAACATATATGTAAATTACTATTTTTGAGGTTACCAAGTGTCTAAATTAAAGTTTAAACATTCAACTTTAAGATTGTGAAGAGTAATCGGGGCTTATTTTAATTTAGACCGTTGTTTTTTAATTGTTAAATATGCGCGTACACTCGATTTTTCAGCCGCCGCAGCGCGGCGCTCTAGAGTGCGCTTCTATCGTACTTATGCATAGTTTACATATACACTTACGCAAAAAAACCCGAACAAATCCTTGAAGTTTATTAACATAGTTTTTTCCATAATTTATGTATGTAGGTATTAATTATTGTCATTGGGCTAATTAAATAAATCAATCATCGCAATGTAATAACCGTATATAGTTTTTTTTTCTTCCAAATTTGAACAATATAATTATTATTTATTGAGTATATATTTATTTATATCAATTGTAAATAATATTTTTAAATTATTATTTAAATAATACAATGCAGTAAATATTAATATTAGTAAACTTAATTTTAAATTGCGCGGTGTTTAAAAACAATACACTATCGCAAAAATGCAAATTTTTACCTGTTTAACAATCGCGCGCTCATACTTGATTTGTTATTACTTAAACGATCATTACGAAGACTATTGTTTAATGCCAATTAAAAGAGTATTATATTATTAATGTGTTATTAAAAAAATTGTGAATGGATTTAAAATGTCTTTTTCCCTACCTCTTCTTAAATGAAAACTTACCGAAGAAAATTTAGTTTGTATTTTTTGTAATAACATCAACAATATTAAGTTAGTGCAAAAACCTAAAGTAGATTTTTACATAACAATACAAAATACTGCTCTTCGACGAAAAGACAGTGTGACTGAAAAATTTAATTTAATCTAGCCAATATACCTTGTACTTCTGACGCACTTTACCAACACTTGTTAAGAGCTTTCGCTAAAACATATATTTGGCGAAATGCCATATATTCCCGCTATCAAACTCTCGATTTTACACAATATGGATATTATATGTCTGATAGTGGTGGGTTGAGAAACCGTGAAAATGCAAAAAGACTTGCAAAACTAATGCTTGCAACTGCAAGAAAAATCATGTCAACTGTGTACCATTATGTGGATGTGATTTAGATTTTTGTGAAAACAAAGATACTTTTACTGAGTGATATTAGTGCGTTATTTAACAATATTTAGTACAATTATTTTATGTAACTATTATTAGACTTTAGACGAAATTTATATTATAACTCAATTGATATAAATAAATATAGTACTCAATAAATAATAATTATTTGTAAGTATATGTAAACTATGCATAAGTACGATCGCCGCGGCGCCTGAAAAATCGAGTGTACGCGCATATTTAACAATTAAAAAACAACGGTCTAAATTAAAATAAGCCCCGATTACTCTTCACAATCTTGAAGCTGAATGTTTTAACTTTAATTTAGACACTTGGTAACCTCAAAAATAGTAATTTACATATGTGTTTTCAAGCCTCAAAAATGCGTATTTTCGCGTTTTTCAGATTTTAAATCGCTTATAACTCGAAAACTATCAACTTTAGAGAAAAATGACAAGAGACTTTTTTTGTTTAAAATAGCCCAAGTAACCTAAAAAAACATTTTTCAGATTCAAAAAAAAATATTTTTGGACTTTGTTTAAAAAATTGTTTAAACAATTTCTGCCCAAAAATTTCGCCCGGCACCCTTCAAATTTGTTTAAAGGGGACATTTTTGAACCGGATATGTTGTGAAGGAGACAGTTTTATGACAAAAACTGTCTCCTTCATAACATAAATACTCAATAAATAACACACATTCCAAAAATATATCTCTGATATAAGTGTAAATAATTTAAATAATACAATAGTAAAAACATCACTTTTATTTGACAAACAACCACAATATATCTATCTCTAATTCATTGGATCAAATCTGTTCTCCTCAAGAACTTCCCGTTTATTGTCAAAACAACTGCAATAGCACATTAAAGTTCTCCAATCAACAATACATGATTTTTGCAACCATGACCTACCATCCATCAATTAATAGAGTACCGGCATGTAAGTAATGTTTGTTTTGTTTTATTTATCTGCTCATTTATTAATTTATTACAATATAATATTACTACTTTATACCAATTGTGGGTCTTACCTTGTCTGTTAATACCTTTTATATATTCAAATTTATTCATTTTGAAAACCACAGACATGTAATATTGGCATAATTACTATAATTTGTATGAACTAACTTATTTGTTTATTTTATCTTTATTAGACACCACCCTAATTGGGTTTATTTTATTGCAGCATTAGTTTAACTTTGTATCTAGACCTGAAGATGCTTTGCAAATTGTAGAAAGCGAAACCGGTCGTCTGATTGTTAAATTAAATTGATTGTGAGTAAGTCTTATTATTATTTCTTTACCTATTTGATATGGACTCACACAAGCAACACATTCATGATTTGAAGAAATAAGTGATATAACAATTAGCGCAGTCAGTAGGATCCGGCTAACGTTGATAGAATAAGTAAACTAACTAGCAACGGCGGATCCCTATCCCTTAACGGAAAAAGAATCTACGAGCCGTTCTCATTCAACAGGATTCTTCGAAAGGAACACCCAGCAAAGCCCCTGGTAGCAGACATTGATTGGACACAAGACGACCTCGATGCTTCTGTTAATGTAAGTAATTGAATCATCTCGTCTTGATATTTCAATATTTGCAACATTATTTTCATATAAAATTGACTTCATAGCAAGCTAATTTGATTATACAATAGGGAAATATTTTATTTTTTTATTTTTTTATTATAAGTATATAAGTATAAGTATAAGTATAATAGGAAGAATTTTTTTGTATTTATTTATTTCATTTCACACCATTTTTATACATTGTTTACTTTGTTTACTCTGCTTTCATACCATTTGTTTCGTATTGATTTATTTTGATTTTACAAAGTAATACTGTGATAAGTTATCGCTGCGGTAATGTTTAAAGGGTTTTTTGATATATTTGAAGTTTTTTCTTTTTAAAAATTAAAGTGTAAACAAATTTAGGTAAATTAACTAAAATAATTAACCAAAAAATACAAGATATGGAAGAAACTGTAAGTACTGATGTATCTGATATGTAAATTATATGTTGCAAAATGGGTTTTCATTTATAGCATACGAAGAACAAATTGATATTAGAAATAAAGGGCGTACTTTGCCAAAAATGTCCCGGCTTATAAATATTAGTCCAGGGGTAAAGAAAGTAATAGATTATTTTTGAATAATTGATATAGCAAGTACTCATGGCTTGGTGGAAGTGAAAACAAACTTTTTTGTGGGCCCTTCATCTTATTTTTGAGAAATAGGGGCAAACATCAACATCTGTGGTGTGAATCTGGTTACGATAATTTAAAAAAATTATTTATTGCTTTACAGCAACGTAATATTTCGAAAGATCATACATACTGTCAGATTAAATTCAATTTATTAAACAACAAAATATCTGTGTTTCATTAGATAATGCCCAACGTGGAAATGCTATAAAACATAACGAAATTGTAAAAAATATTTACGTAGTTTTACGTCATTTAATCGATATTGTAATTTTTTAAGTTATCACGAATTATCATTTAGAGGACACAATGAATCGAAGTATTCGTTAAATCAAAGTAATTATAGAGAACTAATAAACATGTTTAAGATATAGGTACGATTTGGAATTTTCTAATTTACTTTCTAATTCGAAGTCATTAAGCAACGAATCTAAAATAATACTAAATAAATTAATAGAATCAATTAGTAACACTTTGAATAACGTTATTGAATGAGATTCAGTGAACCCTGTGGTTTTCACTTGAAGAAGATGAAACTACCGATATATTGCGGTATTGGTATTTGATACGCGTTACGTGGTAATATTTACAAAGGATTTTAGGTTTTAAAGACGTTAGTTAAAGCTATAAGGCAGAATATTTGGTGTTTTAAAGGACATTAAATTTTTTTAATATCAAAAACAAATTGGTAGGGCAAACTTATGACGGCGCTACCGTACTGTCTGGTGAATTGTATGGTCTCCTGGCAAAAGTTAAAACTATTGCACCGCAAGCTTTATTTACTCTCTGTCTTGCGCGTAGAGTTAATTTAGTTTTGCAGGATACGTGTTAAAAATTAAAAAAGTCCCAACAGAACAAAAAACTTCTCGACCTTCACATCTGTTGATCAACAATCAGATTATCAGTTCCCCTGAACTGAAAGCCGAAGCATTTAACGTGACGTGTCTGCTTGTTCAGGAATAATTTTAGTGTCCACCGATTCAGCAATCCGGTTTAGTATCATTCTTTCAAACGCTTTGGAAAGGTGACACAAAAGAGAGACAGGTTTAAAACTCTTTGTATTTATTGGATCCTTTTCTGGCTTTAAGAGGGCCACCACTCAAGCTGTCTCCCATATTTTGGGGATTTGGAATGTACGGATGCAAGAGGTCATTATTTTTACGAACCATTATAGGGTTTTTGGTCCAAAGTGCTTTATCTGTTCTGTTAGTATATCGTCAAAGCCAGCCTCTTTATTATCTTTCATTTGGTGGATCGTACCTTTTATCTTCTCCAGACAAAAGGAGGTACCTAGAACATCATTTTCTTTGTCGATATTTCGTTGTACTCTCACTTTGTTCTTTCTTTATGTCGTCTTGCCATTTGTCAGGAGACGATGGACTATCTGATCGGGTGTGACTTTTGTCAGATTAGGTACCAGGGCGGAGGGATGGTTGCCAAGATTCCATATTAATTAAAGACACTACCTGTTGGCGGATATCGGATGTAACACTTTCTCCCTGGCCTGTATTGTTGCTTCCGAAAAGGTATAATCTTTAAATAGCTGCACGTATCTTTTAAGAAGGGGTTTAGATTCTCCATTTAGAAGTGTATTCGTATAGGCTATGTATTCGATTAGGCAACCGCTAGAAATATATTTTCGTAATATTTGTTTTACGATTTGTACAAATTTATCATATAAATCAGAGCACGGTTCTAGCTGGGAAACGTCTTGATCTAATGCTTTAGCGAATTTTTTTCTATTTTGCTTTAGTGAAATTGAACCTTTCCTTGAAAGGAACAATTTCGTATCTGATTGCTGCGTTCAAAAGCAAGGTATATAAGCAAGCAATATTTTTACGAACCATATCTAGCTTAAAATTATAATATTTAATCAAATAAATATAACCTAACTTATTTTAACGGCATATTATAAAACTAAAATAAGATTAAGCAAAATAAATTAAGAAAAAGCGTAGTAAAAATAAAATGTCTCACCCTAAAATTAGATAAAATAGTATCCCACAAAAACCTTTTACTTTGCGGATCCATTCCAGTACTAGGTTCGTCAAGGAGAACTATTTTTGGATTACCAACCATAGCCATTGCGTAACTGAGCTTTCTCCTGGTACCTCCAGAACAGTTTTCGGCATTCTTGTCTTTATGTTCTTTTAGTTGTAGACCCGTTAAATAAAAATCAATTGTTGGTTCAATAAAATCATCAGGAACACCTCTTATACGAGAATATAATTCCAAATGTTCTTCAACGGTTATGTCTTTCCATTGTGCATCATATTGTGGACAGTAGCCCAAAAACTGGAATACTGCATTAACACTGGAGACAATGTTTTTTCCAGCAATCTGTACCTAAATAAAAACAATATTGATCTATTTTTACCTTTTAATGGAAATTCCAATATTTTTATTTCAAACATATCAATTTGGACAAAACAAGAGATGATATTATCAGCTCTGAATGAGATCAAAAAGAAGGCAGAAGG
Organism: Diabrotica balteata; assembly: GCA_918026665.1. Lineage (NCBI taxonomy): Eukaryota > Metazoa > Arthropoda > Insecta > Coleoptera > Chrysomelidae > Diabrotica > Diabrotica balteata. Next base: position 131,110,596 of record OU898278.1, on the reverse strand, counting down.
AAGATAGCATTATAATAGAGTCAGTTAAAAAGAAAGATCTTATCGAAGCCTTAAAGACTATATTTTAAAAAGTTTTTTTGAGAGGAAAATTCCATCGCATGCTAATATTATTATAATGTTCAAAAAAATAAAACGGACACATTAACAACCTCGCAAATTGTAGATTACCGAAACAGATTACCAGATGTCTCTTGATACTAATATCGGATATTTCGGATCCAGGATGTTCTTCTTCGACCTGGGCCTCTTTATGTATACTATAGGTAATAAATATGTGTCGCCGCAAATACCCGCCAAACTCCGTATGGATATTTTCTTATACCCATACCTATAAAATCTCTTATACCCAGAGAAAAATCATCCCGACTTCCAAGAAAATATGGCCTGTCTATAAAGCCCAATGTCACCCAACTTTTATCAGTACACTCAGAAATTAGCAAAACATCTCGCCTTATCCTTACAATCATTAACCGAAAACACCTCTTTTCTTTGTCTAAAATTTCTTTCCATTTAACTTATCTTTTGGAAAACATTTCTGTTTCACCCTCAGATATTCTAGTTAGTTTTTACGTTGTTTCTTTATTCGTCAACATTTCTATTGATGAAATTATTTTCATCTTGGCTTTAAACATCAAATCCTCCAAGAAACATTATCTCTTATAAAACACTGCATGTCTAATACATACTTTTTATTCCAAAATCATTTCTATCGTCAAATCAAAAGTGCCCCAATGGTATCTTCTCTCACTAATCTAATCTACAACTTTTAAAACACAGCCCTCTGGCAATCTAAACTCCTGCTGTACGGTACGTTGATGACACCTTTGTCATTTTGGGCCCACGGTAAAGACATATTAGATCTTCTGCTCTCTTACCTGAATGTAATACACCTTAGTATTCAATTCTCGATGGAACTTGAGACTGAAACATCTTTGCCAATCCTTGATGTTCTTATTCGGAAACACATACCTTACAATTTTTCTTATTTTGTGTACCGGAAACCCACTTATACAAGCCGTTATCTTCATGCCCAGTCACACCATCACCCTGCATAACTCAATTTAGTTATCAACATTTTTAGACTTAGTAACGAAAATCACAGATCATTCGAAATCAATTCAATATGCAAAACACTCTTAGAAAACGGCTACCACAAAACCCAAATCGATAGGAGCATTTAAAAACATCTAAATCCCATTCCATCAAAAAAAAAACCTTGATTAACCCAAAATATATGTACCTATCATCAAAGGTGTGACTGAGAAGATCAGTAGATCTCCTTACTCTCTAAACATCAAAACGATCTTCACTACTTACTCCAAGTTGTCCAATCTCGTCAGATCCGTAAAAGACCAAATCCCCAATGAAGACCATAGTCTCAACGAGTTACCTTATTCCAGTTGCTCAAGAATATACATAGGACAGACAAACCGAAGAATCCACAACCGTATTTACAAACATTCTATATAATATGTACCTAAAATATTCCGATACTACTTCAGCCCTAGCCCAACATCATATTCGGACAGGTCAGAAAAACAAAATAGATTTCGAAATAGCAAAAAGTAAAACTAACTAAAAGACTGCCAGCAACATGACAGAGGCAGATTGAGACCCCGAACTCGAACGGAACCATATCCTTCTTGATAATGGCTCCAAAATGGGTGCCGAATTGTCGAGTTTTAAATTCTCAACGCGGTTCGTTCCGACAACTTAGTTTTACTTACCTGACCGCAAAAATTGATCCGAACAATACATCAAAAATTCCGTGTATGTATCAGTATCAATAGAATCCTATACCGATATTTAAGCATAACGCTGCATCTTCAGAGATCCGGGTAAATACAATTCACACACAGAACCGCTAGCGAATGTCCTTGCTTATTTTTCAATTGAAGTAAAGAGCTACAAAATGACGTACTCATGCACCATATTATACCATACTTTTAATTCATCACAGCGAGAGCTAAGCGATTTTTCTATATATTTGCAAATTTCGAATAGCTCGAGAGACAGAAAACGATTTAATCGTTTTTTTTATGGTCATCAAAGTAGATGCCACTTGTGTAGCTTTTCACTTCTAGCATTTGCTAGCTATTCTGTGTGTAAATTGTATGCTGCCGGATCTCTGACGATGCTGGGTTGCTGAAATAACGTTATAGGATCCTATTGACACCAATTCATGCACGAAACGTTTGACAAATAGTGCTCTTGCGCCATATATTTGTCTTTCTATTCATTAAAAGATAGCAAAGAACGTGGGTTTCAAAAAGAATATTTCAAAAACCCAATCATGACAAATCGAGGGACTAATGCTTATCTACAAATAAATAACATTAATAGCACTCAACAAATTACACCCAACATACAAATCAATGGTATCACCCATCAGAGCTCCCAAAGCTTCATATACCTGGGCAGAGAGCTAAACAGTCAGCTAGACCATTCAAAAGAAATTAGAAGACGTATTGAAATAGCAAGATCTGGCTTCATGAACATGCGTAAAATGCTCTGTAACCCCAAGCTATCAATCACAATAAGGTTAAGAACACTAAAGTGTTATGTGTGGTCTCTACTACTATATGGCTGTGAGACCTGGACATTAAAACAGTATGACGTCAACAAACTGAATTCATTCGAAATGTCGATGTACCGCCGAATGCTAAGAATAAGCTGGACCAGCAAAACTACAAATGAAGAGGTACTGGAAATAATGAACACACGACCTTATCTGGTTAATACAATCAAAATTAGAAAGACGTCATATCTAGGACACATAATGCGCCATAAGGAATTTGAGCAGCTCCAGGTAATATTAAAAGGCAAAATCGAGGGTAAAAGGGTATAGGAAGAAAGAAGAAATCCTGGCTCCGAAGCATCAGAGATTGGACTCACACAACAGAAAATGACTTAATCCATCAAGCCCAGAACAGAGAGAAATTTGCCATATTGATCGCCAACCTCAATAGAGAAGGCACTTAGGAGGAGGAGGAATATCACTCAAGCACTAGTAAGTATTTGGACATAAAATATGCATCGAAAGAGACAACCAGACACATGAGATTTATAGAAGAATAAGTCTTACTTACACCACATTAGAAAAATTAAAGTACATATTAAAATTTTTGGTTTGGATCAACTGATTTTAACGAAATTAGTATCATTAGAAAGAGTGTGGATGATTTAATTCACATCTACTATAAAGCAATTGCATTAAGTTTTAATTGTCATGGGTAGAGGGTACTTTCCAACAGAAAAAATTAAAATTTGTTTTACTTCAAAATGTTTAATAAAAACACCTATTTATAGGTATTTATCCACAAATACTTTCCCACTCTCCACTACCCTTTATTTGAAAAAAAGTACACAAAAAGATATAGCATGAATAGTTTTTGATATATATCCAAGAGATCGGCGTATTGGACCACTCGGTACATACTTCCTCTCATACTACTTAACCCCCAGACGGAGATGGAAAGATAAATGTTAAAAAGTGGTCAAAAGAACCGAGTATAATTAAACTACATTTACCCTTCCACGAGTTGGTGATTCTTCGGCTGTAATTATTTTCATTGCTGTTGTTTTTCCAGCTCCATTGTGTCCAAGAAGACCGAATACTTCGCTAGCATCTATTGCCAATGAGAAAGACTTTATAGCTACATTTAGATTTCCTCTAGGTGATATTGAATTGTTAAACATATGACCTTTTTCTCCTTTTTTGTAAACCTTGCGCAAATTCTGAAAAGGACAAAATATTTCAATATCTCAATATCAAACGTATTTGAATACCAATTATTCTTCACAGTTAAACGAGGTCTGGCTATTAAATAACGAGACTTCTTATGAAAAAGAGTTTTATTTTAATAACTATTCTACGATCGAATGCTCTCCTTTAATATATTCCCCTTCCCTCGCCACACACCGTTCCATTCGTTTTTTTCCATCAGTCAAAGCAATGCCTCTAGCGGCTAAATAACGCTTCACAGACAGCATATATTATGGGCAGGTGCCCATAAAACGCTGGGATCCTGGTGCAAGATCCACGGCTTGATTTTCCACAACTCCGGCCATTTCTTACGAAACTCGCTCTCGCAGCGTTGCCAAAACATTCAAATAGTAAGTTTGGTTCACAGTTTGATCCTCTTGAACCCATTTAGTCATCACGATGTCGTTAATGTCGAAAAAAACGATTAGCATGGCTTTAAATTTTGATTTCGACATCTTTGCTTTTTTCATTTTGGCGATGCAGGTTTTCCAGTCATGTAACCTCTCAAGAAAATCTGAGCAGATCTGTTGACGGACGAGCTTTAGGTCAGGAGTCAAATTTTTTGGGACTAACTTCGCATAGACTTTCTTCATGTTCAATTCGTCATGTAAAATTTTTCTGACAGTTTTCTTTATCGGCGTTTACAGTCTGAGCAATCATCCGAATGCTCATACGACGATCTTCGCGCACAATTTCATTTATTTTGGTCACTGTTTGCGGAGTTGAAACAGAGACAGGTCGACCTGGACATTGGTAATCTTCGGCGCTCTCTCAGCCTTCAGAAAACCATATGTTTATACCATTCGAAGAAACGCGCACGAGATAGAGAATTCTCCCCATAGGCCTCTTACAACAAATTATAGTACTCAGTCAGTTTTTTTTTTAATTTTAACGAGAAATTTCACATTAATCCGTTGCTCATGTTTTTCGTCAAACATTGTTATTGACACGAGAGAAAAAAACAGGTTTTGTTCGAACCTCTACAGAAAAAATACTACTACAGCGACAAAAACGTGTTTTCGTACTGGAAGAGTAGACACTTCCCAGTCTTCCCCTCTCAGATTCCTTCTGCGCACGCAGTCTCGTTATTTAATAGCCAGACCTCACACCTATTTAAAAAATAGTTCCTGATATATTCCAGTCGTAGTATCCTTTATACGAAAACAATACTGAACCTCTAAAATTATACGGACAAGCTGAATTTGGCTGAGAATGTCAAAAATAGATTTATCAAAAATCTGTACGCCTTAGAAAAAATATTTTACATAAAAAGTGCAGCTGAAATAATTTTAAACAAAAATTTTTATCAGCATTTTTTGGGTAAAATGTACCATTCTCTCAGAAACAACGCTTGAAGCGACGGGTGCTTTTGAATGTCAGTTAGCGCGCGAAATCAATTTTAAATAAAATTTGTAATAACTCGACGATAAAAATTCGATATCTTTTAATCAATTAACAAAGTGTCTTATCGACAAACTGTTTTAAAATGCGTTGTAAAGATAAAGAGTGCAGCTTTCGTATGTAATCTTTGTTTTGTCGTAAATAAAATCAGTTAATAAAGATGTGAGATTTTATGATTCTCATGCGATCAATAAAATTTATCACTTTTATTGACTCGTCACTATGGAATTTCTATTTTTTTAAACTTTTACAGTCTTAATAATAAAATTTTGCTTAGTCCGAAGTTAGTCTCGGACTAGTTAGTCCCAGATTAAGCGAGTACTAACTTCATTTTCAGAATGTTATTAATAAACATGGACTAAGCTCAGACTAACTAAACCTTCCTTAGTCCTAGGTACAACAAGTTTATGTTGGCAACCATTGCGAAAAAGAAGAAAAATGGAGAGAATTTTGTGAAAAAGAAGAAAAATATTTGAGAATTTGACAGTTAGCATAAGTTGGAGCACGTAGAGTTAATTTTAGTTGGACTGTGTTCTGAAAAAGTTTGTTTATATTTTATAGTATTTTTTTATCTGAAAAAATTAAACTTTATAAAAGTTCAGGAGGAAACTTTAAAAAGTATTTTATTACAAAGGGAAAATATAAAAAATACTAATAAACATAATGAATTGTAAAATATTTTATTAAATAAATTTTATATATTTTAATATGTCTTAGATGAATATTATTTCACTGATTTCTATGGTCATTAAGTTGTTCTATTAATCTTAAGTCGTTGATAAAATAATCTTCCACTATTAAGTAATGTATGAATAATCAAAAACAATTCAGGTTATGAATACCAAAACGAAACTCAACTCAATTTCAATTGTCAAGTTAGTCACTCTCTAAACCTGCCACTACCTCGGATTAAATGTTAGTCAGAGACTAGCCAAGGTTTAGCTTAGTCTGTCCTTAGTCGCTGTTTATTAATACGAAAAATGAATGTTATTGGTGTAGTCCTGGGACTAATGTTAGTCCAAGGTTAGTCCGTGTTTATTAATAAGAGAGTAAGTATTTAAAATCTATACCATAAAATTTCGGTTTTTAATTTTGGCAATAAATGTGAAGCAATTTAGATATGCCTAAAAAACTCTGAATTTACACTTTCACATAATAAACAATCTAAAACGTTTACAGCTTCTTTTTGATCGCACAATTACGTTTTTCGAAACTATACAGCTTTAGTTACAAATAATATACGGTACCGCCTTCGTGGAGACCTTTGCCATGATGTAAAATCATTTGTAATGGTAAAGTTTAAATTTAGCTCATATTTGTTTTCAAAACTCGATGTTTACCAATCAATGTTTATTTATTTGACACCTTCATAAAAACCGACTTCATTTGCGGCAATATACACAAACTTCATACGGAAGTTGCACTCTTCGCCTTTAAAACGTATTTTTATATGTCTCGATAATATACTCTGACCAGAAGATATTGAGTTCTTAAAGATAATTTATAAGAGAATCTACAAGCTGTGTAAAAGTCGAATTTCCGCCAACCAGTTCGGGTTCACAAATGCTGTTGGTACTAGAGAGACTCTGTTCTCAGTACAAGTCTTATTCTAGACATGCAGAGACGTCAACTGCGACGTAGACGCATATCTGGTTGATTACTTGAAAGCATTTGATCGAGTACAGCACACCAAGATGATGCAAATACTAAAAGAAGCAGGAATTAACACCAAGATCTGAAAATAATTAAAAATCTTTACTGGAATCAGACAGCAAATCTCAGAGTTAAAGGTGAAAACACTGACTATGTGAAAATCATGCGTGGAGCTGTATTTTGTCTCCTCTAATATTCAATCTGAACTCTGAAATAATATTTATCGAAGCTTTGTACGAAACTGAAAAAGTATTCTACTAAATGGTTACCGGCTAAACAACATTAAATATGCAGATGACACCACAGTAGTTGCGGACAACTTAGAAGACCGATGTTCTTATGAATGAAATCACGTATTACAGTCAACAATATGGACTCAATATAAACGTTAAGAAGACAAACCTTATGATAATTAGCAAGAAAAGGATAACAAAAGTACAACTATACGTCAACCAATCTCCTGTAGAAAGAGTGACGCACTATAACTACCTAGGCACCATAATAAATGAAGAATGGACAAACAACCAGGAGATTAGAGCACGCATCGGAAAAGCTAGATCCACCTTTCATCGGATGGGGACCTGTCGAATATAATCGACACCTATGCTGCAGATAGGATAAAGATTGCCATGATGATCGTCAACATTCGTAACGGATAGGCACATCAAGAAGAAGAAGAAGACTGTATCGTTATTACAAATTTGAGTTAAAATTGATTTTGCGCCCCTAACTGAGAGACGTATGTAGAAGATGGTTCTAACAGAATATAGTCGATCTAACACATATTATATTAGAATGTGATTTACAAATTAATAATATAAACAAACTTAATAAAGAATGAAATCGTAGGCTTCCACGGCCAGAGTCAGAATTATAGTTTATTCGTCTTCCGGGTTTGGACCGTGTCATTTGTGAGTGACACAAAAGTGGGTTCATCTCGACGTTTCGCTACAATTGTATGTAGCTTCTTCAGGAGAACAACGAAAAAGAAATCAAAAGACAGGAAGATGGGTAAAGATAATTCATAATGTCGTGGACCTGACGTAATCATTTAGTGACGTCGATCTACGAACGAAACAACGAAATTAGGCATTGCTAAAAACATGCAGTTCTCTTCAATGTGTTCTCGTAGCGAAACAGAGACGAACTAGTTTTTGCGTTAGTGAAATATGTAGTTTTATAATTTTATTTTTTTTTTGTGAACAATCGTTTTTAATATTTTATCATTTTTTGGATCAATGAATTTTTTAGATTCTGAATAAAAAAGGTTAATTGTAATTTTTTCTCTAAAGTTGATCGTTTTCGACTAACGCGTCGAGAGGCGGGGAGTGAATCCCCGCCTCTCGACGCGTTAGTGTTCTGAGCTGTTGGACGTGAATCCCTGTCCTGGCATTTGGTTTTCACCTCTGGCTGAGTTAAGTAGTTGAGTTACTGTGACTAAATACCCATCTTGGTAGTTAGTATTCGCCTCTGGTTGCGTTGAGTAACTGAGTTACCGTTGCTAACTACCCATCTTCCTGTCTTTTGATTTCTTTTTCGTTGTTCTCCTGAAAAAGCTACATACAATTGTCGAGCGAAACGTCGAGATGAACCCACTTTTGGGTCACTCACAAATGACACGGTCCAAACCCGGAAGACGAATAAACTATAATTTATAAGGAATTAATAAATTCTAAGTGTTGTTTTTCAATAAACCTTAATCTTTTGATATTTTTAAATAGTATGAAAATTCTTCATTGCATTTACAAACATGTTAAAATGTGTAAATACAAGTTGTAAATAGTATATAGGCATAATCTGTTAATCTGGTTTGAAAAAAAAAACAAAAAAAAAGTATACCACAAATTAATAAAAAAACATAAAAGAATTACGGAAATAGATATAGCAATTATAACAATAAACAAAAAAAGCAAAAAAAGCAAAAAACCAAAAAAAAGCAAAAAGCAAAAAAAAAACAACAAAACAAAAAAAGAAGATAATAAAAGAATAAAAAAAACAAAATTATGTATCCATAAAAATATTAGGTATATGTAGTACTAACATTAATAACTGATAACAAGAAAATTTTGACTATGAATCTGCAATCACTAATAATTAAAATTCAGTCGATTTTAACAATAAACACAAACAAGTCTGGCTCTGCCAAAGCCATATTATAGAAAAAAAACTAAGAGACGAAATCACCCGTCGATTCAAGCATTGTTTTTAAAAGAACGGTGTATTCTACAAAAAAAGTGCTTATAAACAATTTTGTTTAAAATTACCTACCTATACTTTTTATTTAAAACATTTTTTTAAATGGCGTACAGATTTTTGATAAATCGTTTAAGGGGAAAGTGGTAACATTTTTTGCATCTTTTTGAAGGTCTCAAAATTGACATTCTCAGCAAAATTCAGCTGGTTTGTAGACATTTTAGCGGTAAAATCAGACTACTGGACTAATCTATTCTTTAATTACTATTAAACTGGGAATAAGCCACAATTAAACATACAATTGACAATTCAGACATACATTATGCATTTTAAAGTAGACGACTTTAAAATAATATTGCCAATATTGTTGAGTTGCGCTCCTGGGAGGACTTTACTTATAAGATAGTTCATTCGATTACATGAAATCAACTTTAACCTGAGAATATCCGTCAGAAAAAAATCATAGCATGTAATTCGTCTTTAAAAAGACAAACACATGACATGATGACAGTAAAATTCTCCTGTTAGTGATTCCATAGTAAATTATGAGGGAAAAACCAGGAAAAAAAAAACCTCATAATACTATCCCGACATTGTAAGTATTTGTTCGTGAATTTAGTTTACCTTTAACAAACATCAAAATTCTGATTTTATATGTTACGTTATTTAAAAGACATAAATGATGTATCCTCTATCTGTTACTGACTTACTAATACTGGTATTTTCTTATTAATAACTTCCTCTTTCAATATTGGTAACCAGATCCTACTACATTCTGCCGAGGAATTTGCGACACAATTGGCTTCATTTAGCATAATTAGAGCCGCTTCTTTGATTTTTCTTTTTTTACCATCCGTTTCTTTTAGGACTACATTTGAATTATTCCATTGAACCCTATGTTCATTATCCCATGCGTGTTTACAGATTTAAGATCTATCAAATTCTCTATTTTTAATATAGGATTGATGTTCACTTATTCTAACATTTAATGGCCTTGATGATTCACCTAAATAAAACTGATCGCATTCACAAGGTATTTTATAAATGCAATTCTTTGTCCTTTCTTGTTCATTGTTAGGTTTGGTCTTGGACAAAATAGATCTCAACGTGTTTGTTGTTTTGAATGTTGTTGAAATGTTGAATTTATTTCCTATCCTTTTAAGTTTTTCTGATAATCCTTTTATGTACGGCATTGTTATTTTCCTCATATTATTCCTTGTGTATGCTTTAGGATCTCGTTCTAAGTTGTTGTGTTCTATTCGATCGGTTGTTGAAAATTCCTTATTTATAAACGATAAAGGATAATCATTTTTTAATAAAACAGATGTTAATAAATGTTTTTCCTCCAAGAACGAATTTGCGTTAGAACAAGTAATTTTGGCTCTATCGTATAAGGATTTAATTATTCCCTTTTTTACATTAATATTGTATTTTGAGAACGATTTCCGAAGTGGAAATTGAAACGTCAATAAACGTATTTTTATCTTTAATTGTGGCTTATTCCCAGTTTAATAGTAATTAATTCACAATGCCACAAGAAAATAGCTTCAGAACAATATTAATCTATTCTTAAAATTATTAAAAGACTTTCATGAATACAAAACTGAACATATGGTTAAAGAGGTATACTGAAAAAATGCAAAAATAATGACGTATTTAAAATATAAATCTAATTTATATTTCTTTAGAATTTATGAAAAATTAAAATTTTGTCAAAAATTGTTTTTACATTGCCAATCCTCATACCGTCAATCAATATTCGACAATATAATGTATATTTGTGCAAATACAAGTCAAATATACATCCCTTAATAATAAAAACTATTTTATTAAATATAATCCTATCTTGTGAAAATTTCTCTAAAATATTTACAGATGCTTCAAGTAAAAATATATTTCAACTATCTCCCCCTATAGCATATACACCGCTGAATTATTTGTTTTATGTCGAGCAATTAAATTTATTAATGATGCCAATATCGTTAAAGCGGTGATTTTTTTCTGATTTTCTGTGTTCGATTACTTCAACTCAACGAGTGTATTTTAAACACCCAATTGAACAAAAGATCAAATCATCAAATCAAAATTTTACATATGTCAAGAAAAAGGTAGAACAGTAGGGTGTTGGGAATGGAGAAGCAACTTAAGCAATGGAGAAGCAAATTAAGTGCGCGTAGTGCAGTGTCTAGTACGGACTCGGAAATAGTGTAACTTAGAAGTACTTTTAATGGTTTTTGGAATGTGGTGATATAGTCTTTCAACTGAGTATATTGGACAATCAAAATGTGCTTCACTCTCACTTTACATTCATAAACAAAACACACTGGTTCCTCTTCTCTCTTCAACAAGTATTCATGTGTTGTAGAAGTGTGTCCTAATCTGAGACATGCTATTAAGACTTGATGTTGTCGCTTTGAAGGCCAGAAGTTTCATGAAAAGACGGAAGATTTTATTTCTATCAATTTGGTGGTGCTTCTATTCCATTGGTTTTGCCAAACATCGTGTAATTTTGATTTTAAGTAAGGTTTTATATCTAAATGCAAGATTAGATTTCCCACTGATGCGGCTGTATTGGTTACTGCGGACCTAGCTAGAATATCTGCCTTTTCGTTACCATCTATTTCAACGTGTACCCAGAGGGACTCTACTGTCAAATTGTTTTGGTATATATGGTATAAAATGAACTTAATCTGCTGTAATATTGGAGGAGAGGGATAAATCTGACAAATTGATGTCAGACAACTCACTGATTCAGATATTATAAGAGATTTGGGAAGTTTTTTTTTTTAGAATAAAGTTTAGAGCTTTATTGATGGCAAATGGTGCTGCTGTAAAAATACTTCTCTTAGGAGACAATTTATAGATGAAATGTTCATGTGATATCACAAAGCATGCTCCTAGTTCATTTATAGTCTTAGATGCGTCCGTGTATATAAAATGGTAATTTTTGTACTGTTTGAGAACATGGAGAAAGTGAGTTTAAAAAAATTGGTAATTACGTTATTTCTGTTATATGCTGTTAGCATATAGGTTTAGCATATAAGTTTAAGGTTACAAAGCGGAGAGAGAACAACCCAAGGAACAATCCAACATCTGTTTTTCTAAAGATAAAAATATACGATAAGATGTTTGATCATGGTTTATGACAATTGAAGGAGGAATTAAAGTAGCTTTAAAAGGAGAGATAAATGTATGTCATCGAAAGCTCAGTATAATAATATGTCTAAATTCTGGGTTTGTTGTATCAATTCGTAAAAACTTAATTGGAGTTAATAAATTAAGGCCTAACTTTTTAAGTTTAGATTCTATGAAAGTGTGTACTGGGGCAAACATTAAAGATCAGTAATCTATCATTTGGTGTAACTGAGCGTTGACCATACATTATTTTTTGAATAATAATTATTTTTCCGTTGTCAGCATTCATGACAGTATTATTTCTGTATTATTCAGCAACATCCGTTGCTTTCGTTGACCTATCAGCTGCATACGATACTGTCTGGAGACAAGGACTAATCTGCAAACTAATCCGTGCCGTCCCGTGTCAAAAGGTAATTAAACTCATTGATAACATGCTTACCGACAGACCTTTTCAAGTCACAATAGACAATTCTAAAAGTTTTCAAATGAAGCTCAGCAATGGACTGCCACAGGGATCTGTTTTGGCACCCTTACTGTTCAATTTATATATCGCGGACCTACCTAGGACAACTTCGCAGAAATTTGGCTACGCTGACGATTGGGCCATTCCAGCAAGACATAATAACATGGATATTACAGAAACAATATTAGCGGATGACCTTGCCATTATGGGAGAATACTTTCGCAAATAGAGGCTACGGCCTAATGCAACGAAAACCAAAGTGTGCTGTTTCCATCTGAATAATGCCCAAGCCAACAAAAAACTCTCCGTCCACTTCGAAAACAGACTGCTCACTCATAACTCAACACCAAAATATCTTGGAGTGACTCTGGATAGAACATTGAGTTTTAAAGAACATCTTCAAAGAACGACAGCAAAGCTGAAAACGAGAAATAATATAGTCCAAAAGCTATGTGGCACTACATGGGGGTCCTCAGCCTCCGTACTCAGATCATCCGCTCTCGGACTTGCATACTCGGCGGCTGAATATGCTTCTCCGGTATGGCTCAATGGCAAACACACAAAGATTATTAACACTCAATTAAACCAGACAATGCGAATGATCTCAGGTACAATTAGACCCACACCGAACTATTGGCTTCCCATTCTGAGTCACATTATACCGCCGAAACTGCGAAGAAGACATTCTCTTCTCAGAGAATATCGAAAAATTGAGGCTAACCATCAACTACCCATCCACCAAGATAAGCTTGATATCGAAATAAACAGACTGCGCTCCAGATATCCTCCATTGCTAAGAGCCAACTCCTTACATCAGGAACATTTCAACCTGACCAAAGCTTGGAGAACACAATGGAAGAGAGACTCACCACAGGAAGCACATCAAATGGCCTGTATAGATTTTAACTGACCCGCAATACATGGACAACGCTAAACAGAATAAGAACAAGCAGCGGTAGATATGCTGACAGCTTATGTAGATGGGAAAAAGCCCTTACTCCTGAGTGAGACTGTGGTGAGCAACGACAGACCGTCCGTCACATTGTTGAAGAATCTCCCCGAAGGCGATTCCCTGGAGTTTTCGATGAGTTCCTGAATGCGACCGAAAATGTTTTACATTAGATTAATAATACATTAGGTGTTCGTTTGTAATACTTCATGTAACGTTTTATATTGATTATTGCCATACGAAAAATAAATAAATAAATGACAGTTTCTACTAATTCTTCACTAGCTAGGTAAATAAAAATACGGTGATTTGAAATTCGGGACGATTAACTAATATATCTTGGTTCTATAATTTTTTTTAGTGCAAGTAGCTATTCCCCAAGTTAATCATTTTCCATAGCATTATATAAAATAGATTGTTTCTTGGATGGGAATTTTGGAGTTAAATTGATTAAAGCTGCAGAATATAAAGAAGTTTTATACGATGTCAATAAAGTTAGGGGCCTCGACGCCCCTGGAATCTTAACATCATCCATTTTCGTTGTTAAATGACACCAGGTAATATAAATTATATGAACTTGTTTTGAAGTAAGTATCTAATTAGATTAAAATTACTTACAGATTTTCTCCAATAAGTTCATTTTTTTATAATAACACAACACTTTAATTATTAAGTGGATATAAAAAATAGGTGCGATTAGACTGGTAATTAAATGCATCCAACCTCGCTAAAAGTTTGAATCATTCCTTGTATAAAAATGGTTACATTTCATAGTGTATTTTTATGTATGAGAGAGTAATAAAACAATAAGTTATGTATGCAAATCCCTAAACTGTTGATACGGGTGACTCAATGAAAAACAGATATTTGTCAACAAGTTTACAGAAGTATAAAGGAAAACAATTTTAAATTGAGTATGACCACCAGGTATAAAGGTTGGAGCAGAATAGAATACAATAGTTGTGAGGGTTATTAATCCCTAAATCAGGTTGCCAGTGTCGGAGTGATGGAGGTTAACAGGTACTAATGAATTTGCAAGAAATGTAAGATGTTTATTTTATTGGTTATATATATAACCAAAAAGTTTAATAAGTACCTACCTATTTGCAAAATAAAGTTTAATTCTTTAGATAAAATAAAACGTTTTATTTTATCTGAAATGAGTGCATTCCACGAAGTAAGGGTTTCAACAATCAAACATTTAATTCTTTAATTCCAGGAATCTACGACAGTAATTGACTAGATAATTACCTTCTAAACTTATTCCACAGAAAATGTGATAGTGGGTTTTTCCATTTTGTAGGAAGGTCCAAGTGGCGTATTCAAAATTCTTAACAGTTCACTAAAAGTAGGTACTTCAGTTGCAAGGTGCAGTTTATTGTGTATACTAGTGTTATAGAAAATTTGGAAGTGCCGTGTAAACGCCGAAAAATTGGTCCTTTAACAGTTAATGAAAAAACATTAATATTTAATTGTTTTAAATCATTTACAGACAAACGTTTATGTGAAAGTGTTGATGAGACCGTTGAGTTAGTTAGCAGTACACTTGGTGTTGGGAAATCTACGATTCACAGAGTTATTAAAGAAGAGAAATGTGGTAGTTTTCAAATACCACGTAATGCTCCAGGGAAACCAAAATTTTAAATAGAATATCATTTTAAAGGAGGACTTCGACGGAAAGTGCATGAATTCTTCTTTAGACAAGAATTTTCAACATCGGATAAAGTTCTTGTCTCAGTTCGAGATGATAAGGATTACCCAGTAATGAGTCGAAGTACGTTATGGAAACTTTTAAAAGAAATAGGCTTCCGCTGGAAAAAGAATCCCAGAAAGTCTATTTTATTAGAAAGAAGCGATATTGTCATATGAAGAAGACATTTTCTAAGAACCGTAAAGGAAATGAGAAACCAAAAAAGAAAAATATTTTATCTTGATGAAACATGGATCAACGAGGGTCATAGACCAAATAAATTTTGGCAGGATGAAACTGTTACAAGTCAAAGGCACGCTTTTGTAAATAACTTATCTACTGGTTTAAACCCACCATCAGGAAAGGGACGCAGGCTGATAATAGTACACATTGACAGTTCAGACGGTTTTGTTGAAGGTGGTTTATTAACTTTTGAATGAACTCGTACCGGTGACTACCATGAAAACATGAACGCTGATGTCTTTCAAGAATGGTTCGAACAAATGATAGATCTTCTTCCTAAGAACTGTGTAATAGTAATGGATAATGCAAGTTATCACTCCAGACTTATAGAAGGACTGCCCACAACCAAGTGGTTAAAAAAAGACTTGTAGAATTGGCTGAGTTCAAAAAATATTACGTACCATCCCGGATCTATAAGAAAGGAACTTTATTCGTTGTGTGCCCTTCATAAAGAAAAATTTAAAAAATACGAAATTGATGAAATTGCCAAAAATCGTGGAATGACAGTACTTAGATCCCACCATATCATTGTGAATTAAACCCGATTGAACTGGTATGGGCACAGATAAAGAGTGAAGTTTCAAGAAAAAATACCACTTTTAAAATTCATGATGTTAAACAGTTGTTTTTGGAGACCGTAAATAATGTAAAACCTGAAAACTGGGAAAAGGCAGTAAATCACACTATTAAAGAAGAGAAAAAAATGTGGAAGCTGGACAATATTACTGATAAAATGATCGAGCCAGTTATTATAAATCTTGGTTCTGAAAGTTCATCTTCTGAATCTGATTTGAATTTGTAACAAGTAGCTGTAAGTTTTATATTAATATTTTTATTTATCTATTTAACATACCCTAGACGGTTTTAAAAACTCTTTTTCTCTTTTGTAATTTTTAAAAATTAAAAAAAATGTGAATTGTTTAAAACCCTTTTTAATGTAGGCCAGTCAGTTCTAATATAGTGTGTGATAAAAGAGGTCACTTTTGTTTACATACACATAACACTTTATAACACTGAAATAATTCATTTATTTTTTACAATTATTCAAAGTAATTTTCCAATTAATCTTGAGCACGCCTATGGAGTGGTCGAAGGTACCAGTTAAAATTATGCTAATTACTCTCTGGTTCATAAAGATAAACTATAGTACTATTTTGTAGATATCTCTTTTTGTAACGATATAATAGACCTATACTCCTTGTAAAATTGTACAGATACGTCGCTAATAACGATTAGGTGAATGTGACTTTCTTTAAATAAAAAAATTAAATAATAAAAAAAGCAATATTAGGTAGCTTACGTCAACTGTTACAACCGTACGGTTACTTCGTGGATCTCTAATTAATTGTTTGACTCGCTGTTTCTCGTTCTTCACATCTTGATCTTCATGTAGTCCTACTGTTTCACTAGCATCTTCAATATTTGTACGAGGTTTCTGAAAATTATAAAATAAAACCTAAATCTAACAAAAGTTGATTTCTTACCTTTGATCTAAATATGCTTAAAACTTGTCCTCCACTTTTACTAACATCGACCATAAGGAGAAAGAGAAACCAAAGAGGTATTTGAACAAGCAGTGCAATAAATATTATGATAATTTCCGGTATCAGGAAGTTGGAGAATGAAGGTTCTTCGCAATGATCGTCAATTTCACACTTTAAAGTAACCTTTTGTATATAATGAAGCATGCCAAAGGGAACATACATAATATCAATACAGGTAAATACATAATGTAGAATAGATGCCAGTTTTTTGTCTAAAAATATAAAACAATTACCTTAGTAAAATTATAGCTCTTACATTGTTTTGTTAATATTTTGTTGCATTTTTTGAACTTAATTATCTATGATATTATATGATATATTTATTGAACTATTATTTTATATTTGTGCGCTTACAATTTTGAGGTCATCTATATATAAATATAGATAACTGAGTACGAATTTTACCGTAAAAAGAAATTAGCCGCGTAGTAAGATAAAGAAGAAATAATATAATTAGCTCTACACCGACTTGGAAACAGCTTAAGGTAAAAAAAAATATACCGTCCCACAAAGTCAAGACAGCGAGCAACCTAGGACATCGGTCAGGTGAAGTACATCAAGAATAAACCGCATTTCCACACTCACCGATCATAATTTCAAAACCTATCTTCGGACCAGTACCACCCATTAGTAACGCCGAAGGACATTCCATCAGAAGTTTGAAAGCTACTTGCCCACTAGGGTGCTGTACCCCTCGCCTAGTTATTTAACCATATCATCAACGAAAGTGAAATTCCCAAATCCTGTCCGACCAGAACGACTGTGCCCATCTAGTAGGGCATATTTGACGTCGCAACTATTGCCCTACCGGCTTTTATGCCATGATTTACAAATATTTGAAAGGGTGATAGAAACCCAAATCAAAATCATCACTCGCATCAACCCTAACCATGTTGGATTTTCTTGATCTAGGAAAATTCTTCAATAGTGTGCCGCAAAACGTGTCTCGGATGAAACTTCTTTACACCAATATCCACCACTATCAATGTTGGTGTCCACCAAGGATCAGCTCTATCCCCGCTTCCCTTTGTTCTGTTCTTACTTTTGCTAATATGCTAGACATTAAGTATTCATTCTGAAAACCATCTGAATCAACTGTATTATAAAATTTATTAATCAATTTTTCACAGATTTCCACGAATCTAGGAAGTAATGTATTTTCTCCGTGAAAATCTGGAATCATGTCAAGATATTCCTTTTTTAATTGTGGGATTGTCATTTTTCTTTTATTTTTTGAGTAAAAATTTAAATTAAAAGTACGATTATTTATTAAGGATGAATTATAACAAAAATTATCTTTAATAGGAAGTTATGAGTCACAAACTGAATCAGAATTTATTAGAATTTTAGGCTCTATATACGACATAAGCACTTACCAGAGAAGAATTGTCCACTCCATGTAAGCTGGTTCACTCAGAAGGTTTGACTAGGCAGGTATCTTCGATATTCACTTGAAAAGTCCACTTAACACGATTCCTGTTATAAAGGGCTACTCAATCCAACCACAGGAATACACCACTTCCGAATTAAGGTCAATAAAGCGTTGAAACGAACCGAATTTATATTCGCTAAACCCGTTTGACCTAGCTTCTGACTGCGCCACTCAAATTTGGGAATGCCAAAAGTCCTTTTTTAAAAAGAATTTATTAGAGCTAAAACGACTAATTACAATAAAATCAGATTCTAAACTGAATAAAATATTAATTAAAATAACACATATACAATTGCAATTATACAATTCACAATATTATGAAAATATAGCGTCAGCACTCTAGAGTTCAATGCTTTGACCATGTCAGCACTCTTAAGTCCATGGCACAAATAAACCCATAGGCGTCGCTCTATAACTTATGCGAATATTATGAAAATATATAGCGTCAGCACTCTAGAGTTCAATGCTTTGACCATGTCAGCACTCTTTAGTCCATGGCACGAATAAACCCATAGGCGTCGCTCTATAACTTGTCGAGATATATCTCTAGACATATACTGTTGTTTTATTAATTTCCAAAAGGCATTTGATCGTGTTAAGCACTCTTTATTGATCGAAACTCTAAAAGACATTGGCTTGGGCGGCAGAGATGTTCGAATAATTACAAATTTATATTGGAACTAAATAACATCAGTTTTAGTAGATGGTGTGTAAACACAGGCTCTCAATATTAAAAGAGGAGTACGGCAAGGATGCCTCTTGTCCCCGTGCTTTTCAACGTTTACTTCTAAAGAATTTTCAGAAAGCACTTTCTGAACAACAAGAAGGAATACTTGTGAACGGTGAAGTCATCAATAATTTGCGATATGCGGACGACACAGTACTCTTAGCTTCTAGTCAAGAAGATCCGCTAACACTACTTGATAGTGTCGTTAAGAGTTGCAGGGAAACAGGTCTAAATCTGAACATACGGAAAACCAAAATACCCGTAATAAGTAAACAACAGCATATAAAACCATTTATATATGTAAATATTATCAAAGTTGAGCAAGTTGATAAAATTGTTTACCTTGGACATCAATTAAATTGTAACGCAGAAAGTCACGGCGAAATTAAATCTAGTATAGGGTAGGCTACAGCTGCTTTTAAAAGGATGTCCAAGGTGTTATGTAACAGAGACCTAAAATTGGCATTGAGGATCCGCCTATTTCACTGCTACGTGTTCTTGGTCTTACTTTATGGTGTTGAGTCCTAGACTGTAAATAAAATCGATCTAAATCACCTTGAGCCTTTCGAAATGTGGTGCTATAGAAGAATTTTAAAAGTTTCCTGGGTGTAGAAAATTCTAAACTTCACATTACTAGAACGTCTCAGCAAGGGCAGAGAAAGCTGGAGTATTTCGACATGTAATGAGAGGTCCCAAATATAGGTTGCTACAAAATGTCTTGCAAGGAAAAATAGCAGGCAAACGCAGTTCAGGACGAAGAAGAACCTCATGGTTAAAGAACTTGCGATATTGGTATGGTGTTGATACAAGCATGCTATTGCTTGTATCAACACCATACGCTGCAGGGTGGCAGCGAATAAAATTAAGATAGCTATGATGGTAACCAACGTTCTGAAAGGACATAGTACATGAAGAAGAAGGAAACGGCTAAAGATCACTGATCTAAAGATCATCGTATTAAATGTTTTCAAAGCATTACGACACGATAATCTAACGTGCTGTGTAGACAGTGTTGTTGAGATGTGCGTAAAGTACACAGGATTTTCTAAGGGGTTAATTTATAATTTAAGAAAGGAGGACAAGGAAGAGGTCATCATGAATCTTTTTGTAAAATCGGGGAGACGACTTCTGGAAATTATTGAAAATGTTAAAAGTGTAATTCGAAGAAAAGTTTATTGCTTTTATTTTACTAAGAAAATTCCAACAATTTCAAAAATTCATGCCGCATTGCAACATGATGTTGTTCTGGGCTTTCATGGCATGGCAGTAACTGGCATGTTAGGTACTTTTCCAATTTACTGGCATGTATGTACCCGGCTTTGTTACAATGGCACCTATTAGTAACTAGTTTTTAAAACGAAATTGCTCAATTCTTTACTAAAATGAAGTCTAGAAATATATTGAAATTTTTTTGTAATTTTTTGAAAATTTGTATTTTATGTGCATTTTTTAAAAATGCTTCTTAATAAAGTTAAAAGAATCATAAAGAACTAAAATGAAGTACTCTTGACTTAAAATTAAAAATAATTAGTCAATACGAACAAAAAACGCCAAATTTAATATCAAAAGGTTCCTTACAACCAAATTGGAAAATAAATATAAATATATTGTAGCGTTTTTAAATAAAACGAGCGGTTCGAATTTATAAATATATTTATTTATAACTTTACAGTTCGGTATTCTCTTATCAACTCTACTTATTCCTAAGATCGTTACATATATATATATACTAAAGTTACTATTTTCTAGAAAGTTCCCACCTCTAGGCGAACGCGACAGATCTTTCTCGAAATATCGAGTCGCTTTCGAGATGCCGCCACGCCGCATGGAAGCATGAGGTGCTGTTTCGAGATACAACCGTTATACGTGCCTCGTTAAATGCACGTTCGTAACACTGCTCCCCTCTTAGATCTGAGCGTTCCGATCAGCAACTCTATATGTAGGCCCAGGATGGCGGAATCTACAGGACTCTCCAGCTCTGCATGAACCCCTCAGAAAGAAATAACAGTCTACTGTCTTTGAAGGACACAATCTCTTTGGATTAGTGCAACACACGGTAATTCTTACACCGGTTTCCCGGAAGATCACTTCTAGCATGCTTCTGACAATCTTCCAATCCAGATTATCTAGTGCATGGCCTATCTTAAGTAAGGCAAAATTCTTAATGTCGTAATTGCAGACGATTTTCTTCAAATTAGTTAGAGCACACCATATATCCTCGTAGGTTGCCCTGTCTGTAAACGACTTCCTGGTCACTATATACAGCAAAGATCGAGAACCATCTTCTAATCTCAGTACTCTTCCAACTTTAGGCTGCTGGTTTTTTAACTCGTCCAAACGACCGAACTTCTTATAAAATACGGATGAGATTCCTTTAGTCATCTCAAGATCTTGGGCAACACAGTGGGCTAGAGTGACGTTATGCGGAACACTAAAAGATCCTGCTGAACTTCTGTCGTCACGCCGAATCTAGCATTCTTTCTCTCTGCGTAATTTGACATAAACTCCTTAAAGCTTGGTCGCCGTTTATCTTTGATCTCATGTTGAAGGGTTCGGACTTCTTCGGTTTCATTTGAGCCAGCATAAGGGGCAAGACGATTTATATGAACTACTTTTGGTTTACCTTTCGGCAACTTCTTAATTCGGTATATTACGTCATTTATTCTCTTTTTAATTTTATACGGACCCTCCCATTGTCTTTGCAGTTTAGGAGACAAGCCACGACGACGTTGGGGATTATAAAGCCAAACAAGATCACCTACTTCATAGCTTTCATTCTTGCATCGAGAATCGTATTGATCTTTCATTCTGTCACTGGCTAACTGGATGTGTTGTCGGGCAAGTTCATGAATGTTGTTCATTCTTAACTTTAGGCGGTCGACATAATCTTCGCTTGCAACATATTCTTCAGAAGGTCTGCAGCCAAACTCTAGGTCGCAGGGCAAACGAACTTCACGACCTAACATCAGGCAGGTTGGAGTCTGGCCCGTAGTTTCATTCACGGCCGAGCGGTATGCCATTAGGAATAAATGAATGTGCTGGTCCCAATCTCTTTGATGTTCTGATACAACTTTGGACAGGTGTTTACCCATCGTTCGGTTCATTCTCTCGACCATTCCATCTGATTGAGGATGCAGGGGTGTCGTTCTGGTCTTATTGACACCAATCAATTTACAAACGTTTTGGAAAAGGTTTGACTCGAAGTTTCGCCCTTGGTCGGAGTGGATCTCCAAGGGAACACCAAATCGGCTAAAGAATTCTTTAACCAGTACCTCTGCAACGGTAGCAGCTTCTTGATTTGG
This sequence comes from Diabrotica balteata, assembly GCA_918026665.1. NCBI lineage: Eukaryota > Metazoa > Arthropoda > Insecta > Coleoptera > Chrysomelidae > Diabrotica > Diabrotica balteata. The sequence goes on along the minus strand of OU898278.1, from coordinate 131,088,095 downwards.
TAGCGCATAGGCCTCAGTCCATTTCGTAAAATAATCCATGGCTACCAGGATATATTTATTTCCATCATTTGTCTCTGGAAGTGGACCTGCAATATCGATTGCTACTCGTTCCATAGGACTACCAACATTGTACTGTTTCATGGGTGCCCTCTTTTTACCAACTGGACCATTACTGGTTGCACACAGTTCACATTTCCGGCACCATCTTCTTACATCATCTTTACAGTTCACCCAATAGAACCGTTCTCGAACCTTTTGCAGAGTCTTCGTAATACCCAAGTGTCCACCTGATGCACCGTCGTGCAACTGACGTAATACTTCTGACACTTTACTTTTAGATACAATCAACTGAAACTTAGTTTCTGTACCATCATCGTTCTCAAAGGTTTTATAAAGAAGATCATCTTTTAGCACTATGCAATTCCATTGGCTCCAGTAACACTTGACTTCAGGACTACATGCACTAATGTCTTGCCAAGAGGGCCTTTCACTTCGACGCATCCAATCCAATACTGTTTTTATACATGAATCATCTGCTTGAGCGTCTTGTAGCTGTTGAGGCTGCCATTGATCATTAATGACGGTGGTTTGTCTCACGGGGCAAAGTCTTTCTTCTAATTTAAGACAGTGATTACAATGTTCACTGCACGGCCTTCTCGAAAGCGCATCAGCATTTAAATGAACTCTTCCAGCCCTGTGTTCGATCTCGTAATCATATTCTTGTAATCGTTCTAACCATCTTACCATCTGGCCCTCTGGATTACGGAATTGTAGGAGCCATTTTAGAGCAGCGTGATCCGTGCGAAGAACAAACTTTCTGCCATATAAGTATTTATGAAAATGCTCGCAAGCCTTTACTACGCCTAGCAATTCTCTCCTGTTAACGCAATAGTTTCTTTCTGGTTTCGACAAGACTTTGCTAAAGTAAGCGATGACTTTCTCCTGCCCATCTTGGATTTGGGATAGAACAGCTCCTATTGCACTGTTGCTTGCATCGGTGTCCAACACAAATTTTCCTGCCTGTCTAGGGTAGCTTAAAATCGGTGCGCTGATCAGAGCCATTTGTAAGTGTTCGAAAGCTCTTTGGCACTCTTCGCTCCATCTATATTCTTTGCCTTCTTCTGTCAACTTTGTTAATGGCTTGGAGATGTTGGCAAATCCTTTGACAAAACGTCGGTAATATGTACAAAGGCCAAGAAAACTTATAATTTCGTGTTTGTCTCTTGGTACCGGCCAATCCTTAATTGCTGCAAGTTTTTCAGGATCAGCTGTTACACCATTACTTGCTACAATATGTCCCAAGTACTTCACTTCTCGTCGAAACAAGTGACATTTCTTCGGACTCAACTTCAAATTTGCTGCCCGCAATCATTGAAAGACTTCTGTCAAATTATTGGCATGTTCATCGAAGGATCTTCCTACTACAATTACATCATCCAAATAAACCAGGCATGTTTTCCATGTTAGGCCTCTTAAAACTGCCTCCATTAATCTTTCAAATGTGGCCGGGGCATTACATAAACCAAAGGGCATAACTGTGAACTGCCAAAGCCCTGATCCTATCGAGAATGCGGTTTTCTCACGATCAGCAGGCTCCATGTCTACTTGCCAATATCCACTTTTCAGATCGAGTGTGGAGAACCACCGAGAACCAGAAAGTGTATCCAAAGTATCGTCTATTCTGGGCAAAGGATAACTATCTTTTTTAGTTACCGTATTGAGCTGTCGGTAGTCAATACAAAAACGTATTGAACCATCTTTCTTCTTTACTAGCACTACTGGTGATGTCCATGGACTGTTTGATGGTTCAATTACCCCTTGTTTGTTCATATCTTTGATGATGTCTTCGGCTTCATCTCTTTTCGCAAATGGAAGTCGTCTAGGTTGTTGTCTGATTGGCTGAGCGTCTCCGGTATTAATTTTATGCTTTACTATGCTTGTTTTGCCATTATCCTTCTTATCAATGGCAAAAACATCTTGAAATTCCATCAGCATAGACTTCACTTTTTTAGTTCGTTCATCATCAAGATCTTGGCACGTTTTAATCATCGTCTCAACAAGCTCTTTTGAATACTTAGATTTCGACGGTTTCTCATTAGTACTCATGGAACAAATCGAAGCCACGGGAACACACTGTCCGATCAAAGTTCTTTAACTTAACTTAATAGCAGTTCCCTTTAAATTCATAACTCTTACAGGAACGACATCTCGAATTTTCACCAAAGCTTTTGCCGTTAGGATTTCGGCATTGTTCACATCTTCGACCATCCTTAAACTTCCCTCTCGGCAGTAACCATCAGGTTTGGCCATCAAAATTTTCTCACTATTACCGGGTATTGTTACGTCACAAGTAGTTATTAAGCTGATAACATTTTCTTTGTCTTCATGAAACGGCAACTCTTCACCACCGATCTCGAGAACTCCATCTTTGACATTCAATACAGCCCCAACTTTCCGTAGTAAATCCATCCCCAATATGAACTCGTCAGAGATCTCTGCAATTAATACTCGATGTTTCACTGTGGTCTGGCCAATGGATACTGACATATTAGCCTCGCCATATGTATTAATTATCTCACCAGTTGCTGTTCTAAGCTTTACTGTTGCAGGCAATAATTTAAGATAGTCTCGTACTACTTCTGGCCATGCTATAGTTCTTGTTGCACCTGTATCTACCAAAAACGATATACATTTATTATTAATACGACCTTCGATGTACAAGCTATGAATTCCACCGGAGGACGTAATGTTAACAGTTACTATGGGGGCTGTGTTTCTCGAGGTCGGCAGTTGCCCCTTAGTGTCGACCCGTTCTAGTTTTCCGACTGTTGTATCATTTTCTTGCAATTACGGCGAATCTGACCTACGTCACCACAATTCCAACATCTGGGCTCGCGTCTCTTCGGCAGCGTGTTATGAACTATTTTTCGTACCATTTCTTCTAGACGTTCATTGTTTGGTTCGTCGCCTTCCTCAATGGCTCTTACTCGATGGCTCCGTGAAGTTTGACTAGCTGTTTCATGTTCTAAGGCAATAGCGAGCGCTTCATCTAGAACTTTCGGTCTTGCTAGTCGTAAAGCTTTCTGTAATTCACTTTCTTTTAACCCATTGACGAAGGTATCTACGGCAATTTCTTCCAAATGTTGTCTGGTACCTCCGGATAAGCCAACCGTACTATACGAGCAACATCTGCTTCAAACTCTTGCAAATTCTCACTTGCTCGTTGAGTTCTACTTCTTAGTTGCGCCTTGTAGACTTGTTGTAGATGGGCATCTCCGTAACGTTTGTCTAGTCGAGTGAACAAGGTCTGGTAACATTTTTCTTGACCCTTAGGAATCGATCTTAGGATATCTGCAGCATCACCTCGTAAAGCAGCAGTCAAGGAAACAGCTTTTTCTTGTTCTGTCCAATGATTGGCTGTCGCAATAGCTTCAAATTGTCTAAGGTATATGGACCAAGAGGACTTTCCATCAAACGGTGGCAATTTGAATCTCATATGATGTGTCGTTTCGTCTCTCGGCGATTCTTCTTTTACTACCGGATCTAAGGCTACTTTATTAACAGGAGGTAGCACTTTTGTGTTAGTTATCATGATCTCTAATTGTTTGATCTTCTCTTCTACGTCTTCTATCTTGTCGTTTACATTTTTCTGTATCTTATCGAATGTTCTTTAGACTTCTTTAAATTTCTCATTGTTTTGGTTACATACTTCGTCGAATCTTCTAGACATATTTTCGAATTTCTCGTCGTTTTGTCTAGCTGTTTCTTTAATAATTTGAGAAGTTTCTTCAATAATCATTTGCGACACGTTTTCAAATTTCTCATTCATTTTTGTTAAAACTGTTTCTTCTGCTGATTGAAACTGGAATGTCTCTGGGTCATCTCCATTCTTATTAAGAACATTCTTTAGTCGTTCTTGGAGGATCTTCTTGGACCCGCTGCAATCTTCATCGCGTTCTTCTAGTTGCTCACGCAACTGTTTTACGGAAAGTTGTACTAGCAGCATCTTTGGTCGGGCACACACGTACTTTTGGTTCTTTCGTACAACGATCACTACCGAACTACGCGGATGTTCCCTACGAACAATACTCTTCAAAAGTTCAAAAGTCTCTTTTTTTTTTTCACTGTTGACTTTATTTTTAAATAAATCAATTGTCCTCACACGGTGACACCAACTGTACCGTTTTTAAATAAAACGAGCAGTTCGAATTTATAAATATATTTATTTATAACTTTACAGTTCGGTATTCTCTTATCAACTCTACTTATTCCTAAGATCGTTACATATATATACTAAAGTTACTATTTTCTAGAAAGTTCCCACCTCTAGGCGAACGCGACAGATCTTTCTCGAAATATCGAGTCGCTTTCGAGATGCCGCCACGCCGCATGGAAGCATGAGGTGCTGTTTTGAGATGCAACCGTTGTACGTGCCTCGTTAAATGCACGTTCGTAACAATATTATAACCTTTTAAAATGATTACTAGAAAAAGGAAAGTAGCATTAATAGAAATTGTGAATTTTTAAAAATTGGTTTGATGCACAAAGTGTATTTTACAAGTGATAAATAAATATATACCTACTTACCTGAATACATTACAGGAATATACGGTACAATCCCAAAAAGCAATGCTAAGTTAGGCATAACTGACATCGCAGTATCCGCCTTATCAAATATGTAGCTGATGCAAGTGCAAATCAACACAGAGGCGGGACAATAAGCAATAACCAACAGTGTTAATACTATGATTGATGAACCTGACGATAATGATGGTGGTTTGAGAACGTAAATAAGAATTATTAAAACTGCTGTTATTATTGCCATCAGTGCGACTTGAACCACGAAGAAGCTTATAAAATAAACACTAAAAGAAAGTCCGTTGACTCTTAGCTGATTTCTTGCTTTTATCTGAAAAATAAAAATTTAATGAAACAATCGCTTTTTAGATTTTGTTTTTCCATCTTTTTAATTTTGGTACGTAATCTTTAGTCACCTAGTATTAAGATATATAATTTACATCTATACTAGTTCTTTATTCCATGGGTAAAACTCTTATAGGTAGGTTACTTATTGCAATTCTTGCCCATCTATGCAATAGATTAAGAATAAAGTTGAATATTATATAAATATAATATATATATATATATATATATATATATATATAATATATATATATATATATATAAGTTACACTGAAGAATTGTGATATTTTTTAAATATTTACATAATTGTCTTTTACAGTGTCTTGAAAAAGGAATAAAATCATTCCGAAAGCTCGACAAAAAGTCAAAAGAGTGTTTTTTATTTAACATCCCGGCCAATATTCTGACTGCAACCCTAATAAACTGTGTTGTTTGTATATATATATATATATATATATATATATATATATATATATATATACATATATATATATATATACTACAAACACAACTCTTTGGGTATGCAGCGAAAAATAAGACAAAGAGGTACTCTTTTTAGTTAACCAAGCATTCGCAAATCTTTATTTGCATCATCAGGGTGCTACAATAAACAAAATTAGTACAAATTATAGAAAAAATAAATAGATATAAAAAAGTATTTTGGATCCTACACTATTTGAGGTTAGTGGTCATGGTATTTATAAATTAAAATGGACAACTCATCTGAATCCCACAAATGATAGCGAAAACTATCCAAAATTTTGTTTTTGTTTTACAAACGTTCTTTAACAAAACACACATTTAAAAATACTTAAAAACACATATGTATAAACATTTAAATAAAATTACGTTACAAAACAATTACAGAACATGTAGTCATAATAAGATTTTGGTTGTAAATATTCTTATCAGAAACAAAACAAATGGTTGTAAATTCATTCATACCAAGTTAAAACGACAGAACGTTAGATCTTAAAGTTGGTATTAATGAATTTACAACCATTTGTTTTGTTTCTGATAAGAATATTTATAACCAAAATCTTATATTATGACTACATGTTCTGTAATTATTTTGTAACGTAATTTTATTTAAATGTGTATACCTATTTAGTATTTTTAAATGTGTGTTTTGTAAAATAAAGTTTTTAAACAAAAAATTTTTTGGATAGTTTTCGCTATTATTTGTGGCATTCAGATAAGTTGTCCATTTTAATTTATAAACACCATGACAACTAACCTCAATTAGTGTAGGATATAAAATACTTTTTTACTCTGTAATTTGTACTAATTTTGTTTATCGTAGCACCCTGATGATGCAAATAAAGAGTTGCGAAAGCTTGGTAGACTAAAAAGAGTACCTCTTTGTCTTATTTTCCGCTGCATACCCAAAGAGTTGTGTTTGTACTTTAACTGATCAGCGTTGATTACAAGCGTTTATCGCTTTTTTAATATATATATATATATATATATATATATATATATATATATATATATATATATATATATAATGTATATTGTTGTGTCTCATTTTTATCAATTAATTATTTTGTAATAAAACTCGGGCGCTCTGTACATCGATTTCTAAATATTTGTTATAAGTTAGTTTTAAGCAGTGGGTTTATCCCTAATGAGTTTTACCCTGAAGGACTGAAAAAATTAGTAAATACTTATATGTGAATAGATAATTTGTTTCCCGGTATTTGTAGATATTATATTTTAAAAGCATTTGGTTTTGTTTCGCTCGAAAGACCAAAGCCACCAGGTAGTTATTGTATTTAGAAAATATAAAATAAAACCGTCATCATTTTCAAAGAAAGTTCATTAGAAGTGATGCTTGGGTTTTTCTGATGTAAAATAAGAAGAGGAATATAACAATTTTCTGATTGGTTAGCGAGTTTGGACCGGGGATGAAAGAGAGTAAATGTTTTGAAAGTTTGGAGTAGAAAAGGTTAATATGTGATGATCATCCAAAAGAAGCAGTTGAAGTTTTGTGTAGTCAGATAAGAAGCAAGTGCCAGTGGTGTTAATGGTTAGAAGTGGGTGGATGAAAGGTGGAACGAGAGATAGGTCAAAGTTGAGAAGGCGAATACCTCCTGGATTCTATAAAGTCCAAGTGAGTAAGTCACAAGAACTATAACTATTAAAAATATTTGCGACACTAAGTAAAAAAAAAATTACCTGGGTCTCAGGAGATTGTTGGTATATGAAAGATAGGAGAGAATTTTGGAGTTTGTTGAACGAGTACTGGTAAAAGAGGCGTGCTCGGGTTTTTGGAGGAAGAGTTGCTGGTATGCTGGTAGGTGGATACTTATAACGGAGAAGGTTTTAATTGGTAGTCTAACATAATCAACAAGGAAAGCTGTTGAGGTCGAAAGGAGACATCGTCGTTTGTGAATTTAAAGGTTACTCAATAATTTTTGTGACATAATTTTTTTTTATGTTTCAAATAAATGAGAAGTATAACCTAAGCTGATTTACTTTTTTTATAATAAAATGGCACCCTGCGATTGTCTTTTCATGTATAATTTGCGACACTTAGATAATTAATTAAAGTAATTAAATAAATAAAAAAATTAATATAAAAGTAAGAGAAAGCAGATCATAGTCAAATGGTGAACCAATGTGTGGCATGAAAGTATCTCTAGTTGAAAATTTATTTGCCCATCGGAAAAAGTTGATATATTTGAAAGTTTCTTCTTCTTCTAGTTCCATGACCGTTATCGATCGTTGGATATCATGTTGGCTACCATATTCGCTATCGTGACTTTATTGACAGCAGCTCTAAATAACGATGTAGTTGATTTTCCATACCATTGCCTTAGTTGCCTTAGATTTTTTAGCCATGATGTTCTTCTTCTACCAGGACCACGATTACCTTGGATCTTTCCCTGAATGATCAGATGTAAAAGATCATATTTTTCAGGGTGTCTCATAATATGACCGAAGTATTCCAGCTTGCGTTTCTTTATTATATTGACCAGTTGTGTTGTTTCGTTCAGCCGTCTAAGGACCTCCTCATTTCTAACTCTGTCGACCCAGCTTATTTTCAGTAGTCGTCTGTATACCCACATCTCAAAGGCTGTCAAGCGTTTAAGGATAGCTTCAGTTAGGGTCCACGCTTCTACTCCATACAGCAGGACAGGAAAGATGTAGCAAGATATCATACGAACTCTAAGGTAAATGCTAAGATCATGACTGCAAAGTACGTTTCTCATTTTTACAAAGGCAGCTCGGGCTTGTTCTATTCGGCTTTTAATTTCTGCGGTTGGATCCCAGCTCTCATTGATATTACTGCCGAGATACACGAGTTTCTCTACTCTGTCCAGTGTGGCATCTCCGACTTTTATACCGTCATCATGTATAAAATTTTGTTTGCTAACTATCATATATTTAGTTTTCTTAACGTTGAGTTTTAATCCATACTGATCACAAGTCTGTTTTATTTTGTTCATTAGATTTTGAAGGTCTTCTCCGCAATTGGCAAGGACTAAGGTATCGTCGGCATATCTAATATTGTTGACGGTTACTCCATTCACAAATTTGGTTTGAAAGTTTATGAAATATATTTGTTTTTAATTTATTTTTCTCTAGGTAAAATTTTTACATATTTATTTTATTTTTGATTGATTTGAATTTTGACAATTATTTATATTTGGGTGAACGGAAAATTTTTTCTTTTTGCAACAAATAGAGAAAATTAAAAGTTTCGTATTTGGCGGAAATAATATTTTAAGAGAAAAACAAATGTCTACGATGAGAAGCAAAAAAGTGGGCAGTAAAACACAAAACGCAAACATAGAAACAACACCCATGGAGACCGAAAAACAGGGAGTTATCAGAAATAGATTAAGTATTACAGCTAATGCAAATACAAGCAGAAAAAAATGGATAAAACAAAACAAATAATGAAAGAAAATCAAAAGGAGACAATGCAAGCCTTAGAAGAAAACAATAGAAATATAGAGAGTATTATGAAGGAAATGGTACAGATAGTTGAGAAAATTTGAAGAAAATAGCGAGAAACAAGAGATAGAGATTAAAGAAGTCAAAATTCAAATGAAGGAATTAGAAAATTTAGAAAATAAATTAGAAACAAAATTTGAAAATTCTCTTCAAGAAGACAAGAAAGAGATAGAAGACAGATACCGAAATAATGAAAAACTAATTGATGATATCAGAAAACAACGAGAAACGGGAGACATGAGAAAAATACTCATCCAAAGTTCCAGTGACATAAAAATACAGTTTGACAGAGACGTAAAAAAGTTACACACAATCATAGCATACATCGGTGACTTGGAAACAGCAAAAGAAACGATAAGGAACCATCTTAAAGATGAGGCGAGTTTATGGTTTGACAGCAAAGAAGAAGAATTTGACAATTGACATAAATTCGAACAAAAGTTTGTGAGTTATATCTAGGGAAAATACAACGGCTTAGAAATAAAATGAGAGATAACATGATAGAATGGGTAGAACCTTAAAGAACTATAGAGAATGATGATTTCAAAACAGTGATGAGTTGCAGAAGATTTCTATTTATAGTTCTATTTCTATTTATAATGAGAGCATTACGTTGCAGATGATCAGGTGGTGATCTCAAATGATAAAGACGACATGGAATACGTGCTTAGAAAACTAATTGAAGAATACCAGAAATGGGGATTAAATATCAATTTAGAAAAGAACAAATACCTCTCAATTGGAGCTGAAGCAGAACAACTCGATATCGATGACAACCAAAAAATAAATTCATGTGACGAATATAAATACCTGGGCGTCATCTTCGACCGTAGTGAAAAAGACAAACGAGAAATAGAACATCGAATTGTACAAGCACGAAGAGCTATAGCATGTTTGAACGGAGTTCTATGAAATAAAGAAATATCAAAGAAAAGAAAATGGAACATATATGAGACAATGGTTAAAACTAGCCTACTTTATGGAGCTGAGACATGGAAAATAACCGAGAAATATAAGAAAAAGAAGCTACAGATATGTTAAACGAATTGGATTTTGCATGTTCGAAGGTGGGCCTGAGAAGAAACTTGACCAAAACTAAGTTTATGACAAATTTGGTCCCCAATAACCATTTGACTATTCAAGAAAAAGTGGTAGAACTGGTGGAGAAATATACGTATTTGGGGCATGAAATAAGAATCAGCAGGGATAACCAAACATATGAGATCCAAAGACGAATTACTTTAACATCGGCAGCCTTTGGAAAACTGCGAGACACACTTAGGGCCAACATACCAATCAGCCTCAAAAGAAAAGTGTTTGACCAATGCGTATTACCGGTCATGACCTATGGGGCGGAAACTATGACTTTAACCAAGACCACGGCTTCGAAACTGAGAGTGGCACAGAGACGAATGGAACGGTCTATGCTGGGAGTGACGTTGAGGGACCGAATAAGAAACGAAGATCTGCGAAGAAGGACGAGTATTACTGATGTTGTGGAACGCATAGCGGAACTAAAATGGAACTGGGCAGGCCATGTAGCGAGAATGCACGATTCACGATGGACGAGCAAAATTACAAATTGGAGGCTAAGAGCAGACAAACGCAGTAGAGGAAGACCACCTACACATTGGGCCGACGACATCAGGCGTATCACTAAAAATTGGCAACAAAGAGCACAAAATCGTGAGGACTGGAGGAGTTTAAGGGAGACCTATGTCCAGCAGTGGACGTGATAAATAGGGGCTGGATGAGGATAAGAAAACGGTCGAAGCCACGGAAATGGATGCTATCAGAAGATCGATGAGAATATCAAGAGCCGACAGAATACGGAATGAAGTGATAAAACAACAAATGGGTATAGAGGGCACTATAGTTGAGGATATTGAGATAAAACAGCTCATATGGTATGGGCATGTGAGCGGAATGGGGGACGAAAGATTGCCTAAAAAAACGATGATGTGGCAACCCCCAGAAAAGAGGAAACGAGGAAGACCACCACAGAGCTGGAGCCTGGGAGTTAGGAAAGAGATTAGCGCTTGAAATCTGGACGAAGACCTAACTCAAGAAAGAATACAGTGGCGTTTGGGAGTCGAACAACGTCGTAAGACGTTATAAAACCAAATATATATATATATATATATATATATATATATATATATATATATATATATATATATATATATATATATATAGCATTATGTTTTAATGACATAGCTACGAGAGTAGAACGTAAAAAAAATGGATCGCTTTGTACCAATAAGGAATATTTTTCGAGAAGTTTGTGTCTAATTGCCAAAATTCCTACTCGCTTGGAAAAAATGTTACAAGTGACGAGAAACTAGAGGCATTTCGTGAGAGATGCTCCTTTATTTAATACATCCCCAAAAAAACCCAATGAATATGGGATCAAAATTTATGCCATGGTTGACGCTCGCATCTTTTACACTTGTCACATGGAAATTTATGCAGGGACTCAACCAGATGGCCCATTCTCCATAAGTAACAAACCACAAGACGTGGTAAAAAGGTTGGCAACACCTATATTTAATACGGGGAGAACACTGACCACTGACAACTGGATTTCTGATTTTTATTTGATAAAAGATCTTGTTGAGAAAAACATTGCCTTTGTAGGAACGATGAAAAACAATAAGGCCCAAATTCCCAATGAATTTAAAGTTACAAAAAAGCGTGAGCCAAAAATACCAGTATTTTTGGGTTTTGGAAGGACATAAGTCTTGTTTTCTACGTACCTAAGCGCTATAAAAACGTAAAATTAGTTTCAAGCCTACATGATGACGCAGCAATCGGATCAGAAACATGTGACCAAAAGAAATCTGATATTATAACATTATATAACAGGGCAAAGGGAGGCAAAAATATACAGGGAAATTTACTTTTTATAGTTATTAGTGTGTCAGAGAATAGTGAAAAGTGAACATGGAAATTTCAACATTAGTAAGTAATCGTGGTAAAATTTTGCTTAAAGTGAACAGTTTTACTTTTTCTCAAGATAAAGTACTAAAATCGGGAGGAACGTATTGGAGGTGCGTAAAACGGTCGTGTAAAGCGAAGATGTTTACGAAAGAGCCAGAAAAGTTAGTGATCCGAAGTAATCTAGAACATAATCACGAGTATGATATCAAGACGCTTAATAGACAGATTGTACGTAGCAGTGCCAAAAAGAAGGCTAAGATAGATTGCTTGAGCCACATGTCTGTTAAAGACGTTAATTTAATACGAAATCAAATATACAGTGAACGGCGAATGGCTCAACCGAAACTGCCCAAAAGTAAAGAAGAAAACTGTTGCTGCGGTAAATATTATAAATATCAAAACACTTAAAGACGAGAATTTTATATTTGCGGTTGAACTAAGTTCTAACATTATCATCTTCTCGTGTAACACTAACATGCGTTTTCTGTGCGGCAGTGAAACGATTTATATGGACAGTACATTTAGTTACTGTGCTCAATATTTCAAGCAATTTTTTATCATACATGTATTTATCAGTGGATATGTTATACCACAATGTTATTGTTTACTTCCCGACAAATCGGAACAAACCTATATAAAACTATTTAATGTTTTGAAACGCAAATGTAAAGTAATTGGTTTAAAATTCAATCCAAAAATCATTTTGAAATTGCTATCCACAATGCTGCGCGTTTTGAATTTCTAAAGGTGCACATTAAAGGATGCCGTTTTCATCTTATGCAAGCTTGGTATCGTAATATCGGTGGTTGTGGCTTAATTCGGGAATATAAATTGGCAGACAGTGAAATATCTAAATGGCTGAAATATATTTTTGGGCTGCCATTTTTATCTCCCTCAGAAGTCGAAGAATCTTTCATATATAATTTTATGGCTATTCAACCTGTTTAGTGATTAAACTTGAGAAGTCGCTGGTTTAAATTATATTGAATAAATAATTATAACGAAAAAAATGTGATATTGTTGATACATAAAATTGGTGAAAATAGCAACTATAAATCGTAAAAGTAGAAATAAATTAGAAATAAACTGGTTTACTCATTATCAATGTTTTATACAAGAATAGACTTACCCTTTGGTTCTATTGATGAATTCGTACCAAGCTGTAGAGTTGGCCGGTGGTACCGACGCCCAGGACGCGGGACGTCGCGTCTCCGAGACAGCACAAGACCGGTCAATGTGTTTTCGTTCACTCGTGACGAAGAAGTGCCAATTCAGATTGAGAATGCGTTAATATGGTCAGAGTTAAGGACCCTCGAAGCGGTGTGGTCCGGAAGGGTCTACCCATAAATCTTTCCATTGTATGGCGACCTTCCCGATAATCTTAGCTAATTGTGACGGTAACACGACACTTTAAACTTGTGTGTATGTTTTTGAACCATAAAAAGAGAAGCCAAATTCTCCGTATTTACAACATCATAATTGAGATATCCAGTTTAAGATTTATGAGTGAAAAGGAAATAATATATTTTAAAAGTTCTTTAGAATACAACCCTAAGTTAGATCATATTAGAGAACCGTACCAGAAAAAATATTAAATGTAAAAATGCATACTTTTCCAAACACAACCAAAGGATTCAAAAATTGAAAAGTTTTCCGACTACTTATTAGACAACTACATTGGCGATCACGCAAAATTTCCGTCGGAGATGTGGGCTGCGATGAGTAAGAGTTTACAATTAACATCTAATGCTTGTGAATCGTTCCACTCGCGTTTTAATGATAATTTTTACCATGCTCATCCAAATATTTTCCATTTTATTGATGTTGTAAAAAATTTTCAAACTGAAACTTACATTAAAATTAATAGTGTCTGTAATAGTGAAAGTAATAGACTTAAAGATCCAAAGAGTAGAAAAAATATTATGTTCGTTAGAAATAGGATACATGAGTTACAAACTAACTGTATCGATCGATTCCATTTTGTAAAATGTATGTCGTATTTATTTCAAAGTGACAAATAAACCTTATTTACATTTAAATTACACCCAGCGTCCAAATCATGTATGCAGAAACAGGTAATTTTATTTTTCAGTGTCGAATTTTAACTTAAAATAACTAATTAGCATTTAGCGTATCTAGGAAATACGCGCGACCATTCTTGTTGGTACAAAGGCCGCGACCGCTGGTTAATATCATACCTAAAATCTTGGATCTCTTTAAGGCAGATGTTTTTATTATGTCTTCTGTCAATATACGATGGTTAGATTATTTCTTTGTTAATTGTTCCTTAATACTTACCACACATATCTCACATATTTTTAAACAAACAATTTGAAGTAAAACAGTAAGTAAGACTGGATACACATTCATTTTATTATTCTATAGAAAAAGTGACACTTACTTCCCTGTCATACACCATATCAGCCGCAAGTATTATTGGAGCAAATATAAAAATCATTCCCAATATCATATTGCCGAAACCTAGAGGAGGATCAGCACCAGCAGGATTTACAAAAGGGTGTGCGCTTACCGAAATTTCTGCCAATGGCGTGACCGTCCTAAAATTAATTTATTATTATTAAACATGTGAATAGTTTTATAACGTTTAAAAATATAAACAGTAGTGCTAATATAAACATTAATGAAATATATTAAATCCACAGGGTGGTCCTTCAGTAAGTGTAAAAAAAGAAACAGCAGATTCTACACTTTAAAATATTACGATTTAAGCCAAATTGTTTTAATAAAATGTTGATATTAAAAAAGATACAGGGTGTTAAAGTGGAAATTGGTTTGTATTTTAAGAACGATTTTCGAAGTAGAAATTGAAACGTCAATAAACTTACTTTAACCTTCAATTGTGGCATATTCCCATTAAAATGGCAATTACTTTAAAATGACACAAAAAAATAGCTTCAGAACAATATATCGAAACAAATTACAAACAATAAAAATTACGAGTAAACTTGAACAAAATTGTCTAATATTGGATATTATACCCTAAAACATCAGTAAATGTTTGCATACGATTTGAAAGCGAAAATTTGGAAAGAATTTAAACTTCTGCAAGACTTCCTGGCAGGCCTGGTTGACTTCTAATCCTAGGATGAAGTTGTCAGTCACTCCGGTTCTTCTCCTGATATCTTCGTTGGTTATTCTGTCTCGCAGAGTTATTCCTAACATCTACCGCTCCATTCTTCTCTGCGTGACTCTCAGTTTGGTAGCTGCTGTTTTTGTTAAGGTAAGTGTTTCTGCTCCGTACGTCAAGACTGGGAGAACGCACTGATCAAATGCTGCCCATATAAAAATTTTTTTCAACCATAAACTTGGAGTTTTTATCCAAGTGAATTAATTTTCCTTTTTATAAAAAACGTTTCTTGGCTTATTTCAGATGCCCCTGAAGATGATCTATTGATCGAAAGTACTTGGGCAAGATTAAATTAATCACCGTGTTCGATAGTTGCCTTGTATACCCTCAAAGTTTAATTATTCGAACATTCAACCTTATATTGATTTGTGTAATAGGCGCAAAAAGTGCCTCTCTGGTTCCCGTAGCATTTCTAAAACCAAATTGGGTATCTTCAAGATCTTCTTCGCATTTGCGTCTAATTCTGTTGTGAAGTATTCTGAGGAAAATTTTAAGAGTGTGGCTCTTAAAAGTCCCTGTGTGGGAGAGTTAGGAAAAAGAAAAGGCAAATTCCAACAGCACTTCTGAACACACGAGGAAGAGAAATTCGCAGTTCAAAATTTGCTCTTAAAGATATAGCGGCTGTCTCATATGTGCCAAAAAAGTCAAAAAATGTAATGCTTCTTTCTATATTGCATCATGATGATGCTATAATTTAAGAAACTGGTGAAAATAAATTACCTAAAATTATCGACTTTTACAATTCAACCAAAGGTGGTATAGACACATTAGATGCTGCTAATTACAGCGTATCAAGAAATAGTCGTCATTGAACTTTGAGACTAATTTTTTCGTTTTTGAATACAGCTGGAATGGATGCTCAAACCTTTTGAAAGAACTGGGTGTGCAGCAGATTTCTGAGTTTCGAAACCAATGAAGACCAAACCTTTCCTTGCCTCGACCACGACGTAATAATCAGCAACCAGAGGTACATCAGTTGGAACCTTAGCGACGTAGGACAAGCAGTAGATGTTCTGTTTGTTCAAGAAATAAAGAGAGCAAGATGTTTTACATATGCATGCGATGTGATACTTCAATTTTGAGGAGTCGTAACTTTTTTATTTTTTAATATATTTTGGCGATCATTTTTTACTTTAGTTTGTAGAATCTTAGGCTATAAGTTTATTAAGAGTTATGTGATTAATAACATTTTTCATATTATCTGAGTGTATTATTGTTGACCCGTGTTTTTTGACTAACATAATTAATTTATTTGAATCATAAATAAGTAAAAAACCAAGATTAACCATCTTAAATGATTAAATTTAAAAATTTTAAATTTCTGCGTTAGTTTAGTTTGGGGTATGACATATCCAGGAATATCTTTCGTGCTAATTTACCTAGGAATCTAAAGCAATGTTAATTTTTTTTTTAAAACTTACCTATAAAAAGCATTACTTATAAGATTAACCAAAATTGGCAGGTTATGTACATAGGTATCATTATATAGTACAGCTATACTTTGGGAAGTGGAACTAAAACTTTTAAAATTAAAAGCTGCTAAATGTGGAGCAATGTCTAACAATGAACTAAACTTTCCATTGTATGTATCTAAAACTACCAATTTCTCTAACTGATCCTTGAATTTAGTAAAGTATTCCGAGTTGTCTTCATTATAGACACTAATATTCTGAAAATTGTACATATGGATGTTTAACTGTATCGGTTCAGATTTTGGAATATTTATATTTTGTATATCAGTATCCCTGATAAGGCTCACTGCGAAGCCTGCAATGAAATTTGGGACTACGAGTACCATAATCAACTTCGACCAATCACGGCGTAGCCTTAATATTCGTAGGACTATCAATGTTTTTATGTTTTGCATGGTACTGGGAGTACAACGAACTGTTTCCAATGTACTAATACGTTCAGTAAGTGCTTCATTTTCTAAAAAATGTTAGTAATATAAATTAAATTTTTTAAATACATTTAAACGATAGGGTAAAACTTTATCTGAAAATAAAAAAAAAAACAATATACTTCAGTCGTCAGAGGCGGAAATACCACTGAACCTCTAAAAATCATATGAAAACGCTGAATTTTTCCGCAAATGTCGCTGCAAAACCAATCAAAAAGGCTGAAGAAATGAGGACAGAGAATCAGCGAGAAATTTGTATAAAGCTAAGACACCGAAAAATAACCTCAACCACCACGAAATCCGTGCCATAAAATCGTTAAACGCAGACAAAGATATTGTAATTTTACCAGCAGACAAGGAAAACGCCACCGATGTAATGAAGACAACTGACTACAAAACAAAAATACAAAATCTTCTAGAACCTTCGGTATATAAAAAACTTAAAAAAGATCCCACAGCAGTCAAGCTACGGAAAATCAATAGACTTATAAAATCTTCGTCCATACTAGAGGATATAAAGCCAAGAATCTGCATCAGCGAAGCAGTCCCACCACGCTTGTATGGCTTATCGAAAATACACAAAGAAGATGTATCTCTACGCCCTATTGTGAGCTCCATAGGATCTCTGTATTACAGTCTTGCTAAAGATGTGGCCGATATTTTACAACCACCTATAGCAAAAAACGATGTCTTTGTAAAAAACTCCGCCCATTTCATCGAGAAGATCAAAGGAATAACTTTATAGGAATCTGACATTCTTGTTAGCTTTGATGTTGTTTTCCTATTTAAAACAGTTTCTCTAGAAGACCTTTTGAATTTAATTAAGGGACCAGTTTCCAAGGATATGGTGGAATTATACCGTATTTCCCTTACTACCACCTACTTTTCATGGGAAGACCAGATTTATGAACAGATAGATGGAGTAGCAATGGGAAGCCCACTAAGCCCGGCCAACCTTTTCATGGAGCATCTAGAGAAGAGTATAATGGACTCAGCATACAAGCCAAGGGTATGGTTTAGATAAGTCGATGACACTTGTGTGATTTGGGGTCACGGAGTGGAAAAACTTAACGATTTCCTATCTTATATAAACACACTCCTCCCAAATATTCAATTTAGGATGGAAACAGAAAAAAATCAACAACTTGCGTTTCTAGATGTGTTAGTAAATCGAAAGAAAGGTCATAAAGTGCACCGAAAACCTACACACTCGGAAATATACCTAAACAGGAATTTAAATGATCATCCAGGCCAAAAACAAGGTATCATCAAAACTCTGGCCGAGAGGGCGAAGAGAATTTGTGAACCACAGTATTTGCAAAGTGAACTTCTTCATGTTGAAAAAGCGCTCACCTCTAATGGTTATACCAGAAGAAAATATATAAAGCGATGAACAACGTCTCTAGAAGTAATCACGAAAAAACAGAATGTATTAGCAAAGCGTTCTTGCCCTATATATCGGAGGTAACGGACAGAATTGGGCGAATACTTAAAAAAGCCAATGTGAAGATCATTTTCACGCCTAGAAAAAAAGTCAAAGACTGTTTAAGACCGGTGAAGAACAAACGCGACCCATTAGCAATGGCCAGATTATACCGAATACCATGTACATGTGGAATGGTATATGTTGGAATCACGAAAAGACACACAAACACGAGGATAAACGAACATAAAAGCCATTGTCGTTTGGGACATATCGACAAATCTGCCGTTGCCGAATACGCTTTGGGAAGCGGAGAACATCGGATAGCGGTCAAAATATATAAGAACCCATAATAATTTTTAATCGGATAGAAGAAGGACTAAAAATCAACAAAACTTATATAAAATCCACAAATACCCTTCCCGCAAAACAGGAAGACAGAAAAGCTACTACAAACGACGACACGCCCCCTCACGATGAAACCAGTGGAAGGGAGGCGAGTAGCAAATATAAATATCACTTCTGTAGTACAACGCGGCGAAGCGAGTAGTTCAGTTTACCTCGAGCGTTCAAAGCAGTTGGTAGTGCTTTTGTTTTAAGTTGTGCGACGTACCTACAGCGCAGGGTCAGACGACAGCTATAGGCATTGTCTTTTATATGACCGCTTGGGCGACCACGTGCCGAGAACAAAGAAAAAAGCAACGTGCCAGTTTCCAGTGAGTTACTAGTTAGTTCAGTGCGGGATATTTTGTGCAGATTAGTGCTCTTGTTGATGTTTTGGAGATTCTGTCGGTCACGGTGAATGCATAGTGGGTGGTTACAGTAAGAAAGACCACCCACGTACGCTGTTGCCGAGGCAGCCAGGTTCCAATTAAGCATCGGGACATACTGACGCTGACTTGATATATTGTGCTGTAGGTGAAGAGTACTATTCAGGAAAAAGCAGACAGGTGGATTTTTATAGGATAGCGTTGGATACTCATACAGGTTGTTGCATTCAGTTTATTTTTGGAGATCCTGCCGGTCACGGTGTAGGCATAGTGGATGGTTTCAGTAAGAAAGGGCCACCTACGTACGATGTTGCCAGGGCTGTCAGCTTCCAATTGAGGGTTGTTACTACTGAATTTGTTTGAGTGCTTTCACTGATCTATAAAAGATTTCTTCAGTAAGCATAGGAAGAGATTACTATAGTTATTGTAGTAGTCAAACCATGGCGGATAATTTCTAGTAGCAATCTTCCTACCACATTTGTCAAACTGGTCACATCTAGTGAACTAAAGTACACAGAGATGCTGACCAGGGGCATATTCATGAACTGGCTCCGTATGAACGTAGAGCTCCCATTAAATTCCAATCCTGTCCCTCCTGTGCCAAAGTATTGTGGCCAGTGTAGCAAGAACGGCCATATCATAGTGGAGTACCCGCAAAAGCAATATAGGTGCCCTACTTTTGGCCAAGACCACAAATCCACATCCTGCACTACCCCTCAGTCATCTAAATGTTCCAACTGTGGCGGTGATCATGATGTCTATTCGGTCGAATGTCCGCACAGAAGGGAAATCCCTAAAAGGCCTCAAGAAACACAACCAGTAACCACTGAGAAACGAGTCCCACCCTATGAACTGGCTTCTGACATGAAGGCAGTCATATAATTAACATCACTTATCCTTATTAATCTCCTTCCGGATAGGCGCCAGCTTATCCTCGACGTCACTAATCACATTTCTACTCTGATGTTGGGACACAAGAGTACTGTCGTGGCCCATAACAACAGAGCATCCATCTCATTTCTGCCTTTGTAATGGTCTGTTTGCTAGGTGCTGTAAACTGCCAGCGTGTTGCGAGAAAACGGTTCTTCATCAAACATATACTACAACACCACAATATACCAATCCTTGCCCTCTCCGACACCCTTTCCCAAAATGACCCTATTTTTCCTGGATACTGCACACTATTCCGTCCTCGCAGTCAAATATCTCGCGGTATTGGCTTCCTAATTAAATATGGCATTCCTTTTGCCACTCATACCATCCCTCCTCATGTTATCCTTAATGGTGAAGACTTCCTGGCAGTTGACATCCACCTCGATAATCATACAACACTCACGCTAGTCTCTTATTATAAAAATCCTGCTTAACCCTTATTCTAGGCATTGTTTGTCAAACTATGACTTTGTTTCCTTGTCTTTGCTTATTAGGTCTACCGTGAATGTTGTTGTATGTTGTGTAATGAAATGTTTTGCCTATCTTTGACCTGATGAATTTCTCTACCATTTCAGAAATTTGTGAGTTACTCACTTTCTTGTAGCCGTTGTGCTTACAGTCTGTATGCAATGTTGTGTAAGGGTTTCGGTCCAACGAATGTCATTGATGGCCCCATACAGGTCATCTTCTTTTTGGCGTGCTATATCAGAATTATCTGACGTTGGCGATCACCATTGCAAAGGCTTCTCAATCTTCTGCAATATAGAATAATTGTCCCGCATTTGATATCCGAGTCCAGTCACGAATGTTTATCAACTAATAAACATGTTTCCTTTCTACCCCTACGGCCCTCTATTTTGTCTATAAGGATCAGTTGCAATATTTTATATCGACTTCTTCTTACTATATGTCCCGGATAAGACATTTTTCGATATTTAACAGTCTTTAGCTGTTCTCTATCTTTGTTGACGCTCCTTAGTACTTCTTCATTAGTTTTTGTTCATGATCGATACTTTTAGCGTCCACACTTCTGCACTCTACAAAAGTACGGACCAAACACAGCACTTGACCATTGTTTGTCTTAACTGAGATGATTATTACAAAGAAATTACTCTATTTTCATTACAGTAGTTTTAGTCATTACTATTCTACGTTTTATTTCTATGTCTAGATCTAGCTGGTCCGTTATCACAGTTCCCAAATATGTCATTTTGTGAACTTTCTCAACTTGGACTCCGTTTAATTGAAGCTTTGCATCTGGATGTGGGCCACAATTAAGCAATAAAAATTTGGTTTTGTTTAAAGTTTATTTTAATGCCCATTTCCTCCCCTACCTCGCGAATACGATCAAGCAGAATTTGGAGACTTTTAATATTATCTGGAATTACTATATCGTCTGCATATCAAATCACATTAAGTAGTTCCCCATTGATTTTTATTCCCTATGGTTGTCTCCCAAGTGCCTTTTTAAATAACTGGTCCGAGTAAACGTTGAACAATGTTGGCGACAAAATGCAACCTTGTCTGACTCCTCGTTGTTTGGAGATTTCATAGGTGTAGTTATTCAAATTTTTACGATAGTAGTTTGACTTCAGTACAAATTGTTAATGACACGAATATCCTTGTCATCTATTCCGATATTTTTCAGTATTTGCATTCATTTTACATGCTGTATTTTAGCGAATGCCTTTTGGAAGTCCACGAAACATGCAAATACATCTTTTCTTTGGTCACTGCATTTTTGTAATAGTATGTTAAGAGCGAAAAGTGCCTCCCTGGTTCACATAGCATTTCTAAAACCAAATTGGGTATCTTCGAGATCTTCTTCGCAATTGCGTCTACTTCTGTTGTGAAGTATTCTTAGTAAAATTTTAAGAATGTGGTTAATTAATGGATATTCTTAGCAATTTCTCGCATTGTGTTTTTTTGGTATTGCTACAAAGATGGATTTAAGGCAATCTATGGGAATCACTCCGGTGTTATATATTAAATTAAAAATTCCTACTACTACTTTAAAAAATCGTCCTCTATTAGATTCAGCTAATAGTTAATTAAGTTGGTGTATTATCTGAACCAAAAGCTGTTTGAATTTTAGCATTATTAATAGCGTGTTCTACCTCACATTTCATCATTTCTGCGCCACCAGTACATTTTTGATAGAATTAGGCAATATTATTCCTGTCATCTTCAACCAACTCTGATATATACAGCTGCCATTATTTTCTTATTTCGTGCTCATTTACCATAATTTTGTTCTTATTGTCAACGAGTACAGAGGGAACTCGTTTTTTAAATACGTTACGTATTTCTTTAAGTTTTTTGTGCACATTGTGCAATTAAATCAACAAGTCGTGTTTTGATATTACATCCTCCATTTTGTCGCACCTTTCTCTCATCCATTTTTCTTTGGCTAATTTGATCTCCTTTTTTATTCTTCTCTACAGGTGTCTATATTCTGTTTCATTAGATTTTATCAGTCGACGTTGTTTCATTAATTTCAAGATGTCGTCTGTCATGCATTTATTTTTCTTGTTTTTTAAGTGTTTTCTATAATCATTTTTTGTGGAGATTTCGTTAACTTGATTTTTAAATTCACTCCATAGTTCTTCTGGATCTTCTAGTTGTTTTCTGATTTTTTTATTCTATTGTTAAATTCTTTTTTAATGTTATGTTTTATGTTTATATCTTCAAAGTTAAATACATTGGTTTTTGGTTTTTTCGTTTTTTGTCTTAGATTAATATCTGCTACAAGTGGTTAATGATTAGATCCAATATCTGTCCAGTAAATGTAGTTACTTTTTTGACGGCATTTCGGAAATGCTCAGTTACAACTATATAGTCTATTTGATTGCTTGAGGACTCCTGGATACTGCCATCATCAAATGGTGCTTTTCAAGTGTATAGTCGTCGCTTGGGTAGTTTATACTAGGTGTTTACAATAATCATATCGTTTCCTTTACAAAATTCATACAATCTGTGTCCTCGATCGTTAGGTTGTCCTAGACCATAAGGACCTACAGTCTGACCTCGTCGACCTTCTCCAATTTTGGCATTGAAGTCGCCTATAATATATAACGTTTATTAAGTTTCTGTAAGATGACTTGGATCTTCTCATACAACTTCTCGACTTTATCGTCATATTTTCTATCGTCGGGGCATAGATTTGAAGTATGTTAGTTTGAAATGGTTGGGTATTTATTTGGAGTAATATTATTATATTTAATACTCAGTTCTAATGTTACTAATATACATACACCTTTTTGGTGATGCGGGTCTTCTGTGCTGTTACCGGAATAATATAATACACTTAAGTCCTTTTTACATGATTCTTACTCTGGCCGTCCCATTTCACTGATATCCAGTAGATTTATTTTCATTCTTTTTATTTCTCGATTTGCGTTGTCAAGTTTCTCAGCCGCAAATAGACTTCTAACATTCCATGTGCACATTCTAAAATTAAATTTCTATATTTTTAGGATTTCTTCACAAGATTTTCGCATGTTTCTCCTCTCCTGACGAATCTTGGTCTCCGCTTTCCATGATTAGTAACGGCTTGCAATTGCAGTGTCAATCCTATGGTGATTTTCCTAATGCAGTGGTTTCCCTTAGCCTTCTGCACTATAATGCCGTATTTATAGCCATATCATCTGCTTTTTGATTGCCCTTTTAGCCCCAGTATCACGGTATCAAGGGTACCGTTACTTTGATACGGTCTCCTAGTTTATTTAGGGCATCCACATAATACAAGCTTAGAATTGACCTCTACTGAATTGAGTACCTTAAGCTCTACCTAGAAGATGGCAATTAAACGGTACGTTCTTTTCTGATTTGTTATTTATTTCACGAAGTGATTCCGTTATTTCCACTTGAAAAATTGTCACTAAATACTAACGATTTCATTAAATAAACAATATGTAAACAGAATGTAAAAAAAACTGTGTACTCTTTGGAAGAAAGTGCCAAAATAATATATACCGGGAGTGCGTGCATCAGAGCTACTTTGCAATTGCTTAGATCTTGTTATTTCTGGTTGTGCACCAATATTTCTAGATTCTGTCCTACCGTCTGAGTCTGGCACATTTTCAGCTTCTTGTTCTTCCTTTTGTAAACGAAGAAAAACTTCTTCTAAAGTTGTCATTGAAACACCATAGCTAGCAATACCTAAAAGTTTTATAAATATTAAAACTTGAGAAAAAGAACAAACGTAAAACGTGTTGCCTTATTTGTTATTTTAATATAACAAATATGGAACACAACTATGTTTTAGTTCAAAACATAAGCAAAAATATAAAAAATTAACAAATATCACCTTAATTTTAACCCTTTTTAAACCAGCGTGTCAAAGATAATAGAATTCTATTTTTAAATAATTTTAAATCGAACAAATTAAGACTAAAATACTTAAACCATTGTAACTTTTTTTTTATTAACAAAATCGCATCAGCCAAATTGGCTATTAGCGAAACAATGATAGTGAACAATAATTTGTATTACATTTATAATGTTAGTTTAGATAGCATTTAAAACGTTAATTGAGGTTAAGAAACTTTTTATGTCTGAAATATTGTACTGTAGACCTAAAATATCACTAAGTTTGTTTGGTATATTGTACAACATGCGCTTTGGCGTTAGTGCTGGACATTTCTCTAACATATGTTTGGTTATTAATTTTTCATCACAGTTGTCACATCTTGGTTCTTGTTTGTTGGAGAACACGTAGCTATTAGTTAATCGCGTATGACCCAGTCGGAGTCGCGTTAATATTACCTGGTCTCTCCGACTTGTTGGTAACGTGGGCCAGGGTTTTATCGATTTTTTAACATCGCGTAACTTGGCCGATGACACTTTCCACTTTTCTTCCCACATATATCGCACTTTATATTTAACCGCCGCTTTCACGTCCGCACTCCTAAATGTTTGAGTGCACTCCGCACTATCACTACTTGCAGCTTCTTCTGCAGCATTGTCTGCCTGTTCATTTCCTGGAATTCCAATATGGGATGATATTCAGAATAATATAATGTTTTTTTTCCATTCAGTTGAGCGGTGTGAATTTCTTCTTTTATCTTCATGACTAAAGGATTAGTTGGATAGACATATTGAATTGACTGTACGGAACTTAGAGAGTCAGTGAGTATAATATAATTGGTATTATTGGATGCGTTGACAGCAAGGGTGGCCTGGTATAGAGTATATAGTTCAGCAGAGTAAATGGAGTACTCTGAAGGGAGTTTATATTTATTTGTCGATGTTGGGGTTATGACTGCAGCACCACTACCTTCATTTGATTTAGATGCGTCTGTGTATATATGTATATAATCCTTATAGTTGTGAAGCATATCATTGAAGGCAGATTTGATTGACTGTGGGTTTGTTGAATGTTTGTCGAAAGAAATGAGGCGGGTTGGGTACTGAGGGTTCTTTATTTGCCATGGAGGAATTGAGGACGATTGGGAGGAAAAGCATTCTGGGAACGTGTAGTTTAATTGATTTAAATAGCTTCTAATCCTTGCGTAGAAAGGTTTGGCTGTTCTTGTCTTATTTATAAAGTGATTTCGGAATTTTTCTGTAGAACAATTGTGAATAGTAGGGTTCTTTGGGTTAGACCTGATTTTTGCGGCGTATGCTACACTTAGATAAAGTCTTCTGTCTTCTAAGGACGGTTCACCAACTTCACAATAAATACTTTCGATTGGTGTTGTACGAAAAGCTCCAGATATTTTACGTAAAGATAGGTTGTGAAGACTGTCAAGTTTTTTAGCAATGTCTTAGTGGCTGTAGAAAACATAGTAGATCCATAACCTAATTTTGATCTGATTAATGTTCTGTATAACATTAAAAGTGTTTGGCGATCCGCACCCATTCTTCATTGGCCAGAGTTTTTAGAAGATTTAATCGCTTGTGACAAGATAAGATCAAATTTGTTATATGAAGTTTCCAGCTTAGAGTTTCTTCGAATGTCATGCCCAAGAATTTTATTGACGTTACACGTTTTAGGTTTTCATCACATAGTCTTAGGTTGGGGGTTTTTGTGATATTTTTCTTAGAAAACAGGATGAAACGATTATTTTCAGTGGAAAAACAGAAACCTGTTTTTTGTGACCAGAGTTCAAAGTGTTGTATAAAGTTCTGTGTGTGACAAAATATATTTTGTATATTTTTACCTTTGCAAAAAACTACAAGATCATCCGCGTAGACGCGTGCTTTTATAGGCGATTTTAGATTTTTGAGAATATCATTGATTACCACTATAAAGAGCGTAGGACTTATAACCGAGCCTTGAGGAATGCCATTTCCTGGATACATTATAACTGATGTTGTGTTGTTTGTCCTAACTCTGAAAGCTCTATTTTGAAGAAAGGTTTTAATAAAGAAGAAACAGTGACCTTGGATGTTCCAACTATGTAATTTTTTTATTATATAATCGTGCCAGGCTGTATCGAAAGCTCTTAATATGTCAAAGAAAACCGCTAGGCATTAGGCTACGATATTATCTATGGTTGACCTTTGTTCTCTAAAACCACTTTGTTCTGGAATAATTAAATCTTGTTTCTCCAGGTGCCATCTTAGTCTATTATTAATGATTTTTTCTAGTAACTTACACATGGCGCATGTCAAAGATATCGGTCGGTATGACTCAGAACTTGTTTTAATAATTAGGTTTTAGTATAGGTATGTATAACAGTGGACTCATGCCATTTTTCTGGAAATTTGTGCTGTAGCCAAATAATACTAAACAGATTTAGAAGTTGTTTTTGAGCGCTATCTGGAAGGTGTTTGATAAAAATACTAAGAATATCGTCCGGGCCAGCGCTAGTTTCTTTGAGATTTGATAATGATTCTGTATACTCTAATTGAGAAATGGGTAAATTTAACGGTTTATCTGTGTTACAGTACAATCCAAAAGAACAAAAAGAATACTCCATTGTGGTGGACAAATGACATCGATAATGCAGTACACAACAAGAAACAAGCATATCAAAAGTGGCTGCAAAGAAATGATCCAGATGATAGGCGAATATATGCAAGATCAAACAGAGAAGTAACAAATTTAGTAACTAAAGCAAAAAATATTTCCTAGGAAAGTAAATGCGAAGAACTCAACAAATATATAGGGTCAACAAGATCAAGAGAAGCATGGAAAACGGCAAAAAATCTGAAAACAAACAGAAAAGAAACGAGTAGAATAGATTTAATAGAAGAAAAATCTTGGATCGAACACTACTCACAACTTTTGACTGAAACAAGATTCACCAACATCAGTACAACAACATATGAACTGAAATTCAGTGACGACGATGAAATAACAGTAAAGTAAGTCGAGAATGCAATACGAACTCTAAAAAATCGGAAGTCATGCGGACCACAAGGTATACCAAATGAATTATTAAAACATAGCCCACAAGTATTACGGGAATTACTGACGTATGTCTTCACCTTATTCTATAATGGACACGACTTACCACCGGAGTGGACAAAAGCACATATTAACAACATCTACAAAAAAGGAGATAGAAAAAATTGTTCAAACTACAGGGGGCTAAGTGTCATAAATTCACTCTCAAGACTGTATGGAAAAATAATAAAAAATAAAATTGAAAATGAGATGACAGATGTAGAAGAACAGAATGGCTTTCGTGCAGGCAGATCCTGCATGGACAGTATATTCTCTCTAAAGCGAGTTATCGAGAAAAGATTAGCCCACAACCTTTCAACTCATATAGTCTTTATAGATCTGACAAAGGCATACGATAGTGTACCACTTTCAATGCTTTGGCTAGCAATGGAAAAACAAGGAATAAGCAAAAAAATATATACAAGCAGTACAACAGCTCTACAAAAATATGACAGCTAACATTAAAACTGGAAATAGATTAACTAGAGAAATTCCTATTAGTAAGGATCTAAAGCAAGGCAGCTGCATAGCACCTACAGTCTTCAAAATATATCTAAATGAGGCACTCTCACTGTGGAGAAGAAAGTGCTGCAATATGGGCATCCCAATCGGAGGTGATAGATTGTACACGATACACTTCGCTGACGACCAAGCCATTCTAGCTGAAGACGAGAGTGATATAAGCTACATGCTTAGAAAACTGGAAAATGAGTACACCGAATGGGGCCTTACAATTAATATACAAAAAACTGAGTATTTAGTTGTAGGAGAAAAACCAGAAAGCCTACAAATCGAAATGGGAACTATAAAACCAACAGACAATTTTAAGTACTTGGGAGTCCAAATAACATCAAAAGCAGGAAGTAGCGAAGAAATTCATTCCAGGATTGACCAAGCAAGATCAGCCACCAGACAGCTACACGGACTATTATGGAATAAAAAAATAACAAAAGAAAATAAAAGAAGAATTTATAAAACAATAATAGAAAGTATTGGACTGTACGGCGCCGAACTCTGGGAACTAAACCGAAGAAACAAATCAAAAATTAAGGCCATGGAAATGAACTATTGGAGACGATGTTGCCAGCTCACTAGACTTGACAGGGTGAGAAACGAAGATATTCTGAGAGAAATGGAAATCGATCTAGATATAATAGACACAATCGAAGCCAAAAGACTTAACTGGTATGGACACATTCAGAGAATGCCGGAAAATAAATGGCCAAAAAAAAATAGAAGAATGGACTCCGCCAACTAGAAGAAAACGAGGTAGACCAAGACGATCCTGGAGAGACGATGTCGACGACCGCCAGAGATCTAACAACTGAGGATTTCTTCGACAGAAAACGCTGCAAGTTAGGATGCGAGAAGCGGCGCCAGCTGTAGAAGACTCGCTTGCTTGGCAGATAATTGAAACTTTAAATCCAGAAATTTTTCGTAAAACACTTTTGTTTGAATATTTGCTTAATACAAGATTTGAGTAGCTATTATAATAGCAACTCATATTCTAAAGGGAACTAAACATGAAAAGCTTTTATATTAAATATTCACTTACCTAAATTGGACCTACTACTAATCTCATTTTCTATGGCTGTAAATAGTGAGGAAAAGTTGTCTACTGTATTATGTGGCAATATATAACTTAATTCTCTTCCATGTCTTCTGTCCTTTTTTGCAGTTCTGATGTATCGCGTAACTAACTGAGTTATAGAATCTTCCCTGGCCACAGTTTCAAGGACTAAAGTCAAGTGATAGCCGACACCAAATTTATTTTTCAAAATAATGAACTTCCACAACATCTCACTTTACCTTTGGAGATTACTGCTTTTCGATCAGCTATAAAAGAGGTAAATGATTATTGAATTAATTTTCATTTATAGTGGTTCAACGTATATCTAAGAAAACTTTTGGAATTTAAGTAGCATTTAAATGTCACAGTATCTCCCACCACATCTAAATAATACGATCTTAATTACTATTAAACTGCTAATAAGCCACAATTAAAGATAAAAATACGTTTATTGACGTTTCAATTTCCACTTCGGAAATCGTTCTCAAAATACCTCGTGGGTTGTTAAGCATTGAGATATTTTCTCCACTGAGCTTATTATGTCTAATTTTGAAACGGATGGCTGAGTAATAGCAAAGTTTAGACCTTTTGACAGTATTAAACTCTCCGTTGCATTTAAATGTCTATTTGATAGATTGACAACTGTCGCTAATATGTCATCATTTCTATTGAGGTTATCTAAAGTGTGTATACTGTTTTGTTCTAAAAGAATATTAAATTTATTTAAATGTATATTTCTTTGTTTTCTATATGAATTTTCATATACTATATGTAAACTAAAAATAATTTGATCAAAATCAGAATTTGATATCACATTGAAAAGCAAATCTTCAATACTTACAATATCTTGTTCAACAAAAAATAAATTCGATCTATGATATTGTAATATTTCTCGGATCATGGACAAACTGGCTCTATGTAGAATGTTTTCCAACCTTCTGCTTGAATATGCTGGACGTAACTTCAAGCCCTTTGTAATAATCCGAAGTGGAAATTGAAACGTCAATAAACGTATTTTTATCTTTAATTGTGGCTTATTCCCAGTTATAAATAGTAATTAATTTACAATGCCACAAGAAAATAGCTTTAGAACAATACGATCTTTCAGCCACAACTCCAATATTAATATCATGGAAACCTTCCTGGAATAAATCGATAGCAGATTTTAATTTCTCGTTAACTAATTATGATAAGCATCAGACAAATCCACAATTTCTAAGGCAAACCTTTAAATAATTAATTGCGAATATCATATTTAACTAAATTGTATACAAAAATGCTTCTTAGAGCCCAATAGCTGTTAGATGTAATGTAACTTCAAATACAGATTTAATCATATTTAATCATATCTTTTAATCTTCTGCTCTTTTACTACATACATACTGCTAAATTATTTTCTTTTCTCCAAGCTATACTTACTATCACCAGGATATAAAAAGTAGCAATATGTGCCGACTCTTAAGCGTCTATCTATTCTCTTGAAAGTATGTTCACGGTAAATCCGTTGGATAGTTTAATCTCACTGAGAGTAGCCATAAACATAACCTGAAATATGTCTTATGTAGGAACCCCTTTTTTAACTTTTTGCAAAATAACAGATACATACAGATTTACGGTCGTATTTTAAAAATATTATCCAAATGTCTTGGCAAGGTCAGTGAAAGCAAATCCCTCTCAAGCTTCATTATATTCCCTTAGGACGTATCGACGTCACCCAGTAAAGAAAAAGAATGTACGAATTTTGGAGAACGTGTTGATTATAATATAGAATCTGCCATTGCCCAACATTCTGAAGTCTCCAAACAGAAAATTTTAGAAGAACCAATAGTACCCAATGCAATAAGTTATTGTCTGGGGGCCGGTCAACAGCGAAATTTTACAGAAATTTACATTTGAGGATTATAATTCTGCATAATTCCATACACAATTATACGAACACTTCTACAACAAATCACTCTTTCAGTTCTACAAATATGTTGTAGACGATGGTCTTTTATCCATGATGTTAAATATCTCCTTCTTTAAGTGCCGTCTCCCAATCGGAGGTTGGATATCATCATCACTATCTTTACTCTATCTACCGCTACTCTGAAGAGTTCTATAGAACTGCATTTAAACCACTCCCTTAAATTCTTCAACCATGACACTCTCCTTCTTCCTATACTCCTTCCTCCTATTAACTTTTCCTGTATTATCAGCCTTAGTAGTTCATATTGCTGTCCCCTCATTACGTGTCCCAGATATTGTAACTTTTTTATTTTTATTGTGTTTATTATTTCGCATTCTTTGCCCAGTTTTCGCAATACTTCCGTGTTAGTTTTCTTCTGTATCCATGCTATTCTGAGCATCCTCCTGTAACACTACATTTCAAAGTAACTGTAACTTATTTATGTGTTCTTGCTTCAATGTCCAACTTTCAAGTCCATATTGCAGTATCGAAAATACGTAGCATATCTGTTATCTTACTCTCAGTTCTAGTCTAAGGTCTTTGTTGCAGAGAATTGTTTTTTTTTACAAAGGCATTTATTGCTATTCTTATCCTGGCTCTTATTTTGGTCGTTTGACCATTATTGTCTGAAATCCAGGTTCCTATGTATTTGTATTTATCAACCCTTTCTATCGGTACATTTCCCAAATGTATGTTTGTTGGTATATTTGTTTTCTTTATTATTATCATGTATTTGGTCTTTTGTATATTCATTTAGAGTCCATATTTTCTCAGAAACTGTTTGTTTTGTTTTGCAGTAATTAGACTTGTTCAGCAGAGCTTGCCATAATCACGGTGTCATCTGCATATATCTTATGTTATTAATAGATCTTCCGGTAATTATTATTCCTTCACTGTGCGATAGTATTGCTTCTTCAAAAATGGCTTTACTATATACATTAAATAATAATGAGGACATAATACATCTCTGCCTAACTTCTCTCCTGATTTTGATTTCTGGACTGGGTTCGTTATCTATTACGATTTGTGCTCTTCGATTCCAGTGGCGGTTTGTTATTATTCGTAAGTTCCTATGGTCTATGTTTTTTGTATTTAGAATTTGGACTAATTTTTCTTCTTCTTCTTGTAGTGCCTATCCGTTTCGGATATTGGCGACCATCATAGCAATCTGAACTTTACACACTGCTGCTCTAAAAAGATTTGTGGTTGTTGTGTTGAACCACGTTCGTAGATTTTTCAGCCAGAAAATCCTTCGCCTTCCTGGTCCCCGTTTTCCTTCTACTTTTCCCTGCAATATTTTCCTCAATATTGTTCCTCATAATGTGACCGAGGTATTCGATTTTGGCTGTTTTTATTGTGGTTAACAGCTCTTTTTCTTTTTTCATTCTTAACAGAACACCCTCATTAGTAACGTGGTTGGTATACGATATGTTCAGGATACAACAATAAAGCCACATTTCAAAAGCCTCAATTTTCTTGCAGGTGGCGTCTGTGAGAGTCCATGACTCAACTCCGTACAATAGTATAAGAAAGATGTAACATCGTAGTAACCTGATTTTTATGGGCATTGATAAATCATGACATTTGAATAACTTAGCCGTTTTTTGAAATGCAGATCTTGCTTTCTCTATTCTATATTTAATTTTTATGGAATGGTCCCAATTTTCATTGACGTTCGTACCAAGGTAGGAGTATGTTTTTACTCTTTCTATTTGTTGACTGTTTACACTGATTTGTCCAAATTGCTGTTCCTTTTTAGAGATCATCATTAGAGTGTATAGTGAAAGTCCGTATCTCTGACTGACCTCTGTCATTCTGTTCATTAACTCCTGGAGGGTTTCAGAACTATCAGCGAATACTACCGTGTCGTTCGCGTATCTAATGTTATTGATAGATTCTCCGTTGATTCGAATTCCGGCTTCAACATCACCCACTGCTTCTTGAAAGATTTCCTCAGAGTATATGTTAAACAGCAGTGGTGATAGTATACATCCCTGACGGACGCCACGTTTGATTTTGATATGGTCGGATTCTCCTGCCTCTGTCCGGATAGATGATGTTTGATTCCAGTACAGATTGCTGACAGTTCTTAAATCACAGGTGTTTATTCCAGTATTGGTTAATATCTCCATCAGCTTGTCGTGTTTTACTGTATCGAACGCTGTATGGTAGTCAATGAAGCACGCATAAATGTCGCAGTTCACGTCTCTACATCGTTGAAATAGCACTTGTATACTAAAGAGAGCCTCTCTCGTACCCACTGCATTCCGAAAACCAAACTGTGTACGGCTGATTTTTTATTCGCACAGTCTATATATCCTTTGATGTATGATTTTTAGAAATAATTTTAAAATATGACTCATTAAGCTGATGGTTCGGAAATCACTGCAGGATACAGATTTTGCTTTCTTTGGTAAAGCTATTAAGGTCGACTTTAGCCATGTTCTTGGTATTCTTCTTCTTAACGTGCCCTATCAAGTCCCCTTGACGTTGGCGATTGACATGGCGAAACTGTCTCTGTCTCGAGCTATTCTAAAGAGTTGCTCAGCTTTCCTCATTCCTGTCCACTCCCTAATATTCTACAATCAAGAGGCCTGTTTTCTACCGATTCCTCTGCGTCCTTCGATTTTACCCATCATAAATTATTTTTCTTGGTATTACTGCGCTTAAATATATGTCAATAAATACTTTTGTTAGGTGTTGAATACCGTCGGTGTTAAATAGTTTTATGAGCTCAGCATATGCGTTGTCAGGTCCAGGAGCTTTGCCATCTTTTAGTTGTGATATGGCTTTTTGCACTTCATCTGATGTGATTGATAAGTAGTTATCACATATGTAGGATAGAGGTTGTTCGGATCTAGTATCATCAAAGAGTTCTTGTATTTATTTTGTCCATATGCAAATTTCTTGATTTTTATCTGTGATGACATTCCCTGTTGGTCTCGTAGTTTATTAGCTGTGTTGGATTTCTGAAGACCAGCTGCTTGTTTCACCTTTTTATGCATGTTAAACGTATCATGTTTTTGTTCTAATAACTCTATCTCTTCACACTGTGATTTTAACAAGTTTTCTTTGGCCTTTCGTATTTCGGTTCTTATTTGTCTCTGAATCTTGTTGTACATTATTTTGTTGTTCTTTGATTTCCTCTTTCTTCCATAAGTTGCAGTATATTGTCATTCATCCAACTTTTTTTCTTATCTTTCTTTTCTATTAGATGTTCTTCTCTGATCTTGTTAAAGGTTTCACATATATTTTTTAGTGATTCTTCGGCATTATATGTTTGCTCCATATTACTTAGCTTTTCTGAAAGAATCTGTGCGACTGTTTCTTTTGTTTTGTTATCTTTTAGTCTTGTCATATCGCACTTTTTGTTACTATTCTTATTTGTGACCTTCTTGAATCTAAACCTAAATTTACCAGCAACAGGAACATGATCTGATTATACGTCAGCACCTGGGTAACTCTTAACTGATAGGCATCCATTACGAAATCTCTTGTTCACCATTATGTAATCAATTTGATTCCGTATTACGTGTCCTGGTTGATCTTGCTGGGAGACCCAGGTATACAAGCGTCTTGGTGGTACTAATTTTTCATGTCTTATAAAATTCCAATTTAGAATATTCAAAAACGCAATTTTTGAATAACGTAAAAGACTCAGTTACTTTAATTTATATACAACCTATAAAAAACCTTGATTTAATTTATTTTGAAGTCTACCAAATAGAAAAAATCTCTAAAAATCAGTTTTCCGGGCTTTTAAAATTGGCGCACATGATGAAAAAATCTGGAAAAATAGAAATATAGTTTTTGATTAAAAAAAAATAAAAAGCTTTTATGAAAAAAAAAAAATTAATTTTTAGGTGATGTACAATAAACCTATGGGTCTATAAAAAAATAAACAAGTTTTGCAAGAGTCTCAACCATGCTTGTGAAATTTTTGAAACTTTTATTGCAACTTGACGACGAAAATTGATTTGCAACTCACCGAAAAAACAAATACGAAAAAATAACGTTTTGGGGGGTAGGAGAGAGGATGGCGTGCTTAAATTGCGCTGTCTAATTTTGTATTCACATAAAACGCAAAAAATAAATAAATAAATAAATAAATATATATATATATATATATATATATATATATATATATATATATATATATATATCTATATATATATATATATATATATATAAATATATATATATATATATATATATATATATCTATATATATATATATATATATATATATATATATATTATATATATATATATATATATATATATATATATATATATATATTGAGGTTGTATCGATCTCAACATATATTATTACAACCTATAAGAAACCGCCGATTTAATCCATTTTGAAGTTTACAAAATGGAGAAAATCGCCTAAAAATACAGTTTTTGATTAAAAAAATACGCACCTATGGTAAAAATCTCGAAAACATCAAAAATATTTGATTAAATACACAAAATAAAAAGAAACTAACTACATACAAAAAAAGTAATACGCTTTTTCAAGACAAATGCATATTTAGGTTATAAAAACAAAAAATGACGTTTTTGGGGCATTGGGAGGGGAGAAAAGAGGGTTAAAATTGCATCGAATCTAAGCACGTAGAATGTAAAAAAATTTCAAAGTTTAATTCTAGTAGTGGGGGCATTTTGCCTATCTCTAACGGAGGGTAACCTTTAGTCCGTTTTTTTCTACATTAACAAACTTTTGTGTTATGGGGTAAAGTGAAAAGAGTAGTATATACAGCACCTTATACGTATAAAAAATAAGTATCTCATAAAAATATTGCACAATATAGTACCTAATATATCAGCTTCGTCCATAAAATGTGTAGTTAGCAATATCACTTTATTGCTTCTTAGTCCCTGCAAAACATTCCACAAGTGTCTCCTTGAATAAGGATCGACGCCGGAAGTTGGTTCATCAAGTATTATAATCTGCAACCATATTGTTACCTTCTTATTATAATATTAAAAGATATTCATGTTACAATATTGATCTATTATACAGGGTGGTGAATCGTTAAACGGACCATAGGAAACTCAATAAGAAATTCTAAATTGTTGAATTCCTTCTTCCCTAATTACTTTACACCAAAATTTTGCTAAAATATAATACATTTTTCAGGCCACATCTAAAAAGTCAGGCCAGACGCCGTGAAAATAATGTGTATTACGTGTTGCGTTTTGTCATATTGACGTTTCTAATATTTGACAATATTTAAATCAACTACATTATATTTATCTATGATTTAAATTGCCAAAATTTTGTGATTTATTATTTAAAAGAAAAATTAAGTTGATTAAAAAATGTACTCAGTTAAGGAGAAAAGAGCAATAATAAAAATGTTTTATTCATGTTTTATTATAACATTTGTTATAGTTTTATGTTTAGAAATTATCGTATATTATTATTAGGAATAATGATCACAGTAACAGTATATTGGAATTCATTGGATTGTTGTATAACTTAACTTAACATGGAATTAAATTTTAGTGTATTAGAATATCTTACGTTAAATAAAGATCCGGTAGTGACAGTAATAGGTTCGCGCTATTGCCTGAATACAACATTATGCGATTTTTCGTCAACTGAGTACATTTCATTATATTGATCGATTTGTAAACAATATAATTTATTGTACACAAAGTAATATTGTTCAGTAGTAGTAGTATTTAGTAAAATTCATTGTTTATAATTTAATCATAAAATAAAAAAAATTGACAATTCAAATTGTCAAACATCTGACATCAATATGATAAAACACACACGTTATAATATATTCTTGTATTACGTATGGCCTAACTTTTAGGAGTGGTCTGAAAAATCTATTATATTTTTGCAAAATTTTGAAGTACATTTGATTCGTAGAACAGTTTTAACATTTGTTTTTAATTTAGAATTTAGTCCTCTACAAATAGTTTTTTATGAATGTTGATCTAAAATAATTAGGGAAGCAGGAATTCAACAATTTAAAATTTCCCATTGAGTTTCCTATGGCCCGTTTGACGATTTGCCATCCGGTATAATAATCAAGAATTTTTGGTAAAAACTACAAAAAAGAGGCATGGGCAATGGAATAAGACAGATTTGTTAAGCCTTATGATCTTTAATTTAATCATAAATTAAATCATCAAAATGGGCAACAAAAAAGTATGTTACGCAGAAGGCGAAATATTGATAGCCAAAGATGAAGATAATCTACAAAGACTAGTCCACAGAACTATTAACTCAGATTACACTAAAACAATAGTAAATAGCAGAGAACCAATCAGGTGGAAGCTAGAAATCAATAGAAATCAGTATTGGTCAAGTAATGCAAGTAACAGAAATATACATAATAAATATAAATAATAAACTAACACAAGGAAGATATCAACTACACAAAGTAAATAAACTGGTAGGATACCTAAATAACACTGTATGGAGAAACCAACATATTAACACTGAGATGAAGACAAGAATTTATAAAGAAAATGTAAGACCAATAATAATGTATGTCTCGCAGACAATAGGCGTAACACGTCATTTTGTGAAAAACCTAGTCATTACACGTATTGCCATTAAACGCTGTATTACTTTTATTATTACTTTGTTTGCCTGAAATTATGTGCCATTTCAGGGACTGCCGTCTCTTTTAAACGACAAACCGTGATACCGGTCGAATGATAGGACGTTACATCGTCTGACGGTTGTAGGTTTAGTCAATTCAGTCGTCGAATTAAGATTTTATCACATATCTCTTTGGAAGTGTTTATTACTATATAAATATGGATATCCACAAGCGTGTATTTTATGAAAAAGTAAACCAATAGTTTGATATATTGGGAATTAGTGAAACACACTGGCAAAACTCTGGACAATGCGATATACTTGGATATAAAGTTTACTATGCTGGAAACAACACAAAACATCACAGAAACGGCACTGCAATAGTAGTTGCTCCACATATTAATTCGACAGTAAAATCTTTCACTCCCCATTCAGATAGAATGATGCTTTTACAAATTCGAGCAACACCGGTGGATATTAACATATTACAAGTATACGCGCCAACGGCAGATAAAGATGAGGCAATCAGCGAAGAATTCTACGAACACTGATGAAAATGACAAAAAAACATGAAGTAACAATAGTGATGGGAGATTTCAATGCAAAGGTTGGCAGAGGCAAGGTGAATGAGATCGTGGGAAACTTCGGCCTAGGGGAGAGAAACGATAGAGGTGATAGACTTATATGCTTCTGCCAGGAATATAACCTGCTGTTAAGTAATACACTCTTCAAGCTCCCCAAACGTCGACTTTACACATGGAAATCCCCCGCTGACTCACCTGACAACATCATTAGAAATCAGATAGATTATATAGCAGTACCAAGATATAAAAACATGATAAAATCATCAAAAACGTACTCAGGTGCCGATTTGTTGGTATGCAGAATGGTCATAAGAGTAAAACGGCTCGAGAAAAGATCTAATTTAAACACAATCGATATTAAAAAACTCACTAACCCAGAAACCGAAATAAAAGTACGAGAACAATAAGGAAAGAAAATAAAGGACATTAACAAGAACACGTCGGACATAATAGAGAGATGGGATAAATCGAGGGAAGCAATCCAAACAACATGTGCGACTCTATTAAAGCGTGAGCGACGAAAAAAGTAAGAATGGATTTCTGATGAGATAATGGATATGATGGATGAAAGACGTAAATTCAAGAATAAAAATGCAGAAAAATACCAGCAGATCCACAAAACCGTAAGAACGAAAATTCGAGAAGCCAAAGAAAAATGGTTTTCCAACGAATGCAGGGAAATAGAACAATACGAAGGAAAATACGACAGTTACAATACGCACAAAAAAATAAAATCGATGACAGACAAGAGGAAATTCAATAAGTCACCCAACAGCATAAATCTTACCTCGGAGCCATCAACGATGTCAAAAACATGGAAATCATACATAGAAAAATTATTTGCATCTGACAGGACTGATAATCACCTATATGGAGAAGGAGAAACAGGACCTTCAATCCTTTAATCGGAGATAGAAGATGCCATTGCAGCACTAAAAAACAATAAGTCAGCAGGTCCGGACAATGTACCCTGCGAAATATTAAAGATCCTATGTAAATCAGACAAACAGTTCCTTGATAATCTAGTTGTACTTTTTAACAACATATATAATAGCGGTAAAATCCCGGAGAACTGGCTGCAGTCAACATTTATTACAATCCTGAAGAAACCAAATGCCCAGATTTGTGATGACTAACGGCTTATAAGCTTGATCAATCATATCACTAAAGCGTTCACTAAGATCATTCGTAGAAGAATATATGATAAATGTGAGTCAAATATTGATAGATCGCAGTTTGGTTTTTGGAAAGCACGTGGAACTAGAGAAGCAATTTTCGCGGTATAGAGACGTTGATAAAGACGTGTATTGGTGCTTTGTAGATTTTAGAAAAGCATTTGACAATGTCAACCATGAACAATTGATAAGTATTCTGCGAAAGACAGGTATTGACGACAAGGACATTCGAATTGTGGCAAACCTATACTGGGGTCAAACAGCAAAAAACTTGGCAACGAACTCACTGAAAGCGTGCAGATCAAAAGAGGTGTCCGTCAGGGGTGTATATTATCCCCACTCATATTCAATATGTATTCCGAGGAAATATTTAACAAATGTATGGAAAATGCAAATGAGGGCATAAAAATAAACAGCGAGGTAACGAACAATATAAGATATGCCGACGACACGGTGATCCATGCAGTACCATAGACGAATTACAAGTAATGGAAAGACTTTATTCAGTTAGTGAGGAATACGGCCTAAGCCTCAACTTCAAGAAGACAAAGTGGATGCTGATAAGCAAAAAGCAACAACGTGCTCGACAATTACGAATAAGTAACATACTAATTGACCATTTAGAATCCTATGTGTACCTGAAACCAACGCAAATGCAAAATGGGAACAGACCACAGAAATTAAGGCGAGAATAGAACGAGCTAGAGCAGCATTTAGCAATATGAAAAACTCCTCATAAGCAAGGATTTGTCTCTTCCCCTAAAACTACGTATAGTCAAAAGCTACATTTTTCCGATCTTGCTGTATGGCGTGGAGGCCTGGACGCTGACGGAGACGCTAACGAGAAAACTAGAAGCATTCGAAATGTGGGTGTACCGACGCATTCTTCGTATATCCTGGACCGAACATGTCACCAACATAGAGGTACTCCAAAGAATCGGAAAGGAGAAATAAATCGTGAATACAATTAAACAAAGAAAGCTTGAATATCTAGGCCACATATTGAGATACGATAAGTACCGTCTGCTACAATTGATTGTCCAGAGAAAAATAGACAGTAAGCGAGGGCCAGGCAGGAGAAGACATTCGTGTCTCCAAAATCTGCGGAAGTGGTTTGGGCTCACATCGGTCGAACTATTCAGAAGCGCCGCAAACAAGATCAAAATTGCCATGTTAATAGGCAACGTTCGCAACGGACAGGGCACTTGAAGAAGAAGAAGAAGAAATCAATAGTATCAAGTGAACAAAGCGGCATTATGATTAACTGAATGAGGTAAGAACAACTTAAACCCAATCTTAAATATAAAAAATGTGCGGCCCTTCATTCCTATACACTACCATAGATTATAACCTTATATTCCTCATATTAATGAATGCCCTGAAACCAAAAAAGATTAAAGTTTATACCATAAACAGTGAACAAAAGTACGTGTCAACGAACAGCTGAAGAAATTGAAATTAAATGTGAAGTGAGACAGGGATGTGTATTGTCGCCAATTCTTTTTAATGCCTCCTTCGAAGAGATCCTAAAAAACCCTCTTGAGGGTGAAAAAGCTGAAATTAAGATAAATCGAGTTCTCATTAATATCATTAGATATGCGGGCGACACTGTGATCTTAGCCGAAAATATTAAAGATCTTCAGAGACTGGTGACCAGAATAGCTTCTTCTTCTTCATGTACCACGTCCTTTCAGAACGTTGGTTACCATCATAGCTATCCTAATTTTATTCACTGCCACCCTAAATAGCATGCTTGTATCAGCACCATACCAATCTCGCAAGTTTTTCAACCATGAAAACCATGAAAATATTCCAGCTTTCTCTGCTTGATACTTTTTATGATCTCAGTAGTCTTTCTTTGGCGTTATAGTATTGTGGAGTTTCGAATCTTCTCTGCCCAGAAAACTTTTCAAATTCTTCTATAGCACCACATTTCAAAAGCATCAAGGCGATTTAGATCGATTTTATTCACAGTCCAGGACACGACACCATAAAGTAAGACCGAGAATACGTAGCAGCGAAGTAGGCGGATCCTCAAAGCCAATTTTAGATCTCTGTTGCATAACACCTTGGATATCCTTCTAAAAGCAGCTCTAGCCTGCTCTATCCTAGATCTTATTTCGGCGTTACTTTCTGCGTTACAATTTAATTGCTGTCCAAGTTAAACGATTTTATCAACTTGCTCAAGTTTGGTATTATTTACATATATAGACGGTTTTATATGCTGTTGTATCTTACGTGTATTTTGGTTTTCCGTATGTTAAGATCCAGACCTGCCTCCCTACAACTCTCAACGACACTATCAAGTAGTGTTTGCAGAATTTCTTGACTAGAAGCTAGGAGTACTGTATCGTCCGCATATGGCAATTATTGATGACTTCGCCGTTCACAAAAATTCCTTTTTGTTTTTCGAAAAAGCTTTTCTGAAAATTCTTTCGAAGGAAACGTTAAAAAGCAAGGGTGCCAAGAGGCATCCCTGCCGTACTCCTCTTTTAATATTGAGAGGCTGTGATTCCACACCATCTACTAAAACTGATGTTGTTTGATTCCAATGTAAATTTTCAATTATTTGAACATTCCTGCCGTCTAAGCCAATGTATTTTAGAGCTTTGATCAATATAGAGTGCTTAACACGATCAAATGCCTTTTGGAAGTCAATAAAACAACAGTATATGACTACAGATATATCACGACATCTTTGAATAAATACGTTTATTCCAAACAGTGCCTCTCTCGTTCCAAACCCGTTACGGAAATAAAACTTAGTGTCATCCAGGTATTCCTCGCATTTATTGTAGATACGACCATGTATTATCTACCAGAATAGCGGAGTATGGAAAAAAGCGGTCTAACAATGAATGTCAAGAAGACGAAATATATGAGAATATCAAAAACTCGAACGTCAAGAAGACGAAATTTATGACAATATCGAAAACTCAGAAAAATAACGAGAACCTTTTAATAAACGAAACCAACGTCAAATACACGTCGAAACATGTGGACAAATATGCATACCTATCTGAAAACAATGACTAACTCCACAAATGATTACATTCAGGAGATCAAAATAAGAATGAAAAAGGCTAGAGCAAATTTCAACAAAATGAAAAGAGTGCTATGTACAAGGGATTTAAAATTGGAACTAAGAGTTAGGTTGGCGAGGTGCTACGTATTTTCGACTTTATTTTATAGAATGGAAATCTTGGACCTTGAATGCGACATCAATGAAAAAAGTGGAATTATTCGAGCTGTGGGTGTATAGAAGAATTCTGAAAATATCGTGGACAGAACATATCATAAACAAAGAGGTTCTGAGAAGGATGAATAAACAAATATCTGACAAAAAATCTGAAACCAATTTATCAAAACGAAAATATTGTCTTTAATGAGAAGAAGGTCCTGGTAGAAAACGTAGACGAAATTGTGTTGTTTGTTACAAGAAGTTGAGACAGACTATGAAAAGTAAGGAAGCTGACAAGAAGGTGACCAAAGTAAAACACTTTTTGTGAACATTGTGAAAATAAACTGGCTTTGTCTTTAACTTGTTTTAATGATAGACATATCTAATTATTAATTACTATTATAATTATTATATATTTTTTACACTTTAATATTACTTGAAATAAAAATAAATAATTCTATTTAATTTTTAAAGGTAAAATATTCCAAATTATCACATCGGTATCAGTATAGATTTTTATATACCGTAAATACCTTACCAGACATCGGAATCTGGTGCTATGGCTGCCGGAAATGTATTGAAATGTTTACTACGAGATGTCAGTGTTAGATTCAAGGTAATTTCAAATACCAAGTCACAGAAACCGTTTATTTATAGAGATGTTTACCAGACCTATAGGTCTAGTATCGTCCGAATAGTACGAACTTACACGGGGATCTGGTAACGTCAGTAAATGTTACTGACACATCTGATGCCGTCGTTAACGTATTAAATAATTAAATTATTAGTTAAATTAAAAAAATAATGTATATAGAGAGAATGAGAATGCTAAGATAAATGAGTGGCGTGCCAAAAATGATAAAAGGGATAAAATTTAGAATGATTATGTTAACGAAAGTTTAGAGATGACATCAATTGAAGCTAAAAACAGAGCACAGGCTAGGAAGTAAGGCACGAGGAATCGCAGATTTGCAAGTTTCTGTGAGGAGTAGCAGAGGCAGACCACAAAAGATCTGGGGGGAGATGCTTAGACAGGGCATGTAAGTAAAGGGAATTGATATTAGTATGACCCAAGACATATGGAGAAATGTTATTAGGGAAGCTCACCCCATATAGGAATAAGGGCAAAAAAAATTATGACTCTTGACTAATAAACTGCACATAGTCCTAAGATGTGTAAATTTGGGTAAATAAAATAAAGAAAAGATAGTAAATAAAAATGAATAATATTAATAGTAATCAGAAATTAAAGCTTAATTGTCAACTTATTTAATATAAATATAGACAAAAGCAGTAAACAAATTAATCCTTAGCAACTGTCAATGGACATATTTTAGGAAGACCTACACCTGCAAGTTTTAATAACAACTCAAGTCCAATAATCTTACCTTTGGGTCACCAATTAGAGCAATACCAACTGATAGTTTTCGTTTTTGTCCTCCACTTAAAAACTTGCTTTTCGTATCAATTTTATCAACTAAATCTATTTGTCTTATCGTCCTATTAACAGCAGCTTTTATATCCGATATTCCCTTTATTTTAGCAAAGAATTCTAGATGTTCTCTTGTAGTTAGATTATCAAATAGAATATCATGCTGAGGACAAATTCCTGTCATTTTCCTAATTTTATTCATATTTTTTGAGTTCCTACAAAATAAGTTGAAAGATACATATTGATAAGATCCATGTTAACATGTGTCAAGTATATGTTGTTATTTATGAACGTCGTGGTATGGTAATATAAAAGAAATCAGTCCTCTTAATGCAAAACTCGACATGTCCATTAACATGAATTTAAAGTAAGCCAGAAAAAATTTTTATTTGTGTTTGAAGTAACCTGTGTCTTTATTGCATGAAAGTTTTTGTTAAAATAACATTTAAATGTGGACAAGTCAGCTCTACATGTTAACGGGTTGAACATATCATCGTCTTTTGACTACAAATTCTTGCTTAAAATGGCTTTTTTTCTTAAGAGGCTACATCAGCGCGTCATCAAGACGGAATTTGGCACACATATACGTGATACAGTAAAGTGTGGCGGCTCAATTTAAAAAATATGTTAGTATGTGGAAATTACTTTATAATTAAATACAATATTACAATAACGAGCCATTAAGAAAAACAA
The DNA here is from genome assembly GCA_918026665.1 of Diabrotica balteata. Classification (NCBI taxonomy): domain Eukaryota; kingdom Metazoa; phylum Arthropoda; class Insecta; order Coleoptera; family Chrysomelidae; genus Diabrotica; species Diabrotica balteata. Next base: position 131,043,545 of record OU898278.1, on the reverse strand, counting down.
AAAAATACACTTTCTTCAAATAAACTTTTGTCTATTTTACGTAAAAATATTTTAAATTCTATTGCGAGTATATATTCTTAAAAGGATTTTTTATTCTAGAAATATAAATATTTTTTAAAATGAGAAAAATTCCTCAAGCGAAAAATAAAGTCACGCCTTCCAAAATAAGGTCCAGTAAAAACCGTGCTAAAACGATTCGAAAATCGAAATTAGAGCCACCACAAATTTTAATAATGTAAGTATAAGCAATCTACTGTTGTTATAAATAAAAGGTGTGAAAAGTTGTTTCTCATGAAAATGAAATTGGTAATAAATCTATATTTAGGTACAGAAATCCTCACTAAAGTACAAATGCCATTTTTTTCAGGTAGACATAGAATATTCATTGGCGACAATATTTTCGAACTTTTTTTATTTGTTATAAGTACGTCAGAATTGATGCTATGCATCAATCTGTAGTTAATTTCTTATGGCTAAACTGTTTGATATATACGTTCAAACTTATAAGTAGAGCTCGGATCGAGCGAGCAATTTTCAGGGTAGTATTTCCTTTATACTTTATTTGTTTAGATGTATACATTATAAATTTAGGTGATATATTGCGACTGCTCGTATATTCACTAAGCAAAAACCAAAGTATTCTCGACATTAAACATTTATTTGTATGTCAATGTTTAACCGTAATAAAAGGATATCAGATGCTTGCAGCACCCTGTTTAATGTGGTAAAGTAAACATATTCTTGTAGAAATAGTAACCGTCCAGTTTTTTAAAATATTGAAAATATCATGATGTAAGTATCTACACTTGAGTTCAAAACAATCGACTCAAAAGCGATATTTGAGATTACACCTTCTGTTTTAATGTAAGAAATATGAAAATAACAAGATGTAATGTGCAAACAGTAACTTTATTATTGAACTTACAAAAACTGCTATTTCATTATTTGGAAAACGCATTATAAAAACAATATGCAATACGAACAGAGTTTCTTAAATATTCATCATTGGAACTATCCCAAGAAAGACGTAATTAACAGAGAAATCATCAATTACAAAATGAATGTTTTGTTTTTCAGTATCTGATATTACCACCCCTATCCCTAATAACACTTTCCAATCGATTTCGCATGGATCGAATGACTTTTATAATAAATTCTTGAGGCATTGCTTCCCATTCATCATTAAGCGCAGCTCTCAATTTCACTATGCTCCTTGGTGCATGATTTCTGCTCCGGACCCTTCGTTTAAGCCCATCCCAAACATGCTCTATCAGATTTATGTCCGGACTCAACGCAGGCCAATTTATTGTAGGTATACCGATCTAAGTCAGATAGGTGGTGGTGACTCATGCGGTATGATATCGTGCGTTATTGTGCAGTAAAATCAAGGCATTACCAATAAACCCCGCGTATGGAACCACATGTTCCTCCAAAATATCTCTGATTTAACGACCCGCCGTTAAACCTCCTCCACGTCCTCCACCAGGCACGAAAACCAGCTCGGTTTTCTCGTCCATGGAAATGCCTGCCCAAAACATACAAGAACCGCCTCCATATGACACAATTTCTCGTATACAACATTAAGCAAATCGTTCCCCTGGCTTTCTATAGACTCGACGCCTCTTCTCGTTGCCATGTAGGCAGATCCTACTTTCGTCGGAGAATAATACCTGACTCCATTGATAGTCGCCCCAATCCAGATGTTCGCAAACAAATTCTAGTCGTCTTTGCTTCCGGGCTGCACTTAGCTTGGGACCAGTAGCTGCCCTTTTTGGTGTCAGATTAGCTGCTTTCAATCTCCTTCTGACTGTCCAAATGCTGGTAACTACACCTTAGACCTCTCTAAGCTTTTCTTTGAGATTAGCACCAGTCAAATGTCGATTTCTCAGAGATTTAGATACAAGAAATCGATCATCTCTCTCTGTTGTTATTCGTTTACGACCTCCCTGTCGGAGGACATAATCACCATTATCTGGTACCGACGATACACTCGGGACACAGCAGATTGGCTTAAATTTGGTCAATTTGCCACGGCTCTCTGGCTCAGGTCTTCTCTCAATAATGCTACTGCTTGAGCTCCTTTGACGGACCTGTAATCCATTTGTTATGAAGTTTCGAACTTAATTTACTGATGTATTAGTGGGTTGCTATGGAAATTGATGGTTACTTACTAATATCGTATATTAATTCACTTCAGAGTCATATTGAATTTACAATAGAAACAAAAAGATCAAACCATAAATTTTTGAGATATAAAAATAATCAGACTTAAAAACAAACATGACTTCTCTATATTTCATAAACCTATCCATACTGACACGACTATACATAATTTATCATCCCATCCCAGACAACATAAACTGGCAGCCTATCATCGTATGTTACAAAGATTAACAGAAATTCCGATGTACAAATAGAATTTTGAGACAGAATTGAATATCATTAAGCAAATAGCAGTAAACAATGGATACAACGAACCAACAATTAATAAAATTTTAAATCAAAAACTACGCAAGAAAGCCCTGAAATTAGTATGTCCACCACCAGAGAAAAAACAAAGTTCCTTCTGCTCGATTACATATACAGGCAAACTATCAACAAAAATAGCCAAACACATAAAAAAGAAAGGAACAACACCAGATTTCAGAACAAAGAACAACTTAGGTAAATTTATTAAAAATAACAAGAGCCAAAATAAAAAGCACATACACAATAATATACAAACTTAAATGTAGCGACTGCTTAAAGACTTACATCGGTCAAACTGGTAGAAAGTTTAATAAACGAATAGGAGAACATAAAAGGGCTTTCAATAATAGAAAAATAGGTGCTACATAAGCACTTCACCTTCTAGATCATAAAATTTTTTTAATGACGAATTTCAAATTCTTCACATTCAAAATAAAGGTTTAAGCTATTTTTGTTAAAATCTATGAAAATTAACAAATAAAAAAACACAGACATAATTCTGAATGACCAACTTAAGACGAACAGTTCTCTTCTTCTCAACCTATTTCGGTAAAAACTATAAAGTGTAAACGCATCACAAAAATAGGTCACTTTGAGAAATTCACTCTGCTGAATCAGCTGTAGTGATAAGATTTTATAATCAATTTTGTTGAAGTTTTCAGTGTTTAATTGTTGTACCAAATGAATTTTCATTAAGTAACGATCGAATCCATCAATTCATTTGCGTTTTATTTAGGTAGCTATAAGTTTTTGTTATATCTGCTTTGATTTTTTATTAGTAACAACTAGAAAGAGAGATATGTATTCTGTAATCAAAACAGACGTTTTTCAGTTTTATAAAAATGTGATTTTTTGGTGTCATCATCGAGTTCTTGCAATGAAATAAGATTCAAAGTATGACCAGTTGCACTATATCGATTATATTGTTTTTTACTATAGTTTATTTTTATGAACGAGAGATTAATTAGCATAATTTAAACTGGTATCTCCGATCACTCCATGGGCGTGCTCAAGATTAATTGAAAAATTACTTTGAATAATTGTAAAAAATAAATGAATTATTTCAGTGTTATAAAGTGTTATGTGTTTGTAAACAAAAGTGACCTCTTTTATCACACACTATATTAGAACTGACTGGCCTACATTAAAAGGGGTTTTGAAAAATTCACATTTTTTTTTTATTTTTAAAAATTACAAAAGAGAAAAAGAGTTTTTAAAACCGTCTAAGGTATGTTAAATAGATGAATAAAAATATTAATATAAAACTTACAGCTACTTGTTACAAATCCAAATCAGATTCAGAAGATGAACTTTCAGAACCAAGATTTATAATAACTGGCTCGATCATTTTATCAGTAATATTGTCCAGCTTCCACATTTTTTCCTCTTCTTTAATAGTGTGATTTACTGCCTTTTCCCAGTTTTCAGGTTTTACATTATTTACGGCCTCCAAAAACAACTGTTTAACATCATGAATTTTAAAAGTGGTATTTTTTTTTGAAACTTCACTCTTTATCTGTGCCCATACCAGTTCAATCGGGTTTAATTCGCAATGATATGGTGGGGATCTAAGTACTGTCATTCCAAGATTTTTGGCAATTTCATCAATTTCGTATTTTTTAAATTTTTCTTTATGAAGGGCGCACAACGAATAAAGTTCCTTTCTTATAGATCCGGGATGGTACGTAATATTTTTTGAACTCAGCCAATTCTGCAAGTCTTTTTTAACCACTTGGTTGTGGGCAGTCCTTCTATAAGTCTGGAGTGATAATGAGTGACTTGCATTACCCATTACTATTACACAGTTCTTAGGAAGAAGATCTATCATTTGTTCGAACCATTCTTGAAAGACATCAGCGTTCATGTCTTCATGGTAGTCACTGGTACGAGTTGATTCAAAAGTTAATAAACCATCTTCAACAAAACTGTCTGAACTGCCAATGTGTACTATTATCAGCCTGCGTCCCTTTCCTGATGGTGGGTTTAAACCAGTAGATAAGTTATTTACAAAAGCGTGCCTTTGACTTGTAACAGTTTCATCGTGCCAAAATTTATTTGGTGTATGACCCTCGTTGATCCATGTTTCATCAAGATAAAATATTTTTCTTTTTTGGTTTCTCATTTCCTTTATGGTTCTTAGAAAATGTCTTCTCCATATGACAATATCGCTTCTTTCTAATAAAATAGACTTTCTGGGATTCTTTTTCCCGCGGAAGCCTATTTCTTTTAAAAGTTTCCATAACGTACTTCGACTCATTTCTGGGTAATCCTTATCATCTCGAACTGAGACAAGAACTTTATCCAATGTTGGAAATTCTTGTCTAAAGAAGAATTCATGCACTTTCCGTCGAAGTCCTTCTTTAAAATGATATTCTATTTGAAATTTTGGTTTCCCTGGAGCATTACGTGGCATTTGAAAACTACCACATTTCTCTTCTTTAATAACTCTGTAAATCGTAGATTTCCCAACACCAAGTGTACTGATAACTAGCTCAACGGTCTCATCAACACTTTCACATAAACGTTTGTCTGTAAATGATTTAAAACAATTAAATATTAATGTTTTTTCATTAACTGTTAAAGGACCAATTTTTCGGCGTTTACATGGCACTTAAAATGTTCCATAACACTAGTATACACAATAAACTGCACCTTGCAAATGAAGTACCTACTTTTAGTGAACTGTTAAGAATTTTGAATACGCCAATTGGACCTTCCTACAAAATGGAAAAACCCACTATCACATTTTCTGTGGAATAAGTTTAGAAGGTAATTATCTAGTCAATTACTGTCGTAGATTCCTGGAATTAAAGAATTGAATGTTTGATTGTTGAAACCCTTACTTCGTGGAATGCACTTATTTCAGATAAAATAAAACGTTTTATTTTATCTAAAGAATTAAACTTTATTTTGCAAATAGGTAGGTACTTATGAAACTTTTATTGGTTATATATAACCAATAAAATAAACATCTTACATTTCTTGCAAATTCATTAGTACCTGTTAACCTCCATCACTCCGACACTGGCAACCTTATTTAGGGATTAGTAACCCTCACAACTATTGTATTCTATTCTGCTCCAACCTTTATACCTGGTGGTCATACTCAATTTAAAATTCTTTTCCTATATACTTCTGTAAACTTGTTGACAAATATCTGTTTTTCATTGAGTCACCCGTATCAACAGTTTAGGGATTTGCATACATAATTTATTGTTTTATTACTCTCTCATACATAAAAATACACTATAGGTAAGTATTTTTTGATACTTACAGATAACTAACAATAATTTGTTATATCAAACTATTTAACATCTTTAACCTACTACCTAATTCCGTACCTAATATCCAGTCCAAAAGTAAAAGCTGTTCCACTAGATGGTGAGGACAACCCTGTCAAAATATTAAACAATGTAGTTTTTCCAGCTCCGTTGTGGCCCAAAATTGCTGTAATTTGGCCTTCATATATCGACAAATTTATGCCATTTAGTGCTACTACAGTTGGTTTTCGAAATTTCTACAAATATAAAAAAAACGAAAGTGGTTATTACAGTATCCGTTGTATTTAAAAAAATTATAGGATTTTATTAATGTAATACGTTTACTTAATACAAAATCACATAGGTAAAAAATGAAAATCATATTTGTAACTAGTGTTTGACTTTTCGACTTCACTCCCGAAACCGTTCTCAAAAAGATTATTACAAAAATTCGGCGGAAGTACATAACCAAAGTTATCTGTTATTGATTGTAGTAGAAGTTGTTTGATAATAATGCTTTATTCAAATATTTTAACTATTAACTAGAGAAGTGTTTACAATTATAACAAATATTTGTCATTTGACTAAATTATTATCTTCAAAATGCCCTTTAATAAAGACGAAATTAAAAAACATACAGAAGTTAAAACACTTCACAATTGTATTTTGGTATAAAAAACAGATAGTTAAAACTTTTAAAAAGCGTCGTCAAAATTTATATAGTAGCATAAGGTTTTCGATCTAATCAGATCATCCTCAGTGCCTTATGTAGTTGAAGCTCACAATAAAGTTGTGGCTGTGACATCCATCTATGGGTTTACATCATACGAAATTTAAATTATGTTAAAATGAAACGAGATGCTGCTACGTTTGGTCCATATATATATATATATATATATATATATATATATATATATATATATATATATATATAAATGAAAATATATAAACAAAATGGTCTATATATAAACAAAACATATGGAATGCACAAAATCGAATCAACATGAGAATCTGAAGGTAGACAACCATACCTACAAAATATGTCTCCACTTTTCCCTACCTAGGCTCAATAATAGATAACATCAGTCAGAAAATACTAGCATGGATTCTTAGTGGTAATAAGTGCTTTTATGCATACAAAGACTTAATGAAATGTAAGTAACTGAATCGTAAGTCTAAGCTTAGAATCTACAAAAGAGTAATTAGACCAGTGGCTACATATGGATGTGAAACGTGGACCCTCTCAACCGCTGATAAAAATCAACTGAGAATATTTGAGCGCAAAAGCTAAGGAAGATATTTGGAACAACCCAATGCAGCGATGGTTCGTGAAGAATTAAAATGAACTACTGGAGCTGGATGAACTAATGCAGAGTGCAGATATTGTTGGATTTGTAAAGTCACAAAGACTAAACTGGCTTGGTTATTTAAAAAGCATGCCAGATAATCGAGCTGTAAAAGTAGTCCAGAGATGGAAGCTCCAAGGAAACAAAACAAGATGAAGGCTCCGTAAAAAATGGATAGACGACGTAGAGAGGGATTTTAAAATCGTGAACATCAGGCAATGGCGGAGGAAAGTATCCGACAGGGCAGAATGGAAGACCATTGTTAAGCAAGCCAAGATTCACAAAGGGTTGTAGCGCAATTAGAAGAAGAAGAAATATCACAATAATTTATATCTTATATACACTAGATTTTCATTTTTTTATTATAAGATAAACCTATTTTAATTGTTTTGTGGATGTTTATGTATATGTGTCACGTATTAATCACATTATGGTATGCTTTAGTGAAGGCAAAAAACTCCTCATTCGACTTAAATTTCTGCCCGGCGAGTATCTTTTTCAAGTTTAGAAACAGAAGAAGTCGCAAGGGACCAAATCTGTAGAATACTGTGGATGAGGCAACAAATCGGCCCAATAATGCGGCCTAGTAGAGCCTTGTGAACGTTTTGCCCTTCTTCAGGTAGTCGATTTAGACCACCCCTTGTGTATATCAAAAAATGTTGTTGGTCGATAAGACAGTCTTCTCCTTCTCAGTACGTTTATTGAGCGACGTCCACTGTTTCGACTGTTTCTTAGTCTCCGGTGTATACCAGTGAATTCATGTTACATATACAGTTACAAAACGACATAGAAACTCCTTTGGGTTAAGCTTAAATGGCGCTAAACACTGCTCTGAAGCGGTCACGGTTGCGTTGTCCGGAGTAAGCAAACGCGGTAATCATAGAGCTGACAGCTTTCTCATGCCCAAAATTTCGTGCAGATATCTTGCGCATCTTCAGTTGGCAGTGTGCTCCACTGCCAACTGAATTTTATCCATATTTATCCATTTTATCCATATTTATCTCCATTATGGATATCACATTATCCTCCATTTTCGAGATACCGAAGCGTGGCTCATTAAAAACCGACGTGTAACCACGGTGAAACTCTTTAATTCTTGTCATCAAAAAAGAAGAATTACCGTATACAGCATCTAAGCGGTCTTTAATTTGATACACACAAAGACAGATTTAACATAAATGGTTCAAATGATATGACAGAAAATTTATTTTAATTTACTATAGAAATATTACCCAAAAACGTTTACTTAAGTCAATAATTCTGATAGCTTCTTTATTTTGCATGTTTCTTGGTACAGGTTCTATGTCTTCATTATCTGAAGGAGTTTCTGAAGGCATCTGAAAATAAAAAAAGAGAAATCATGGTAAAATATTATTCAAAACAACTGTTTAATATTTTGTCAAAGGAAAAAATGATAGTGGTATGCGACTTAACTAAAGTCATATTTTATTAACATAAATTAGCAACGGCTTTTGATCTATAATCTGAAAAAAGCATGTTAAATTGATCCATAAAATGTAATTGTCGGTACTTAGTCAGTTGTTGTAATTCTGATATTCAGAAGTGGAATAAAATTGTAGGTAGAGTAACTTAAAGATTAAGTATTTATTTTTTTAAGCTTAAAAATATCTATCATGTCATATGTTACTTAAAATGTTGTAGTAGACATTACTTTAGTGTCAGTCTTATAATTGATAGATTCTGGAGTTTTGTTAATGTGTACCATTTCAAGAAAAAGTCGGATTTTATAATTATTAACTTTTTACGTTATTAAAGTCAAATTTATGCACTGTCTTTAAGTGATGGTCTACGAAGGCACAGCACTTCTTATTTGCAATCGCTTTTGTGTTTAGTGATACGTTGCCACTGTTGACGTCGACTTTGACCAATGTAACAACTTTCATTCACTGCAATTTATTTGGTAAATTATGTTACACATTCTTGAATTTTAAGTTGTAACTTTAGGAGGATTTTTAAAATTTTAAAAAACTTAAAATGTGTGGTGTATCATAAAGAAATATTAACAATTCAGTAATAAACAGATATGAAATTTTATTAAACCACATATACACTCTGGGCCAAAATTAACTGGCCACCTTAAAAATAAGTAATTTTTGATGTCATATCTCCTAAACCTGTTGTCCGATTTAAGTGATTTTTTTATAATGTTCTAGCCTTATTCCTTGACAATATCGGTATAATAATATGGTTGCGAAATAGGTAAATGTTCATTGTATACCGGGTGTACGAATTAAACTGCGTTTTCTCTTAAAGTTTGCATTACCCTGTGGAATATTCTACCATTTATAAAATATTGAAATTATAACCTAACTATAGCCTCATGTTTTCTCAACATTTTGTTTTTGGATTCATTCGCTTATGATGGATAATACAAAAGTTAGGCAATTTATCAACTAGCCATGTTTTTCATCAATACAGAGGATTTAACTCACCAGCAAAATTAACCCACCAACTGTATTATTGTTTAGTTTAGATTACTTGTGACAGTTTGTTTCCTAAATTTGTGTCATCAAAGGATTTTTGACATATAGTCGTTATACGACATTGTTGCAAATCTGTTTCCGTATTAATAACAAGTCTTGAACAATTTGTAATTAAAATGAAAATTGGTATTAAAATTAACAATTAAAATTGTAATTTTATATCATTGTAAGAGAATATTGTTTAAGTTGAAATTTTAGTACTTATTTATTGTTTGTGATTTTAAAAATGCCAATTGATCCAACTAACCCTGCTAGGGCAGTGTCTTTAGTTGATGCTGATTACAGTCAACGTCATATAGCTGGTATACTCGATGTACCCAGAAATACGGTACAAGATGCCATCAGACGATTTCAGGAGACAGGATCGTACAAGCGCGGGCCAGGTTAAGGCCGAAAACGATGCACTTCAGTTCGAGATGACCGCTTCATTGTCACTAAAGTATAGAGAAATCGCTTTTGCACCGCTCCTGTAGATCGTAGGTCTCTTCTTGAGGTGAGAAATGTTAGTATGAGTAGACAAACGATTAGAAGAAGACTGTCAGAAATAAACTTCGGGTTTTTCGTCCAGCTCGCGCAGCATAACTGCTCCCACAACACCGTAGGGTTAGACTTCATTTTGCGCGAGAATATGCTAACTGGACTATGGCGGAATAAAAGAATAAAAAGGTTTGCTGCATGCACTATAACCGAAACAGTGGCTTACCGAGGAGGGTCAATAATAATTGGGAAGCTATTTCTTACGAAGCGCGTACTGATCTTTTTGTGTTCGGTAGTGTGAATGCTCAAGTGTACGTGCAAGAAGTTCTCCAAGATTATGTCATGCTTTTACACCATTCATTGGTGATAACTTCAGAGTAATGCATAACAATGCACGTTGCTATACAGCAAGATCTACCCATGAGTACCTTAATGAGGTCGGGATTCAAGTTCTACTATGGCCAGCACACAGTCCCGATTTTATCACAATTGAGCATATCTGGGATAACCTCAAAGACGGGTAAGAGCAAGAGTACTAGCCACAGCATCATTTAAAGGGCTGAAGATAGCTGACGTAAAGGAGTGGCACAATTTTCCCCCAATCTGATATCCAGGATATCATGAATGGATTGCCTAACTGGCTCCAAGAAGTCCTAAGGGCTAGAGGCGGCAACACCCATTATTGATGCTCATTTTTTTTTTTTCAATTAGACTTTGATTTCCAAAATATTGTTAATTTGAATTGTCTTTGAAGATTTTATTCATTGGATTTTTACTTTAACAAATGACTTTTTTTCAAAAATATTATTTTTTCTCTTCCGCGGAGATAAAAATTGATATAAAACATGTCTAGTTGTTAAAGCACCTAACTTTTGTATTCCCCAACATAAGCGAATCAATCAAAAAACAAAATGTTGAGAAAGCATGAGGCTATAGTTACCATTTAATTTCAGTATTCTACAAATTCTAGAATATTTCACCCTGCAAACTTTAAGAAAAAAACACGGTTTGATTCGTACACAAGGTATACAATGAAAATTTACCTGTTTAGCAACAATATTATTATAAAGCTATTGTCAAGGAATAAGGCTATATATAACATATTAAACAAATCACTTAAATCTGACAACAAGTTTAGGAGATATAAGAAATCAAAAATTACCCATTTTTAAGGTGGCCAGTTATATTTTGGCCCAGTGTGTAGTAACGCGTAATAAGAAGTAGTCTTTTCTATCGGCACTCGCCAAGTGTATTGTACATCCTCTTTTCGTTTAACCTTCTGGCTTAGGTTTTTAGGAGTGCCTAAAAGGAGGACTTCGCAGATTGTGCCGTGACATCACACTTGACAGATATGAATATGGAGTGACGTCACCAATCATGTTGTATTAAATATAATAAGATCGTCGTTATAACAAGTGAATTTTCTTCACCTCCGATTAAGTATTTATCTGGCAGATAGAAAAGGTAGCCTTTCAGTCACGAATAAACTTACCGATAGATAAAATGTCAAATATATGTATTTGCCAAATAAAGTACGGAATAAGTTATAAAGTACGGCGGTGGCTCAGTTAAATTAGAAATTAAAAAGTCGCTGGTGTCTGCCTAATAAAACATGGGTTCTTTGTCTTGGTAAGCCAATATCTAGTTACAACGTCTTGTTCTTAGTTTCAACTACCTGTCAACATCCAACGACGGTTTGAGGTTACACAAAATAGCGATGAATGACTCCAGTCTTTAACATCCATCGTTTTTGGAATTTGCACTATATACCGCCCAAAGTTTGGGACTTTATTGCACTCAAATGGCGCCCAAGGTGGGGTAAGTTATAGTACTAACTTTACTAATACATTTATTAAACCTTTTTAGCAAATATTATTATAAAATATAATATCGTAAATGTTGCAACACTGATTTATGTATAAAATTTTATGTATACCAATACGTGTATCATACATACCTGACTACGTTTAGATATCCAAAAAGATGGCATTAAACAGAATAGTGGTGACCTTTGTACACCGTATTCACCTAAAATTAATACATATATTTTGAATAAACAACTTTGGTATTTATTTTGTTTCGAAAGGGTGTGGCATTAAGGACATACCGAAATCTTGAAAATTCAATTTAAACTCGTTTTACATTTGAGTCAACAGGAAAATATAAATGTTATCGTGATACAATAGATATTTACTGTTTTTGATCTTGTAGAAGAAATGCCAGTCGCATATTCAAAAGAGAAGTAAATAAGGTAAACTATACAGGGATTGGCCAGTTAAGAAGGGTATGCAGTTAATTTAATTTTTTTTTTTTTTAATAAAATTTTAGTTACAGACACCGTATAGTATATTACATAACGAGAGTTGTAAGAAGCTTATTACATGCGAGTAAAAAAGTTGCGCGCGAGCCGCGTAGCGGCGAGCGCAGTAATTTTACAAGCATGTAATAAGCTTACAACTCAAGTTGTGTACTATACTTTTTCTACCATTATTTTCGTTTATAAAAATAAAAATTAAATTACCACTATATTTACACTGACAGTTTAATAATTTTTAATCTGTCAAAATAACGTCTGTTAATTCGTTTCCATGGTAACTCGACCAACTGACTTACAAGGCTTATGTGATATTACACATTTTTATATAAAACTGAAGCGTAATTTTTTTTATTACGTGCTAGTCATTACGTGTCAGTATCTGTTATGATGCATTTACTTAGCATCCAAATAGTAGGTATTAGACAATTTACTAGTAAGAGAGTAGAAAAATATTATTTTTTCTACTCTCTTACTAGTAAATTGTATATTACCTACTATTTGGATGCTAAGTAAATGTATCATAACAGATACTAACACGTAATGACTAGCACGTAATAAAAAAAATTACGCTTCAGTTTTATAAAAATGTGTAATATCACATAAGCCTCGTAAGTCAGTTGGTCTAGTTACCATGGAAACGAATTAACAGACGTTATTTTGACAGATTAAAAATAATTAATCTGTCAGCGTAAATATAGTGGTAATTTAATTTTTATTTTTATAAACGAAAATAATCGTAGAAAAAGTATAGTACACAACTTGAGTTGTAAGCTTAATACATGCTTGTAAAATTAAAGCGCTCGCCGCTACGCGGCTCGCGCGCAACTTTTTTACTCGCATGTAATATGTTTCTTACAACTCTCGTTATGTAATATACTATTTTGGTTTCTTCAGTTTATTGATAAATGATTTTATAAAATATTTTCGTTATTTAAATTAATGATTTGTAATTTTGAAATATTTTGTTATTTGCAAAATACTCAAAAATTGGCCACTAACTTTCAATTTTTAGCCAGTTGAATACCAGTAATTGGCATATACCCTGAATTCAATAGTATTGTCAGGGCAGACATTTTGTAGTTCATTAACACTCGGTGATAAGCGGCTATATATTTATTTCTTTATTAGCACACAAATCCACTTCTCAATTATTTTCGCAGCTTACATCTGTTGGAATCCGAACTATACCAGTAGTTCTCTGACTATACCTTGAATTTAATTGGATTGTCAGGGCAGACATTTTGTACTTCGTTAACACTCGGTGGTAAGCGGCTGGGTGGAGAAGATTCGTAACTCCACATTACTAGAACGTCTCAGCAAGACTACTAAGATCATAAAAAGCATCAAGCAGAGAAAGCTGGAATATTTCGGACATGTAATGAGAGGTCCCAAATATAGATTGCTACAAAATATCATGCAAGGAAAAATACCAGGCAAACGCAGTCCAGGACGAAGAAGAACCTCATGGTTGAAGAACTTGCGGGATTGGTATGGTGTAGATACAAGCATGCTATTTAGGGTGGCAGTGAATAAAATTAAAATAGCTATGATGGTAACCAACGTTCTGAAAGGACATGGTACATGAAGAAGAAGAAGAAGGTAAGCGGCTATATATTTATTTCTTGATTAGCACACAAATCCACTTCTCAATTACCATTTTCGAAAGGTTACATCTGTTGGAATCCGAACTAGAGAAGGTAGACTCGCCTTGTTGCGAAATTTATTATTTAGTACAGCTTATCCGTGCCATTGAGGTATACCCTGAGTGCCAACAGAGAGTAATATTCTTAATGAAATACGGCACCATTGTAAAAACTCAACCACAAACAACCATTAAAATCAGGTGGCTGGTATGTCTTCATGAGCGTACCGTCGGGTAACATCATGGCATCAAAACCAAGGTGCAGTACATCTGTTAATATTCAAAATAAAAAAGGTGGTTATCTGTGAGAGAAAAGCAAATGATAAAATCAGTTTATGAGGGATTGCGTAGAAGATATTAAGATATGCTTATAGAGGACGCCGTAGCATGGTGTGGAGATCTAACGAAATTGTGGGCTCGTACGGTTTTCCGAATAATTCAAGGTAACAAACCTATCCAAAAACCAATCCATTAAGGACGTGCAAAAATTGTATTGGACGATAGTACGAAAAGTATAATCCGAAGAAAAGTCCATGGATTTTATTTTAGGAACGAACTGCCCACGTTTAAGGCTATTCAACGAGAAGTTAATGCAGATGCAGATGATAATTTAAATAATATATCTATGAGAGTATTACAAAGAACTTTACATGAAATGGTTTTTCGGTATGTGAAGAGAAATCGGAAAAGTTTCTTGATCGAGAGAGACGAATTAGTGATATGGCGGAGAAAATATTTGCAAAAAATTTGTGATTTTAAACGACTTGAAAACGTCAAACGAAATCCAAAATATGGCAAGACTTGAATATTAAAAGTGCGCGACAGGCTTTCATTGAGAGACTTTCAACCGGCTTAAAAGCACCCTCGGGCAAAGGAAGACGTCTCATTATAACGCACATTGGAAGTGATTTAGGTTTTGTACAAGGTGGTTTAAATATGTTTACCTCAATCAAAACGGGCGATTATCATGAGGATATGAATTCGGATATGTTTGAAAAGTGGTTTTCGTCTATACTGACTCTTGTAGATCCTGGTTCGGTAATTATAATGGACAATGCACCTTATCACAGTCGTCGTATGAAAAAAATACCGACTTCTGCATCTCGAAAGGCAGATATAAAAGATTGGTTAGGAAGTAAAAATATATATTTTGATGAGTCCATGATAAAGGTTCAATTACTTGATATAGTACGCGAACATAAGAGTTCATACATCAGATTTGCAGTACACGAAATGCCACGTAAGCATGGCATCACCGTATTAAGAACTCCATCGTATCATTGTGAATTGAAATCCATCAAGCTGATATGGGCACAAATAAAAAATGAGGTAGCGCAAAAGAATACAACCTTTAATTTAAAAGACGTCAAATTATTATTAGACAAAGCCATACAAAATATAACCGCTTCCAACTGGCAGGCATGCATTAAACATACGAAGAAAGAATAAGATAAAATGTGAGACGTAGATACGCGTGTTGATGTTCTTATCGAGCCCATTATCATTACTCCAGGAGAAGACAGTAGAAGAATTAATAACAGGAAGTGATTCAGAATAAAAATATTTCTTTAAAATAATAGCTAATAGGTACAGTCACAGTATAAAGAGGTTCCACTGGAACCTCTTTATACTGTGGTACAGTTCTAGTGATTTTTTGTTGCTATATTCGGAGACTACCTGTGAGATCCTTCGTCCTACCTGGTTATAATTTTCTAAGTAGGTATGTACCTAATAACTTTATTTTTATTATTATGGCAAGTTTATTTTTCACATTGTAAATAAAAGTTTAAAAGGAAAAACAAGGTTGTTTCGGCAATTCTATTACTTCTATTTTAATCGTATTTAATTAAAAATTCCCAGATATTCTATTTGTGTTCTTGGAAATTGCTTAATTTGAATGCTATGTCGTGTTTAGTTTAAAACGCATATTATGACTAACGAGGGTTTTTCAAAAGGTTAATCTGACAATTATTCATCTACAGTTTGATGTCTTAATGGTGGAAAATTTTATAAAACGCAGTGGAAGATATAGAGTTGGGGAAATGCAAGGATATACAATAATTATTAGTTATTCTTGCGTTTATTAATAAGAGTTTCATTTATATTTTTAAGTTATTTTCTTTCTTGTTTGTTAGGAATTTAAGATATTTATAAATGATAGGTTTTGTTTATTATAAATTACTACGAACCATAAGTATATTCGTAACATTTCATTATTATAAGGGAAGAAAGTTTTGGATTGAAAATATAATATAATTTAGCACCTCGACACCGTAAGGTACAAGAGGACGGCTTAAGTAAGTATAATTTAGCATTTGAGATGTTATAAAATAAACATGTACTTACATATTTCTTAAACTAAAAATAATATAAATGAATGAAAATATTGTGTGTACATCTGGCTTTCTGGCATCTGACAATTAATTGTTAAGACGTAATACTTTGAATATAATATTTTTACATAACATTTTAACAAAATATATTTAACATAAATTAACAATTTGACCGTTGACGCAAAAATATTTTTATGTGCAAGTTGCCTATTATTTCCCTTATTTTAAAAATATACACGCCACCATTGAACTACAAGCGTTTCTCATCTCGGACCCCTCGAGGGTCTATCATTTCGAAGTGATAACCTGACTGTTGAATTCCGACTATAGGTAAATCATATTATTAAAACGATAGGTAGATACCTAGCTGTATAATAGGATTAATTTATTTTTGTATATTATTATATATTATTATTAAGATAATAAAAAAATTTTTTCATAGATTTTATTTATACAACAACACAAGTCTTACAATAAAAAATTTTATCCTTATCTACTGAAGGACTAATTTTTATAATGCACAAATTATGATACGTTCGGCTGCACTTGTAGCATCGGATACTTTTGTTTGAATTTGTAATATTTTTCGCATAAATGAAACAAAGTTTTCCGACAGTTATTGTATTATAAACAAATTCATTCTTTTGGGGTTCATCATCACTTTCAGAACTGCTCAATACTTTTCGTACGTGACGTTGAGGTATTTTTGTATTATTGCTGAATCCGCTTGTCCCTGCTGCATTACGTATTTGTTCAGGCGATCAACGTCCAGTTTGGGTCTTTTAGATTTAGTTTAATTTTTGTTTTCTTTTACTGTATCGTTTTCTTGCTTTCTTGTTTTGATGTTTTTTTCTCCCAAATTTTTTTGTAGCTTTTTTTGCTTAGATAATCTTTTTGTTTTACGTGTTTCTTTTTTTCCTGTTCTTGGTTTTTAATTGCCACTTTCTCCATCTAAATTTTTTTCTATCCTAAACTAGTTAAAACAAACGGTAATCGTTGGCAATCCTTTTTTCGTTTTTGTTTTCTGGTGTTTTAGGCCAAATAACGAAATCTCGAAAGCTTCTTTTATTTTGGGTATTTTCTTTATTGTCCTCTATAAATAAGTCTTCAAGTGTAGGCACCTCTTGGGTTGAAATTTCTTGTGATATATCACTTTCGGCACAGTTTCTTTTAAAGACTGGGTTTCTTCTTTATTTTCCTTATTAGGTAATTTTTCTACAGATTTTTCCTGTTATATTTTCTTCTAGTATATCATTTGTTCCCATAGCTTCTGGTAAAGGCCGAGTTTCTTTTTATTTTCCTGTATAAGTAATTCTTCTACATGTCCTTCCTGTGCTACATTTTTTTGTAATCCTTTACCTGTCTCCACAGTTTCTTCGAAATTATTGTCACGTGATAAATGTTGGTTGCTTTTTCCCTCTTCATTTACATCTAGTCCGAAAAGTATATTTTCGTCGAAAATAATTTCCTTATTTTCTATTTCTGTGTCCACTACTCTAGTGATTTCTAGATTTTCTAAATCGTCACGAATTTTCGTATTAAGATAGCTACTGCTCTTTTCACATTCTTTATAATTTAAACAAGATAAACTTATCATGACTTGCTTAGTCAAACTGATCAATTTTAAATATGTCTATTCTCTCTTCGCCAATTATTTCCTTGAATTGATTGAAAGAGATAAACGAAATATTAGGTAAAACTTGTTTCTTTATGTTTGTATCTAAATATATCTTATTTTCCATTTTTGTTCCCAGACATTTGTTGAAGTCTATACCTGATGCGGTCATAGTTTCAGCTTTTGCATAGTCTTCTATGACACCTTTCAGAACTGGTGCAAATTTTTCTTCTTTCCAACTTGTTTTTAACGGTTTGAATGCAGAAACATCGGCTGGTTTCATGGGGATACAATGATATTAAAATTATTTGTAGTTCGGTACACAGTTGTCTACACTTTAGTGTTTGATGTGTAGAATGGCCATCTTCAAAAAGAATTAGTGGAAGAGTAGAGCCATTATCTTTTTAGATATGGATATAAAACATTACCAATGTACTAGTAGAAACTCAACTTTCATCCAACCATTATTTATATTTCCAATTCCCCAAGAAGAAGGCACTTAATTAACTATAGAAGTCAGAAGTCTTTTGTACGGATAAATAAGCATCAAATCAGTTATTTGACCAGATGCAGAAAAGGTAAACATCCCGGTGATATTCATTTTTTACTTGACCAGAATCTACCGTTTTTGGTCACAAATAAAAACATGTTTTATCTCCAAAAAAAATTCTAGTGGGGTCTTGCAGAATATAATCTACACTTTTACTTCATCTGAAACATCTCCTTCTGAAACAACTGAACTAGCCGAAGTAACTGCTTCTGGTGTTCGGTGAGTTAAAATTTCAAGTCGCTTGAGAAAGCCTCGATACCAGCCTTCTCCAGGAAAATTGTCCTTATAGATTTTCACGTGAATTTGAATCTAAAAATTCCTTAACAGAAGCTTGAATATCTACTTTCCTAACTGAAAATTGCACCCTCTTTTGCTTTGGGCATCTACAAAAAAAATCTCTATGTATCTATGTGCCTATCACTAAACCTAAAATATTATTAATAAAATGTATTTTTACAATGAATACCCAGGTGGCCAATAACTGTCTAATATAAAAAAAATAGAACCGGTGATTGACATAGATAATTTAATGAAAACGAAGCACATTCATGCAATTATTGACTTACATTTAGTCATTTTAAACATAATAAATTATCTTAAAACCATAAATTTTATGTAACAAAACATACCTTATAAAATATCCTTTCTTCCAATACTGGCGGTTTTTACGATTCTTTGGTGTTTTTGATAAAAAATTTTGATACACAGCTACCATCTGATAGATCTGTCGATAAGTTTTTAAGGTTAGGTAGTGCGATAAAATGAAGTCAAATACTATTTTGTACATGATTGCCTCTATCATAAAATAATAATAGTTGTCAGTGAATTTCCTTATATTTTTAAAATAATGTAAAAAACCGACAATGTGCCAATAGCTAATGGTAGACAATCACTGTATAGCTTACCCTAGACCTGTTCAGTTCAATTCAATTCAATTAAATAGTAGTACTATTTAAATTGATACCGTTCGTGATGTAGTTTGAGACGCGTTTGGAATAATTATAAGTGTGCTAAGTTATGTAATAAATTATAAAGTACAATCCGTTTTTCTTTTGAGAAGAAGTCAGCATAAAAATTCAGTTGGGCTAGTGTAGCGGGAGTTTTCTAATAATATTACTTTAATAATACTTAATAAAATAATAGAATATATAAGAATTACGACTTACTTGGAAATACGTTGTCAAAATAATAAGCCAATACCCCATACAATACTATATCGACTAATAAGATTATAATACTGATCCCAAAAGCCAGTCCCGAACCATAATCATCCCATAAGTTACTCCAGGTTATACCTAATCCTTGAATGTCTAACATTGTTACCTACAATATTAAAAGAAATAAATTAATAATAGTACCAAATGTTACGTTACATTTGTATTGATGAAAAAATGTTACACTACATTGATATGATTGATACAGTTTTCTGATAAGTAAGGCTGTGTATTGACCTCATACATTTTATACACTGTATCCTAAAGAATCTTTTGTGTGTCTTTTAGTCCTAGAAAAATCTGTATTTTTGGCCATTTTAGAGCTTCCAGTCTACTTCTTCTTTATATCGCGCTGTGTCCTTTCGAAGGTTGGCGATCCAATGTAGCTTTGGAAACTGCTGCTCTGGTCTTTCAGCCACGAGTTCTGGCGTCTTTCAACTGATCGTTTATCCTGCACTTTACCTTTGAATATCATCATCATCATTAGCTTATAGTCGTCCACTGCTGAACATAGGCCTCTTCGGATCTATCTTGCGCTGCTGCAATCCAGTTGGTACAAATCCTCTTTATGTCGTCAGTTCTTCTTGTGGGTGGTTTTCCCGGGTTATGTCTATCCGCTCTCGATCTCCACTCCAAGATTTTTTTGGTCCACCTATTATCCTTTATTCTAGCGACGTGTACTGCCCACCTCCATTTAACTTTGGCTATGTGTTTTATAATGCCTTCTACACCACTTTTTCTACGGATTTCTTCGTCTCTTACCCTATCTCGCAACGTTATGCCTAACAATTATCTTTTCATTCTACGTTACGTCACTTGTAGTTTTCGTGTAAATGTTCTTGTTAGGGTAAGTGTCTCTGCGCCATATGTAAGGACAGGCAGGACACACTGATTAAAGGCTCTTCTTTTAAAGCTGATAGGTATATCATCTTTAAAAATATCACGCAGTCTTCCATATGCTGCTCACCCCAGTGTTATTCTTCTTAGCAGCTCAGCAATTTGATTATCTCTGTTAATTTTTACCGTATGCCCAAGGTATATGTAGGTGTCAACAATTTTAATTTTGTCGACTTCTACCCTTAAAGGATGGCTCGGAACTAAATTGGTCATTATTATTTTTGTTTCTGTAGTTAATATTTAGACCTACTTTACGTGCTGCATCGCTGAGTTCATTCAACATATCACTGGCAGCCTTTAGGTCATCTGAAATCAGAACGTCGAATATATATATATATATATATATATATATATATATATATATATATATATATATATAAAACCTAGAGCTAAGATTAATATTATTACTAAAATTAATATCAAACTCACCAGTCTTCCGGGTTGAACCGCGTCGTTGTCCATTTTGCCAAGCTTTCGGCATCCTCTCTGATGCCTTCCTCAGGGATTCCGAGGTCTCAGTCTCCCGAGCCCCAGACACTACTACACTGTTCACTATTCACGGCACGAACACTACTGTACAGTACTGTACAGTAGTGTACAGTAGTGTTCGTGCCGTGAATAGTGAACAGTGTAGTAGTGTCTGGGGGCTCGGGAGACTGAGCTAGTCGCTAGTCTTTTTTATTCTATATATGCTAGTATGTATGTTTCTATTGGTGTTCTTTGCTTTATTTCGTTATTACTTCTACTATCCATTATTGTTACTCTGCAGTATCTTCGCAGGCATTTCGTTCCTGTTGCTACTATATTACTGCTGTTTTTCTTGTTTATAATCCAATTTTCAGCCCCATATGTCATAATACTTCGCACTAATGTTTTATAAATCTGTGTTTTTATCTTTATATTTAGGTGCCTATCCCATTATACTGAGTTAACTTGTTGAATTGCTGTTCTTGTTTGTCCTAATCTTTGCCTAATTTCTTTCTGTGTTGTTGCTTTTTTCGTGATTATAAACCTAAAGTATTTGAATTTATCCTTTTATTTGATTGTTATGTTTTTGTCAATTTGTAAATCTTCTCTCTTCTTCACTTGTAAATATGTACTCTGCTTTTACAAGGTTAATATCTAGGCCAGACTTGGTATATTCTTCTTGTAGTTTCTTCATTATGTAACTGAAATTTTCTTGGTGTTGTGCAATCACTACTTATAGGTACAAACGCATAGGTATTTGTTTCGTACCGGTACTCCCATGTCGTCCCATTTTCTTCTCAATGTAGTCAAGGCTTTCTTTAAGTATATTTTTAATAGAGTTGGAGATGTTAAGCAACCCTGCAGGAGCCCTTTTGTTATGTTTAAGTCTCCTATGATTCTTATTCCCATTTTAATGGACACTTTATTTTCTTTATACAGAGCTTTTATACCTTCTATAAGTTCCGTCTGTATTTCTAATTTCTACATTGCCTCCTATAGTTTTGACCTTGGTACAGTCAAACGCCTTTCTCAGGTCCACAAATGTCAAATGTATATCTTTATTTTTTGCTTTTTTTTCAACAGTTGCTTTAGTGTGTATATGTGCTCTATGCATGATCTTCCTGCCGTAAAAGGTGCAAAAGGGGTGTGCATATGTGAAATTATGAGTATAATTTCAGTATATGAGGACTGTATTGCATAGTGTTGGTTCAAATAAATTTGGATATGTAGTAAAGGGTTATAAAGACCATAAAACATTAAGTTTATACAAGGTCTTACCAATATTTCTGCCCCACACATTCGCGATATTAACAGGCTTTTACTCGCGGTTGTTCTTCATACGCGGAATCTGTCCTGACACCGGTTTCTGAACACGTGTTTCCCGGTACTAACAAATACTGAGATCACGAGATAGAGCACATTTTTGTATGTACGTGATTTAAAATAGTATTTGCGGTATTTTTCGCGTAACTAAAAGCGGAAGAGAGATAATTAGATAGCGGCAGTCAACAGTAGAGAGTGTTTCTTAAGCGATATATAACAGCGAAGAGAGCAACTGTTCTTCTAGATAAGCAAAAGGGTAAAAGAGAGAAAAAAGTACGTCTATCTAGCGAGACTCAGCAGACGGAAGAGAGCGACTGTCCTCAACGACAGTAAAGAACGAATCTTTCTTCTTTGCTATTTTAAAAGTGTCTGTTTTTTTAAAGGAGGGGAGGTTGAAGTGGAATAGGAAGGGTTATCAAGGGTTGGACTAAGGTAATAATTGTAAAATTGTGGTAGAAGGATAGTTCCCAGCGAAAAAATGACATGATTTTTCACATGTGAAAAAATTGAACAGACTGGCGGCGGGCGAAAAGTGTTACGCCACTGGGATAGGGTATCCAATAGTTACTTCGAGAACGAGGATAAACCGGTATACATTAGGGAAGTTGTTGTAAAAACTAAAATAACTAAGACTATTTAAAATCTAGAGAAACTAAAGTCTAGAGCATCTGTATACATATTTGACTGAAAGCGCCACTAGTGGTTAAGAGGTAACCTATATATAAGAGTAACCATCCATATATTTTTCATAAGTAATATCAACTTCTTCACTTTCGAGAATAGTTTTGTCGTCAGCCAGGTTTTCCAAAGCATCCAAATATGATTTATTTAATAGTTAATAATACAGCGAAAAAATGACATGATTTTTCGCATGTGAAAAAATTGAACAGCCTGCTCGATGTAATGTCTAACACATAATATCAATTAATGGATATTCAAAAATTAAAATTGACGTGTTTTAAGATTTTTCTTTTACGACGTCTGTTAATAAATTTACCTCATACTGTATATATGATATAACATTTAATATTGCGTTATAACTTGTAAATATGTTTACTTACTTTGTCAATAGCTATACCAAATCCAGCCGGACTTTTAAGAGAAACTGCCCATAAATATTGAGGATTTTTACTAGAGACAAATATCTGAAGATAATAAAATACACCTGATAATGGGACAATGAAAGCACTTACTGCTCCAGCGGTCTAAAAATAATATGATTTATATTATTACCATATAAAATTAAAAAAAAACATAAAATTAATTCGTTAGTTGACATTAAAATCAATTATCAAGCAAAACAATCCACTCAAAAGCAATATTTGAGATTACTCGTTCTGTTTTAATGTATATGCAAACAATAACTTTATTATTATACTTACAAAAACTGCTGTTTTATTATTTGTAAGACGCGTATAAAAACAATATGCAATTAATCCAGGCTGTGAGGCCGCTCCCGTTGGGAAAATGTTTCTAATTCGGTTTCTTCGCGGATTCCGGTTAAAAAATGTCCCCTTTAAACAAATCTGAAGGGTGCCGGGCGAAATTTTTTTTTATCTGGAAAACGTGTTTTTAGGTTTTTTGGGCTATTTTAAACAAAAAAAGTCTCTTGTCATTTTTCTCTAAAGTTGATAGTTTTCGAGTTATAAGCGATTTAAAGTCCGAAAAAACGCGAAAATACGCATTTTTGAGGCTTGAAAACACATATGTTAATTATTATTTTTGAGGCTACCAAGTGTCTAAATTGAAGTTTAAACATTTATCTTTAAGATTGTGAAGAGTAATCGGGGCTTATTTTAATTTATACCGTTGTTTTTTAATTGTTAAGTATGCGCGTACACTCGATTTTTCAGCCGCCGCGGCGCCGCGCGCTACCGTGCGCCTCTATCGTACTTATGCATAGTTTACATATACTTACAAATAATTATTATTTATTGAGTATATATTTATTTATATCAATTGAGTTATAATATAAATTTCGTCTAAAGTCTAATAATAGTTACATAAAATAATTGTACAAAAGATTGTTAAATAACACACTAATATCACTCAGTAAAAGTATCTTTGTTTTCACAAAAATCTAAATCACATCCACATAATGGTACACAGTTGACATGATTTTTCTTGCAGTTGCAAGCATTAGTTTTGCAAGTCTTTTTGCATTTGCACGGTTTCCCAACCCACCACTATCAGACATATAATATCCATATTGTGTAAAATCGAGAGTTTGATAGCGGGAATATATGACATTTCACCAAATATATGTTTTAGCGAAAGCTCTTAACAAGTGTTGGTAAAGTGCGTCAGAGGTACAAGGTATATTGGCTAGATTAAATTAAATTTTTCAGTCACACTGTCTTTTCGTCGAAGAGCAGCATTTTGTATTGTTATCTAAAAATCTACTTTAGGTTTTGGCACTAACTTAATATTGTTGATGTTATTACAAAAAATACAAACTAAATTTTCTTCGGTAAGTTTTCATTTAAGAAGAGGTACGGAAAAAGACATTTTAAATCCATTCACAATTTTTTTAATAACACATTAATAATATAATACCCTTTTAATGGGCATTAAACAATAGTCTTCCTAATGATCGTTTAAGTAATAACAAATCAAGTATGACCGCGCGATTGTTAAACAGGTAAAAACTTGCATTTTTGCGATAGTATATTGTTTTTAAACACCGCGCAATTTAAAATTAAGTTTACTAATATTAATATTTACTGTATTGTATTATTTAAATAATAATTAAAAATATTATTTACAATTGATATAAATAAATATATACTCAATAAATAATAATTATATTGTTCAAATTTGGAAGAAAAAAAAACTATATACGGTTTTTACATTGCGATGATTGATTTATTTAATTAGCCCAATGACAATAATTAATACCTACATAAATAAATTATGGAAAAAAACTATGTTAGTAAACTTCAAGGATTTGTTCGGGTTTTTTTGCGTAAGTGTATATGTAAACTATGCATAAGTACAATAGAAGCGCACTCTAGCGCGCCGCTCCGCGGCGGCTGAAAAATCGAGTGTACGCGCATATTTAACAATTAAAAAACAACGGTCTAAATTAAAATAAGCCCCGATTACTCTTCACAATCTTGAAGTTGAATGTTTAAACTTCAATTTAGACACTTGGTAACCTCAAAAATAATAATTTACATATGTGTTTTCTAGCCTCAAAAATACGTATTTTCGCGTTTTTCAGACTTTAAATCGCTTTTAACTCGTTTAAAAAAATTGTTTAAACAATTTCTGCCCAAAAATTTCGCCCGGCACCTTCAGATTTGTTTAAAGGGGACATTTTTGAACCGGAATCCGCGAAGAAACCGAATCAGAAACATTTTCCCAACGGGAGCGGCCTCACAGCCTGGACTAAAATTTTCATCATTGGAACTACCTCAAGAACGATTTCCTACGACTCAGCTCTCCAACCAAAAACACGACTGGCCGTTCGCAAACGTTTAAATTTTTTTTGCTTACCCTATTTCTACAGATGAAAAGATGAACAGATGAAAAATTAAGAAGGTGGGATAATTATTTCGGAAACATTTTATGTACGGCGACCAAGATGAAAGAGAACAAACGCAACTACAACATGAAGAAGTAAGGGACCCAGATGTAAATGAACCTACCCAGGAATAAATTATAGAGATCATAAAAAACTTAAAAAACAACAAAGCACCTGGTAAAAATGGTATCATTGCTGAGTTTCTAAAAAAAGGTGGCGAAATGGTGCAAGAAGAAATCGCTGAGTTAATACGCGAAGTGTGGATCAAAGAAAAAATACCCAATCAGAGGAAAGATGCAATATTATGTCCAGTGCATAAAAAATGAGACGTTACAGAATGTTTAAATTACAGGGGAATAGCTCTATAAATAAAATTGAAAAATGAAATAAAATTAAAACAAAAGTTGAAAATTGTCTGGGTGAATATCAAGCAGGTTTCAGAGCAAACAGATCGGTAATAGACCAAATTTTTACAATGAAACAAATTTTAGATAGCTCATATGAATTCAACCTAACATTACACATGCTGTTTATTGATTTTAGACAGGCATATGATACTATAAAAAGAAATAAAGTATATGAAGCACTAGAATATTTTGAATTTCCACCAAAAATAGTAAGACTGATTAAATGCATACTCAATAATACTAAAAGTAAAGTCATGTTAGAAGGACGGGTTTCGGATAGCTTTATCACCAATAGAGGTCTGCGACAAGGTGACCCTTTATCAACAGATTTTTTCAATTTGATCTTAGAGAAGATTTTACGAGAATGTAACATCTACACTAGAGGCACAATATATCATCACAGGCATCAATGCGTAGCATATGCAGATGATGTTACCTTAATAACAAAGACACCTGCAGAATTAAAAGAAATCTTTACTAGAATAGAGAGAATACCCAGGGAATATGGTTTAGAATTAAACAAAGAAAAAACAAAATATATGGTGATGAGGGGAAACGAAAATTATCTAGGACAGTCCTTTAAGATACAAAGCCCAAGTAAAGAATATAACTTTGAAGTTGTTAGCCAATTCGATTACTTGTGAGTGACACTAACAAATAGGAACGAAGAGAACCAAGAAATCATAAAAAGAATGGGCAAAGGTAGTAAGAATGCTGGGAGCCTGACTAAGATACTGAGGTCGAAGATAATATCCAGAACAGCAAAAAATGAATATATACAACAGTTATCCGACCTACAGTACTCTATGCTAGCGATACCTGGACACTAAATAAAATTATGGAAGTAAAATTAAATAGATGGGAACGGAAAATTCTTAGAAGGATATACGGAGGTGTAATAGAGGGAAACATCTGGCGAAGAAGAACGAATGAAGAAATAATGCAAATATATGGGCAACCAAAAAATAACAAGGCTCGCTAAAATTTAAAGATTAAGATGGCTCGAACATATAGCAAGAATGAAGGAAGGAAGAGTTTTCAATAAATTAATAAACACGGAGGCTGGTACAAAAAGAAAAAGAGGCCGCCCCCGAAGAAAATGGCTGGAGTCGGCAAAAGAAGATCTGAAGTCGCTGCGGGTACAAGATTGGAAAAACTGGAAAAGCACAAGATAAAAAGAAATTGAAGAGAACCTTTGAAGCCTTGGGCCTTTGAGTCCTGTTGAGCTGAACTATATATACCCTATTTCTAAGCCTAATTGTTCAGTCCCCCTTTTAACCCCCTATATGCGAATTTATATTTATGTCAGAACTTACTAAAATATTATTTGAATTAAATTTAATATTTCATAATTTATTTAAAAAATATTGTGTATTTTTATAAATGTTTCATTTGTATTTGCAAAAGGTTGTATAATATTTATTAAAAATTTTGACAGATCACTACAAGGAGAATTCATGGAACTACAAGTAGGTCTAAGTGATATATTCCTTTTATGGGATGATATATCTTTCGGTATATATGATATGGATAGTATGGATGAGGATGCAAGAAATCTCCTTGGCAGTCGATCGTGAAGGAGAATGGCTAAAGAATTTAATGAATGTAGAGGTTTGCTGAGGAAGGCGAAGTCTCGAATTGGGCTATAAAGTAATTTGACTAAAACAAGGATAACCGAGGCTGATAAAGAAGATATTGGGAGGTGATTATAACCTTTATTTTGGATAACAGTTTCATTTAGGCATTCAGTGATAGAAAGGTACCAAATTTTTTTAATATAATTTAATTATTGTAAGAATTTTCAAATTTAAGATCGGTTGTTCTAAATTTATATTGTCTATATTAGATATATATAAAGAAAAGTATAATAGATTGTTTCATATACTTACCTTTGCTTTGTCGAAAAATGGTGTTATCATAAATGCAAACATGATAAGCGAAAAACCATAAAGTACAATTAAGATGAAGATCAGTATGTGGTTTGAGTAAGTAAATGCTTTCAAATAATATAGCAGTAAAATGCATATTATAGATATAAATATTACAAAAATTGCGTAGATGATAAACCACGATAACCTAAAAACAAAATATACTTTTAAAACATACAGAAGTTCCAGCTTTAAAAAAAAAAAGCTGAAGTTTTGTTAGTTAATATTATAAATAGTATTATACATTTATACAGTAAAATTGTAAAAATAGATTTTTCATCACCTTAAATTTTAACCTAAGAATTGTTGACTTTCCACATGGGTTAGTTGAGGGTGAAAAATTACTAGGGTGGTAATAAATTCGTAAAAACCTGTGTAAGCAGAACACTGTGGTATTTCAAAAATAATTTTTAATAATTCCGCTGGCTCCTAACAAGAACATTTCCAAATAAAATTGGTTTAGGGGTAAACAATTATCATGGTGATCAAAGTTTAGTCTAAACTTAACAGAACACTTTTTTATTTCAGTTGTAAGTAGAGAAGAGTGAATTTGAAAAAAAGAATATTTTCTCTCAAATTTTAATCTAACAGAATTATTGACTTTTCATTAGGGGTAGTTAACGGGTGAACAATTACTAAGGAGGTAATAAATTCATAAAACCTAGCAGAGCACTGTGGTGTATCATAAATATTTTTTTGGAATTTTACTAGTTTTAACCGAAAGCCAGCAAAATCGCTTCCTTAAGGGTGGTTTAGTGGTGAAAAAATTATTAGGATGGTAATAAATTAGTGAAACATTGGTGAAGAAATATGCCATAGGCAAAAAGTTTTTTTTTCCGAATTCTGCTAGCTTGAATCTTAAGCCAGCAGAATCGCTCCCCTTAAGATTGGTTTGGTGGTGAAAAATTATTAGGGTGGTAATAAATTATTTCAAATGGTTCTAACTTCTGCTATTACTAAATCTTACCAGTACACTGAGTCCATAAGTCCCATTAGTTTCATTCCTTCCCTTATTTTTTTCTCCTTTTCTCCAACTATTAATATCATAAGATAAGTAATGAATTGCGAAAGAGCTATTATCATATAGAATGGAATTAAAATACGAAGGAGTATTGACCAACTACCTACTTCCGCCGCTTTTGGAAATATTTCCAAAGCTATGTCTGGTATGTTAGTTTTTACCTTCTCAAGCTAAAATAAAAATAAAATACGTTTCAGCATAAAACAATAAAATAACAACGCATAGTAAACTATATATGAAAAATAAATGATTGTTCTTAAAATATCCTAACATCAGTGAAAGCACGTAATATTTGACAATCGTGACATAAAAATAGTAGTTTACTACGGACTAAGTGGTAGGAATGTAAAAGATTAAAATTAACTATAAAACAACAAGCGAAAAACTACCCGGTAGCATGTGCCTAAGGCTACGTTCAGATGATCGCGCGTTAACGTGCGTATACTCCATTCCACGAATATACGACTGTTTTAAATTCGGTTTAAGGTATCAAAATCCACAAAAATTTTTGTGGAAGTTTGAAAACAAAATTTTCAGTGTTTTATTGTTACATAAAATGATGCCAAACTAATGATGCTACAAAATTCAATTGATTTGAACGTACTCAAAAGTTGGGGAGGATTTAGAGCTGCACAGCCCTTTTAAAATTTTTCTGTGCGCTTAGATTTTGTTGTGTCTTTTTTTATGAAAAATGTTTTCAGAACAATATAGTAATGTGTCCATTCTTATTATAAAATGTCTGGAACACCCTGTACCGTCTTACGCTTAGGCACGAGCAACACATCTACAGGCTATGAAATGTGAAAATTTGATTTGGATAGGCGACCCGATCAGCCACCTTCAATGAGTTTCGAAAAGTCTTGTTGTAATCATAACTGTAACACTTATTCTAAACAAAGTTAAAGAATTTATTTATATATATATATATATATATATATATATATATATATATATAACAATTTTGTTGATTTTTAACACCTAAAAACTAGTTTTATGCGGAGCATATTTTAAAAACCTACAACTCGGTCATTAGCTCGATGTAAAGTTCAATTTTTCTTTTTTAATAAGAATTAAAAACTATTTAAGAAACGCTATATTGCAAAATGGACTAAGAGCTTTGTCTTTTACTTTCAATTAAGAAGGATTTTCTTTCCAGTTTGTCTGGAAATCCCCCATGGGGGATACCTTTCAACAATAGATTAAAAAAAATTAATTTGCAAAAAATTATATTTCAACGTATAGTTGAAAAAACATCCAAATACAAGAAAAAATATATACCAGTGGGCTCCAGAAGAATAAAATGTTTTCTCGAAAATCGTAGAGAGCTCCTGTAGGAGAAAATGTTAAAAGATGGCACCCCTCGTATGTAAATAATGTCTCATAACTAATAACCTTGTAATATTATTAGTTATGTATAGTAACATTCTATATAAAAGAGAGAAAGAAAACCACTCACGCGTAATTTGGTATAATCTATTAAAGTTTGAAGAGCCAAAAATCCAGAGAAGTAGTATGTATTACTTATGCAAGTACTTCCATCTTCCAATTTTGAATTTTCTTTTGGGTCACCTCTACAACTCACCAAGCCCAAGGTATGATCTGAAGAGGAAGGAGTAAGAACATAATCGGGATTTGTACGAATCTGGTATCTACAATAAAGTGATTGTTAGTATTAGTAAAAGTATTATTCTAATAAAACCGTAAAATAGTTTCGAAACACAATTCAGATTTCCGCTTTTATCTGTGCTTTCTAAAAATTGCAAAGCAAAACAGACGTTGATAAAGGTGTTAAAAAAAACGTGGGGAATCTAAAGTTTGCATTCCACGACACGTCTTTTCAACTAAGCAGAAATCCTCAGCAAATTGGTTTCTTGCACTCGTACAGCGTAGATCCGAATAAAGTGAAAGAGACAGCAAATATTTGATTTCACGCAAACAGCGCCTTTGTATCTGTTGATACGTATTTCGACCTAATGGGTCTCATCAGAACAGTTATTCAAAGGTGTTTCTCAACGTGAAAGATAAATATTTTCTGTCTTTTAAAAAGCAACACTAAAATGGCTTCGATACGGGCGCAATAGCGACATCTGACAATAAAACCGTAAAATAGTTTCGAAACACTATTCAGATTTCCGCTTTTATCTGTGCTTTCTAAAAATTGCAAAGCAAAACAGAGACGTGGGGAATCTAAAATTTGCGTTCCACGACACGTCTTTTCAATTAAGCAGAAATCCTTAGCGAATTGGTTTCTTGTACTCGTACAGAGTAGATCCGAATAAAGACCTATTAGGTCGAAATACGTATCAACAGATACAAAGGCGCTGTTTGCGTGAAATCAAATATTTGCTGTCTTTTTCACTTTATTTACAGTGATCAGGAGGCATTAAATGGTTGTTTAGATTATGAAGAGGGTCTTGTAGATGACTGTGTTTTGGTAAAATTTGCGACAAAGAAAACGGTTGTTCACTTTGTGGGCCGTGTAGAAGAACTAGTGGATGAGGAACTAACAATCAAATGTTTACGATACAAACTGAACATTGACTTTTATCCTACTGAAAATGATATTAGCACTATATCCAGAGCCGATATTGTGGCAAAACTTCCTATACCTTTAGAAACCAAGGGAACATCTCTTCAATCGTCTTACATAAAGTTCAATACCTCATTTTTCCCTTAAAATATTAAATAACTTCTTTGTCAAATATGTTCATGTTGTAACCAATAAATATCATTCGTAATTACTTTGTGTATTATATTATTTTTTGTTTATAAGGCTTAGACAAATTTTTATCTGAATGGTCCAAATGTGCCTCACAGCTGTACAAATCTCCGCCGGTGTTTATCCGCTGTTAAAGGAAATTTATATTTTTTCTGTTTGACTGGTTTACTCGTAGTTTCGTCGATAAATATTCAAATACAACAGATACAACTATTGACTTGTATATTATCTATCATAAATTATTAAAATATCTTGAAAATATTCACTACTGAAAAGAATGTCCAAATCTACCCCACCCTCCCCTACTCTTAAATATTATTTCCTTAATACACTGTAAATGACAGCAAACGTTTAAGAAATCATACAAAAGAGAGCAGATTTGGAAATACACGTAGAAAACTTGAGATCTTCATATATGTTCTCCCCGTCGCTAAAAACCTCATAGTTGCAGATAATCGTTGCCTCATCCATGCGCAGGTAATTACGAAAATCGTCTGGTGCATCTGTTATTTCTTTTATTAAATTAATAGGAGAGTAAGTGACTCTTGTTTCAATCCGACTCTTCTGCGATCTTCTTGTTCTTTTGTCTTTTATTACTTTTAACTTTTTATTCAAACAAACAATAGCTAATGCTGATAAAAATTCGACTTCGTTGTCCATCGTTGCTCAATGATAATCTGAACTGCACTCCTTGTGGTGTAGAAAAATTTCTGCATAAGGCTAGACAGTGAAAATGAATGCAATCGTTCAGTTTAATTTACACAAATTGGAAAGCACAAATCAATTTGCACACATTTCATGAGCGTGAGAACGTACCTTTACGTTAGTAGGGGAAAGGTAGGTAAAGTGGAATGGGTGGGTAAAGCGGAATAAGCTTAAAATTTAATTTCAAAATTGGCGGTTTTTGTTGTAACTTCTACCACAATATACCTTTTGACATTTGGCAATATTTACTTCAATATGGCGCACTTTCATTGATATGTTCATGTGAGTTAAACAAGATCATTGTTTTTTAACAAAAAGTTGTAATATTTGGTGACTAAGACGAAATTTCTTATCAGCAACAGGTAAGTTTTTCTAACCGTATTTATTATCTATTGTATAAAATGGTTATTTGTGGACATAAATACTCTTTCTTTAACTTATTAGCACGTTTGGTTAGTAGCTATCGTGTTTGTACAGAAAAAATGTTGATGCGGGTAAAGCGGAATGACGTTCCACTTTACCTCCTAAAAGTTTAACAATGTTATTAAGTGACAACATTTTTTTAGCATGCCTAATTTTTACAAACGAAAGACTTCGCAGCAGAGTTGGGACGAGAAGGCAATGGCTGAGGCTCTAACTGCATGTCAAGGTGGTTTATCAATTCATTCTTCTGCAAAACAATATAACATTCCATCGACAACTCTTTTTAGAAGATTAAAGCGACCACCAGAAGAACGTTTAGTGAAGCAACTTGGACGATTCCGTTGCGTGTTCACGGTAGATCAAGAGAGGATGTTGGTAGACTATATTCTTAAAATGGAAGAACGCCTGTTTGGGCTAACTATTTCTGACTTAAAATATCTTACCTACGAGTTTGCCATACGAAATAACATTGAACATAGATTCAATAATGAGAAGAAAGAAGCTGGTAAAGTATGGTTGCTTGGTTTCATGAAACGGCACCCAGTTCTTTCACTTCGACTTCCAGAAAAAACGTCAGCAGCGCGAGCGTCAGCATTTAACGCAGTTAGTGTCGGAAAGTTCTTTGATTTATTGGAAGACTTATACCAAAAACACAACATACAAACCTAACCGCATCTATAATTGTAACGAAACCGGAATCTCTACCGTGCCAAATAACCTTCAAAGATTATTTTTAAAAAGGGGAAAAAGCAAGTAGGTTTTATCATCAGCTGAAAGAGGTACGCTTACAACTGCAGAAATTTGCTTCAACGCTGCAGGGGAATACATCCCTCCTGCTCTTATTTTTCCACGGGTGAGACATCACTTGACATTCGACATTGGAGTTCCTCTGAATACCAAAATTTTCACGCATGCTTCTGGATGGATGCAGACCGAAATCTTTACGGCTTGGTTTCACCATTTTATTAAATTTGCGAAGCCTACCTCCGAGGACAGGGTTTTACTAATTTTAGATGGCCATTCAACCCACATAAAAAACATTGAAGTCTTAGAGCTTGCTAAGAAAAACTTTGTAGACATCCTGGTGCTACCACCACATTGCACACATCGACTTCAGCCACTGGACGTATCATTTATGTATCCCATGTCGACCTTCTATGAACAGGCAGTGCGAGTTTGGCTGCGAACCCACCCGGGGAAAGTTGTGACGATTCATGATGTCGGTCCTCTCTTCGGAGAAGCTTACTTGAAGGCAGCTAGTATGGCAACAGCTATCTCAGGATTTAAGAAGACGGGTATTTGGCCGTTTGAGAGACCTGATCCAAACATTTTCGTGGCTGCAGATACAACTGATCGTCCTGGGCCTCTACTCGCTACATCTAACCTGCCATCAGCGTCCACTCCAGTGTCAAATGACATTCTCCTCCATAAGACTATTGTTAGTCCTGCGGATATTTTACCTATCCCACGGGTCGCTTCAAATATCGAAAATCCAACGAAGAAAAGGGCTCGATCAGGAAAAACTGTAGTAGCAACTTCTACCCCTTTTATTGAAGAGTTAAAGAATTTGAAGGCTCCGACCCCAAAAAATCCAACCAAGAAAGTTACGAAGCAACTATTTCAAAGCGACAGCGAAGAAGAAGATGATGCAAACATCAGCATTTATAGTGACACCGACAGCGGTTCAGAGTTGGACCTACCAGTTCAAATTCCTACCATAAAAACAGAAGATATTAAGGAAGGGATATATGTAGCTGTAGAGTACAACGGACAAACATTTCCCGGTTTAGTAATTTCAAAATCAGGTGAATCAGCGTCTGTAAAGTGTATGGAAAGGACGCAAAAATATTTCAAATGGCCTAATAAAGATGATGTATTAGATTACAACATTAAGGACATTAAAATGATTATTAATGAACCAAAACAGTTAAGACGAGGGTTTTTCAATGTTCCTGAGCTCTGTTTATATGCTTAGTTGAATAAATAATATTAATCCATTTTAAGTTTTTGTATTCCGCTTTACCTCCAATATGGCGGGTAAAGTGGAATATTACACCACTTTTACTTTTGACGTTTTTCTCCGAAGTGGTGATATATTAGTTTAATTTCTTAACAGTACTACGTAGGGCTATAACGTAAGTGGCTTCTTCCATAAACTCAAACTTTTAAGACCAATATTTCTACCGGGATACAAGCTTGAATCGGTAATTATTCCACTTTACCTACCTTTCACCTACTCATTTTGCGCAAACAGTTTTAATTCACCTACGCTTCGGAACGCCAAATTACACACTCGAGAACAAAAAATGAATCCATCTTTTACAATCAGTCATTTACTAATTCTTTGGATAAAATACCAACAAGATATTCTTAAAAAAAATTATAAACAAACAAAAATTAGAAAGAAGATTGACGTGGAAGGTGAAAAGAAATCATCTAAAAGAAAGATTTCACCATAAATAATATGCTGCTTTAAAACAACTCGAATGATAATTTTAATGCAAAAATTGTTTACTTTAATTGTTGTCCTTGATTAGGATCAGACGCGCTATCAAAAATAACTGCTAAGGGTACAAATTTGGGATCTCGATTATAAGCAGTCTGGACATCTTTCTCTGTTTTAAACTCGATCCAGTCTAAGTTGGATTTCGAATTAACAGACTTCCAAGTTTCCTGAATTTCACGGACAAAATTCTAAAAAAAAAATAATTTTGCACATTATATATTTTTAAATTTTGATTTTAATATATGATAAATATAATAATATACATAATAAATGGAAAACTATAAAACACAGTGTATACCAGTACAAAGCGGAGTCAGACAGGGTGACTCGTTAAGCCCACTTCTCTTTAATGTAATAATGGACGAAATAATACAAGCAGTACGTAAAGTAATTACTATTTAACTGGGAATAATCTACAATTAAAGGTTAAAATACGTTTATCGACGTTTCAATTTCCACTTCGGAAATCGTTCTCAAAATACAAACAGTAAATTAAACAAATTTTGTTTTTTGTTACTTAATGAACAATTCTTCTAATAATTTAATTTTATCTGACTCATTTATATTGACAATTCAGACATACATTATGCATTTTAAAGTAGACGACTTTAAAATGATATTGCCAATATAATTGAGTTGCGCTCCTGGGACGACTTTACTTATAAAATAGTTCATTCGATTACATGAAATCAACTTTAACTTGAGAATATCCAGGAAAAACCAGGAAAAAACCTCATAATACTATCCCGACATGGTAAGTTTTTGGTCGTGCATTTAGTTTACCTTCAATAAACACCAAACTCTGATTTTATACGTTTGTTATTTAAAAAACATAAATGATGTATACTCTTTATGTTACTGACTTACTAATACTGGTATTTTCTTATTAATAACTTCCTCTTTCAATATGGGTAACCAGATCCTACTACATTCTGTCGAGGAATTTGCGACACAATTGGTCTCATTTAGCATAATTAAAGCCGTTTTTTTGATTTTTCTCTTTTTACCATCCGTTTCTTTTAGGACTACATTTGTATTATTCCGTTGAACCATATGTTCATTATCCCATGCATGTTTACATATTTGGAGATCTATCAAATTCTGTATTTTTAATATAAGATTGATGTTCACTTATTCTAACATTTAATGGCCTTGATGTTTCGCCTAAATAAAACTGATCGCATTCACAAGGTATTTTATAAATGCAATTCTTTGTCCTTTCTTGTTCATTGTTAGGTTTGGTTTTGGACAAAATAGATCTCAACGTGTTTGTTGTTTTGAATGTTGTTGAAATGTTGAATTTATTTCCTATCCTTTTAAGTTTTTCTGATAATCCTTTTATGTGCGGTATTTTTATTTTCCTCGTATTATGCCTTGTGCATGCTGTAGGATCTCGTTTTAAGTTGTTCTGTTCTATTCAATCGATTGTTGAAAGTTCCTTATTTATAAACGATAAAGGATAATCATTTTTTAATAAAACAGATGTTAACAAATGTTTCTCCTCCAAGAACGAATTTTCGTTAAAACAAGTAATTTTGGCTCTATCGTATAAGGATTTAATAATTCCCTTTTGAATATTAATATTGTGATTTGATTTGAAATTTAAATATCTATTGGTGTGTGTTGGTTTTCTATACACCTGAGTCTCATATCCAGTATCGTTCTTAGAGATTGAAACATCCAGGAAAGGTAACGTGTTATTATATTCCTTTTCCATGGTAAATGTTATTGTCTCTTCTTTATCGTTATATCATTTAGCAATGTGTCCAACAACTCTGATCCATGAGGTCATATTGAGAATACATCATCTACAAATACCTCCACCATACTGTGGGTTTTAAATTTTGTTTAGAAATGATATTTGTTTCAAAAATTTTCCATAAATATATCGGCTAATAATGGAGATAAAAATAAATATATAAATACTTTTAGAACAACAGGACATGGGTCATGGGTACAATAAAAGGAACAAGGAAATCCAAATTTTATGTTATGCAGACGACGCCGCATTAATCGCCTAGACAGAAGACGAGCTCCAAAAATTAACACAAATCTTCAGTACAACAGCCAAGAAATACAATATGATAATATCAGCAGAACAAATCAAATGTATGATAACATCTAAATACCCACTACGATGTAAAATCGATTGATGAGAGGATAAAGCAAGAAGCGAGGTTTATCTAACTGAGAATAGATATAACTAGTTACGGAGATGTTGAAGAAGAAGTACGACAACATAGATTAAAAGCAAGTAAAGCCTGGGGATCTCTTAATGACACAATCTGGAAGAACAAATACTTAAGACAAGGCACAAAAATTATTTTTGTATTATCTATCTAAGTTATTAATGCCGTACAAAATTATTTGACCAAATTACCCCTCCCCTTCTTTGAGTGGTAAGTTTACCTTCCCTATGTAGCCCCTGAACCGATAAAAATCGGCGGCATAGTTTCTAAAGTTACATATTGTAGTATTGATTTACATGTAATCCATACTGGATCAAATGACCCCTTAAAAATGTCCAGTAGGCTTGTAGGCTATATTCCAATACGTAGAAACGTAGATACTTACTACAACACTTGATTTATTTGGTGCATACGCTATTTTATGAGCTGTTTCGGACCCGTTAAAAAATCTAAATAGATTTTCCTCTCCTTTTGGAGTCTTTATTGCCTTCATATTTGGATCTGGCAAAGCTAGTTTGATTACAATGAAATAAGTAGATAGAAAATGGGCATCAATATTTCCTGTAAAAAAAAAATAATATTTTGGTAATTTCGGTTATTATTAAAAATTAAACACAAGTTTAGTGTGTTACTAAGGGTAGTGTAGTGTAACGTACATCTTAAAAGTTTTGGTACAAAATGTTGATCGGATTTTTTTAATATAGAAATTTATTAAAACACTTACTAATTATTATACAATTAACTCAATACTTAACTAAAGTCTGTCTGTATAAGCAATCTTTCCACTTACTGGCCAACAGCTTCAGACGGATGAGCTAGTAAGTGGCAGGACACTCCTTTGTCCTAGGGTTGGGAAAGCTGGCCCTAAAGGCGGATAAGCTAAGACATTAGCCAACGGCGTAAGAGTAGAGAAGGCAACGAGAAACCACTGTATTAAAGACCGTAAGATATCTCTAGTCTAATCATCATGAAATGAGATGACAGAGTAAGCAGACGTGTACTGATCACGGATATCGGAGACCAAAATCCGACAGAAAAAGAGTCAGGACTTTTCAGGTCGTCAACCAGCGAAATCAATAGAAAAAGAAAAAAGTAGGCAGTCAATTTAAAATTGGAATGTAGAATGTTACCAGCATGTTCAAATCTCGAAAAACACACAATGTAATCCCAGAAATGAAAAGAATTAACATCAATATTTTAGGAATAAGTGAAAAACCGATGGATAGGAAATGAAAAATGTAAAGTTAGAGACCTTACGATATACTATTTGCATTATTCGAAATAATGACACACAAAGAGTTATGCTCATGCCCCGGAAACGTATATTCATGACCAATTACCAATCATTTATTCCATGGACTAGTCCTAATCTTAGTTAGGAATCCATATTCCATCATCAGTGTCTAGGTGTAAATTAATGTAGCTACTAAATATGTGGGTCAAAACCCGTTAAAAATTATTTAGTTAAATCTAGTTTCACTATTTCTTATAAAATATTAAGATATTAAAGTTACCGATAGATTTGGTAACATCGCGACATATGACTCCACGTGAAGTTTCTTGTCCTGAGACGTGTGTTGCCATGTTACCAAATCTAACGGTAACTTTAACATCTTAATATTTTATAAGAAATATTGTAAACTAAATTTAACTAAATAATTTTTTACGGGTTTTTACCCACATATTTAGTGGCTACATTTATGTACACATAGACACTGATGATGGAATATGGATTCCGAAAACGTTTTGTCTACCATAGCCTGTTTGGGTTTTTAAATATATACCTTTTACAAAGGATTTTAATAAATTTTTTTAATATATGGTACACAGCCAACTAGAGTAACGTAGATTCCTTGTGGATATACACAATAGTTTATTAGCTTAGATTCTAGTGAAATTTATTAAATTAATTTGTGTGAAAGGTAACATTTGGTGGTGTTGACATCTAAACCAATAGAGACAGAAAATTAACTACAGGTCAACATATTTAAGATACATACTATACTAGTGGCATAAAAGGTCGATAACTTATATGAAAGATTATAATAAGAAACTGCAAAGGATCGACAAATAAACGGAAGATATCTGTATACGTTGCAGAGAATTTGGAAATGTTTAAGATTTGTAATTGGTATCAGATGGGCAACTAAATATTAGACCAATGAATGAAGAAAGGAAAAAACATTTTTTGGTAATTTGACTAATTAAACTTTACCTACCTAAATGTGAATTAAATGTACTCTTATTTTGGATAATAGCTGCCGCTGGTCGCAAAATTAACCCACGAACTGCGAGTATTACTTGCCACTACTTCCTTTAATAATTTTTTGATTTTATTTAGGTGGATGTTGATTTTCAGTAATAAAATAAATTTATTATACGTTTTATTAGCTTTACATTAAATTGAAATTAACCTTTTTATCTTTGAAAATATCATCACAAGTACAAAATCTGCTGATGGGGTCACTATTGCTATATTTTGCGGTAAACATGGAGCATGAGCTATGATATTTGATGGTAAGTACAAACTACAAAAGGCCCTACTTAAAGGAAAACCTGAATGATATTCTTTGCATACTTTTTTTTTACATTTTTCCTGAACTTAATAAAAATTATGTTATATGTGTAAAATAAAAAATCTGTGTAAAATGCAATATATACTTACAGTAATGGTTTTTCGTTTTTGTCTTTTCTTTAATATTATATTCCGTTTAAGCATCGCCTTTAATTGTTTAAAAAAAAGCCCTTTTGTACGGTCCGCCATTTTAATAGGCGTTCTAAAACCTTCTTCTTAAAAGCTTGTTTTAACAATCGGTCTGTAACTTTTATCTAAAAAGAATACAACACATACATAACTTAAATGTAATACATACATACACACTATTATAACAAATACTACTAATTCCCGGCTTCTCTTAATAATGACCACGTCCTTTAAGAAGCTTGGTTACATCATAAATATTTTATCTTACTTACTGCCACCCCAAACACCATGATTGTATGAATACCATCGTATTCTCGCATGTTTAACCATGAAATCTTTCTTCGTTCTATTACAGACAATAAGTTTTGGTAAAGACCTGATAGGGTAAAATCTCTATGAAAGCATAGAAAAAGCTGAGAAGATACAGTCAGTAAGGATAGCACAGGATAGACAAAAATAAAAAGCAGTAGTAAATTCGACATAGACTCGCGAGGAACTCCATTGATGATAGTGATTTCATACAAATACAAATTTGCGATTATGCGGACGTCCCTGACAATCAAACCAATATCTCTTACAGCTTCAGTCAATATAGAGTGCTTAACACGAACATCTTTGAGTAACTACGTTCATTCCAAATATTGCCTCTATCCTCTATTGTTCCAAACCCATTACGGAAACCAAAATGTGTCATTTAGGTACTCCTTCCATT
The DNA here is from genome assembly GCA_918026665.1 of Diabrotica balteata. Classification (NCBI taxonomy): domain Eukaryota; kingdom Metazoa; phylum Arthropoda; class Insecta; order Coleoptera; family Chrysomelidae; genus Diabrotica; species Diabrotica balteata. The sequence goes on along the minus strand of OU898278.1, from coordinate 131,002,290 downwards.
TATTATAGATACGGCCGTAGGACATTTAGAAAAATTTTCTACAGTGCTAGTCAAAAGTCCGTTCCCCCTTGTATCTTTTAAACGGTTATTGTTATTAAAGTGAAATTTGAAGGGAGGTAATAAGCAGAGGTAGACTTCTCAACTAGTCATAAGAGGTAACGTAATAGTGACAGATGACGTTACAGCGCCACTGTGACAGATAATAGTGATACCTCGTTTAAAAGGTATTGAAAATACCTATTTAGTCATAATAATTTTGTTTGAGTATAAGCTCATTTTGATCTTCTTCTTCTTTCAGTGCCCTGTCCGCTTATCGAACGTTGGCGATCATATCGGCAATAATAACCTTATTCACGGCGGCTCTAAATAAATTAAAGGTGGTTTCTTGATACCATTCTCGGAGATTTCGTAGCGAGGATGTTCTTCGTCGGCCTGGGCCTCTCCTTCCGTCGATCTTACCCTGTATTATGAGGTGTAGAAGGTTATACCTCTCTGGATGTCTCATTATATGACCGAAATATTGTAACTTCCGAATTTTTATCGTTTTTGTTATTTCTGTGCTCTTTTTCATTCGATGTAAAACTATTTCATTTTTTATTCGATCAACCCAACTTATCCGCAATACTCGTCGATAAATCCACATCTCAAAGGCCTCTAATCTTTTCATTAATGTCTCTGTAAAGGTCCAGCTCTCCATACCATACAGCAATGTGGAGAATATGTAGCAGCGTATTAATCTGATTTTAAGATTTAACGTAATATCTCTTTTAATTAGAATTTTCTTTAATTTATAGAAGGCGGCGTTGGCTTTTTCAATGCGTATTCTTATTTCTTTATTTATATCCCAGTTATCGTTAACGTTTGCACCCAAGTAGGTAATATTGTGGACTCTTTCTAACTCTATTCCATACGCTCTGATGTTCGTTGGTTGTAACTCCGTTTTGCTGATAACCATAAATTTTGTCTTAGAAGTATTAAGTTTTAGCCCACATTCATCACATGCTTCGGTTACCCTATTTATAAGTCGTTGCAGGTCTTCTTCATTGGAGGCAATAAGTACCGTGTCGTCTGCATATCTGAGATTGTTGACATTACTTCCGTTGATTTTAATGCCTGTATCTTCAACTAACGCTTCTTTGAAAATAAATTCGGAGTAGATATTAAAAAGTATTGGCGATGGAATACATCCTTGCCTCACTCTACGTCGTATTTCCACTGCTTCCGTCGTATTGTGGCCATCTCGTATGTTTGCTCATTTTGATGAATAAATTAAATAAATACTAAAATTGTAGCTTCCCATGCAATTAATAAATATTTAACAACCCGTTTCTTTCTTAGAGTAAGTGTTTAAAATGTGTTCCATCTACTTCCTGACATTACTGTCAGCACATGGAGCACATTTTATTTCTTATTTCTAACATCTTACTATACTCGTTCAAATGTGTTGGGGGAAATTGCCCTACATTCTTCAACAATTCGTTGTTTCAAAATGTAAATATTGTGGGGTGTTGTAGCGTAAAATTTAGTTTTCAAGTATCCTCACAGAAAAAAAATCTAATGGTGTGAGGTCTGGTGACCCAGCTGGCCATTCTATCGTATCTCTTCGTCCAATCGATCTACCACGATATTCCTCATCTAGGTAACGTCTTACTGCACCATAATGATGTGCAGGAGCACCATCTTGTTAAAACGTTATTTCTAAGTTACCGAATTCATCTGGATTATCCTCCAGAAAATCAAGTATTACCAGTTCAATTGCATTTTGTATTATCTCCAGATACACTTCACCGATTAAGTTTCACGAAAGACGTGAGGATTTTTGTCACTCCAATACCTCATATTGTGTGTGTTAACATTTTCATTGAGTGAAAAAGTACTTTCGTCACTAAAACAAATTGTTTTTATATAATCGGGCTATTGGTTAGTTTTATTGGACATATTTTCACAGAATTCTAGTCTTCGGTCGGTGTCATCATCTGAAAGTTGGAGCACAATTTTTAATTTGTATGGATGAAATTTTCAGCCAACACTCGGTATACAGTCTTTTGACTGACTGATTCAATAGATAGATGCAACTTGGACTGTAGAAGAAGTAGGGTTCACTACCATTTCTGAAATGATCTTGGACACCTGTTTGTAGAAGCTACCTCAAATAAGCTTTCGATGTAGGGCTTTCGGGGTACCTCTCATTAAAAAGACGTTCAGCTGCATGGAAATTATTTCCACATTCACCAACTATTAACACAGCTGCTACTTTGTCGGCTACAGTACGTACCATTCCGCCTTTGTAAAAATTTAGCGTCTCATTAAACAATAATTAAACTAAATATTAACTAAGAATAACTAACTAAAAACAAATTGACTAAACTAAGCAGAAATAGAAACTAAATATTCAGGTATAAACGAATTTGCAAGCGAAAAAGAATTCTTTAATTCTAAAAATCATTGCGCAAAATTGCGCGAAATCATTAGTTTAGTTAAACTAACCAGAAACAGAAACTAGATATTGAGCTATAAACACTTTTGTAAACTAAAAACAACTAGAGAATTGACAAACATCAACCTTTTTGACTAATAGGCGGACCAAAGGCGGACGTTAGAATTTTTTTTAATTAAATGCCAAACTATTATTTTAGCATTTATTTAATTTAGGTATTTCTAAAGTTAATTGTTAAAAAAGTTGACGTTGACGTAAAAACAACTAAAGAATGAAAAAACGTCAATTTTTTGACAAGTAATCAGAGGCAAAGGTTTTAATATTTTATTAAGGAGGGAAAACCCCCTCTCGAAGTGGAATAACAGAAAAAATAAATTTACTAAGAATCTGAACGCCGTATAAAAGAAAGTTTCAAATAAAACATGTAGCTGAGCTAATTTTAAACAAAAATGTTAATTAAAATTTTTTAAACAGAATAAACCGTTCTCTCAGAAACAACGCTAGATGTGTCCGGCGATTTTAAAAATGTCAATGATGCGCGCGAAATCAATATTCAAAAAGATTTGTATCAAGTCGGCGGTAAAAATTCGATATCTTTTGATAAGAGTATCGTATCGACAAAAGTGAAAATGCTTTTTAAAGGTGAAGAGTGCAAATTTGTATGCAATTTTTGTATTTTGCCGCAAATGAAGTTAATTTTTATAAAGGTGTTAAATAAATAACGTTTCGCGATTTTAGCCATTTTTCATGATTCATGATTTCGCAGTTCCAGTGGCGCTAGGAGTCATCGTACCGGACAAACAGTGTGACTTGTCGCTCCACCCGTTTATATAGATAGATGTGTAGCAGCAGAAACTGATAAAGTTATGTTAGAGAATGAACGTGAGAACTAAAAACAAAAATACACTAATAAAGGACATGTGAAATGAATCCAAACTTTTACAAAACATATTTAAACCATGTCCAGTGATCGAAGGAAAATTATGAAAAAGTTATTAAGGAAATTAGGTCTATATAACATATTTTCAGAAACTAATATAATGGAAAGAATAAGCTAATTCTCAATTCCATTTAGTTTGTATGAATTAGAACTAAGACTTTGCATATAAAAACACTTCTCTAGGAATAGATAATAAATACTATACTATATTGGCAAAATTTACAAATGTTTGTTTCTATTTTACCGATTTTATCTTAAATTATCTGCGATAATTGAGGAAATACATCCTTTTAAACGTAAAATCGTTTGTCAGATAACAGGTTAATTGTTTGTATGGTTTATTCAATAAACCTTATAATAAGTGTTATTTCCTTTTTAGTTTTTAGGTGTACTGTTTTTTTTTTAAGAATCATAAAAAATTGATACTTCATATCCACTAATGAGTAATCAATTGTCATGACGCTATAATATTTTTACCTCATTTTTAATTGCCGATTCACGTTGTTTTAAAACATTAATTTCATTGTCATCATAAGCCAGCATAAGTGAGAGCGCCCACCAAAGTGGCGTGGCGGTGGCAAGTAGCAAGTAGCACGCGTCTAGCATAATGTAACCAATGAAAACGAATGATTCAGTTTACACCAAAATGACAGTAACGTCATTCATTCTAATCATTCGTTAGGATTGGTTACATTATGCTAGACGCGTGCTACTTGCTACTTGCCACTTACTTGATCAGGTGTTTTAGCCTTCGTATATTTTATATTTATCAGTACGACATATCAACAATAATAAATACCAAGAAAGCTAACCGATCCTATTGGCGCTGGCAATGGAATAAGACAGAGAGATTCCTCTATTATTCAACCTGACTATGGATGAAATAATAAAAAAAGTAAGAACTAAAAAAGCATACCAAATGGGAGAAAAACAACGTAAAATAATCTGATATGCAGGCGACCCAATACTACTCCAATTTAATATAACCGCCAGAAAATTTAACATGTTAATTTCCCCAAAAAAGACAAAATCCATGATTATAACAGCAAATTTACTAAGATGTAAATTGGAGTTGGAAGGCAGATAATAGAACAAGTGATAGAGTTTAAATATCTAGGCATTACATTATCTAGCTACGGAAAGCTCGAAACTAAAGTGGAAGATCAAGTGAATAGAGCAAACAGAGCCGCAGGCTTCCTATGCAATTTGAAGAAATAAAAATATCGGGAAAGAAACAAAAGGCAGAATTTTCAACACAGTCATCAGAGCAATAATGACATACGCGGCCAAAACAAGCCCTGGCACAGACAGAACAAAAATTATGTTAGAAACAGAAGAGATGAAAACCCTTAGAAAAATTGATGGTAAGACACTATGGGACAGAGCAAGAAGTACAGATATACGACGTAGATGCAAGGTAGAGAACATCAAGAACTGGGTAAGAAATAGAAGAGTTAAATAAAACGATCATATAAGCCGAATGACAACAAATCGAGTAGTAAAGATGGCAAGAGACGGTTCCCCAATAGGAAGACGATCAGTAGAAAGACCACGATAACGATGGAACGTCTCTTTCGATTACTCAGCGTATTTCCTACAATTTTTCTCAGTACTCTCATCTCTGCCGTTTCCAGTAGCCTTTGCATTAAGGCTGTGTCGGATCTTGTTTCTGAGACATATGTCGTTATTGGTCTTACACTGGCTTTATAAATTCTTGACTTCATCTCAGTGTTAATGTGTCTGTTTCGTCATATAGTTTTATTAAGGCATCCTGCCAGTCTATTTGCTTTTTGTACTTGATCTTTCACTTCTTTGTCCAGGTCTCCATAGCTAGACAGTGTAATTACTAGGTATTTTATTTCCATTACTTGTTCGATACTAATGCCATCAATTTCTATTTTACACCTAGTTGATTCTTTGCTGACTACCATTCTTTTAGCTTTCTGAGATGATATTGTCATATTAAATTCTTTTGCTCGTATGTTAAATCTGTGGACCAGTTTTTGCAAACTATCTTCATCATGGGCTATTAATATTGAGTCGTTTACGTAACAGAGTATTTTTATTTCTTTGTTCCTCATTTTGTATCCGCTTCCTTTGTTAACGCTTTTGATGATTTAATTATCCATGATTAAATTGAAGAGCACGGGGATCAATAAGTTCCCTTGTCTTATTCCGCTGTCTATTTCTATATGTTCTGTAAGTTGTCCATCTGTTCTGACTTCCATTTTGTTGGTTTGGTAGATGTTTTCGATAGTTTTTATAATATTAAGGGGAACTTCTCAATTATACAGAAGATGGATTAAATCTTTGAGTCTTACTCTGTCAAACGCTTTCTTTAGGTCAATCAGACACAGAAATGCTGGTTTATTATACTCTAGTTTATATACAACCAAATATAACTATATAAAATGTTGGTCCTAATGTTAAAGTAAGAATGCGAATTAAAACAATCCAGATTGAATTGAATTGAATTAGTTAAATTGAATGCAGATTTTATTATTCGAATAACATTATATTCGCCAACAAGGGATAAAAAGTTTCATCTTTTCCAAATAGATCAAAGTACTTTAAAACATAATTGAAAAAATTAAATTAACAAATATATAATTCACCTATTTATATTCAGATCCTAGAAAATATTCTTAGAAATATCCGTCAACACACGGGAAGGGCATCTTAATCCAAACTTTTCACTCTGGGTTTATAACACCATGCAGAAATGTATTATTAATATATTTTTGTAAATGTTATCGACCCAATATCTTCTAACACCTCATTATCTAATTTAGTTTTAAATATAATTTTTCATTTCTAATGTTGATCTAACAAATAAATGACATTGACAAATTGATTATTAATTTAAAGTAAAATGTCATTTTATGCCTTTCGAGTTGGACTATTAAAAAGTCGATTCGAGAAACGTTAACGTCTCGTTATTGACCAGCAACGTTACTTTAAAATAAGTGTACGTTCACACAGAGTGCTATGGCGCAATCTTGATGGAATCTTGATTCCATCGCCAGTAGTCGCATATCTAGCGAACGTTATGGATGTTAAAAAATTAATAAACAATATTAGAATGCGTCCGGCCCTATGCGATCAACAATAAAAAACTATCATGATAGGGACAAGGTAAATACATTATGGGTTGAGGTTACAAGTGACAAGTAAATATTGATAACTGTTTATTAATAATTACGTTACTACATTATGCTCTTGCTTATTTGAGGTGTTTCTAATTGTAAAACCATTCTGTCCGAAAATAAAGACTTCGCCAAAAAGATTAGTTTAGTTTGAGTTATCAAAACTGTATTTAAACAGAACTCTGAATAATATATTATTACTTCTCTCCCTGTTGCCGACAAGAATGTAGCTTCGACTAATTTTAAATAATTTTAAACTGTTTGTCCTTGTTTAGTGTAGTGTTATATACAATTTATGTTTAATTTCATATTTATTACATTCTGCGCTTGTTGGATAGCCCAAATTTGACGAAATGTCCCTGATGATTCTTTAGAGAGCGAAAGTACTTGGTCAAAATTTGATTAATACAATTATGCTAGATATTTGCCTTTCATTTTATCAAAGTTCATTTATTCGAGCATTCTACCTTATAACAATATATGTAAATGTTAAAGAATGTTGTTAATAAATAATTATTATTTTTCCAGTACCAAAATACCCAAATAATCAAGAAAGTAAAAGTTAAATGCTGCTAATTCTATTAATAAATAATTTCCCAAAAACACCTACGTATACAATATATTGTATACTCACTTGGGCACATTTTAAAAGTTTAATTTTCTTAAAATATTTAATGGCATGTCGTAACATGACAAGCAATCTACCATCAACTGAAGAAAGTGATATGATGTCTGAGAATATTCACAGCGATTCACTTTATGATAAGCATGACCTGTTAACACAAAATAAAGGAGTTATAACTAAAGAATATACTGCAGATGATAATATATCACAGGCTGAAATTAATACGAAGAACTCTAACCTAATACGTCATGCTCTAGTAAACGCTTCAAAAATACTAACCAAGGGCGTAAACGTAAACAAGATGATTTGGATATCAAGCGATTAATATCTTTGGAAGAAAAAAAAGAGTTACTAGACTCTGCAACTAACTCAAAACATAATGATGATGAAGATTATCATTTTTTATTGAGTTCCTACTCACCTTTAAAAAAATGCGTGAGGACACTAAAATGTGGTTCCGTTGGAAGATGCTAGAGTTTTGATATAATTGTACTGTTCACAACTAACAACACGAACAATCCAATACGAGTACAGTTGCAGAGATTCCGTTTGGTACACGTACGTCAGATTCCACCCTATCTGATTTAAAATTATAAAAATGTGTACGTATATTAATAAAACATTTCTTTATTATTCTTGTGTATTTTTTATACTCATTAAAACAGTTGTACCATTGAGAGGCTATATTGGATAGACAACCCACTTTTTATATTTCCCCATTAAATCTACAAGTAATTATGTTAATCTACTTGTAATTAGTTCCAAGTAAGTTTCTAACCCTGAAGTGTGATCGTGCGCGAACAGGTCTCCCTGTATTTTTTTAAGATTTATGAAATTGTAAGATGTATTATTTTAATATATAAACGTACCTTAAAGTTATTGTAAGCCGGTCTTTAACGCCTATTGGTTTCTTCTAGTTTGTGTGTATTTTGTCTACTTAAGGAGTTATATCTCTCTGAATATAGTCGAATGTTTTTAAAGATATCCGAAAATATTCTCGAAATTTATCAGGATGCGTAATTGGTTTAGCAAATAAGTAATGAAACTATCCAAATGTTGTGCTTGCTATGTTAATTTTATAAACCCATTTACGTTTTCTATTTAAACACTTTTTGAAAATATTGTACTTTAACAATGAATTTTTCGCAAATCTATATTTCAGTTTTCTTTACATCGTCACGTCCAACACAGAAAAGTCTACGGTGGCGATTAGCTCAGAAGCATATTGTTGTATTGAAACACCCACAGATAATAACTCGCTATGTAACGCAAAGCACCGCATCGCTGATCGCGCCAAAGCGGCCTGTGTGAATGTACACTTAAACTGTCGCTTATTCACACTGTACGTGCGTCATGCAGCAGTGCACTAACGTTCACTAAGGTTTGTCACGTAACCCTATTAAGCCTTTATGCCGACGACACTGCAATAGCGGCTAAGCGCCGAAATGTAGAGATAGCAGTTAACAACCTGCAAACAGCGTTTAACGAAATCGAACGGAATGGGGTATCAGATATAAAATCGCCCTAAACTTAGACAAAACGCAAGCGGTGCTAATCAAAAATAGATTTCAGTAACCAAGGGAAAAACTTACTGTACAGAACAATCTCATTGTGGAAAAGCGAGACAAAATACCTGGAAGTCATCATTGATAAAGGACTTACATTCAAAAAAAGCAAAGTGAGGACTAAAACTAAAATAAGATTAATAAACAGTATAATTCTACCGATACTTACATATACATCGCTCGCATTTGAACACACCTGTAACACCACAAAGAAATGGATTCAAGCAATTCACAACAGCTGCCTAAGAAAAGCTGTCAACATCCCGATATGTAGCAGAACGCTTTATATTCAGGAAAATACGGAAATAATGAAGGATAGAGCCAGGACAAAATTTGCAGAACTGGAAAACCACCGTAGTCCCATACTGCTAGAGATCATGAGATACGACGCTTTCCACCGATGTAAGCTCAAAAGGAAACAACAAATGGCGGAATCAATATAGAAACAAAGTCAAATAAAAAAAGAAGTAGTGAGCGAAAATAAAATAAATACGAGAGAGAAAATGAAACAAGGAAATAAACAAAATCAACAGAGAGAAAACAAAAACTCCAGAGAGAAAAATAAATAAACCAACAGAAGATAGTTTATAGATATAATTAATTGAGAAACACTGCACATCGCCAAACTGTGTGGGCCCCAAGGGGTAAGGACCAGCGGAACAACAGAAGGACCTTATATATAGACATTCTACAAAAAAAAAAAACAAAAAAAAATTAACAAAACACTAATAAAAACCCGACGAAATCTAACAAAAAAATAATAAACAAAAAAAAATCATGGGCACGTAGAACCCAAACACTTGAGCACCAAATTTCCGAACCTGACGTAGTTCGGAGCAGAGGCTTAAGGCCCAAGCAAGTAATTTTTAACACAGGTCACTAAAAAATTACAGGAATAAAGCGTGTAACACTATCCTAAATTTTTGTCCTTTGTCCAGGACTTCCACATGAAGAGAATTTGACAGATAGTTGTGCCCTATCGCGGATTAGAGTGCTATAGGGTGGAAAGGGATGGTTTGGAGCAGGGTGCGGTGACTCCTGTTTTACTCGAGTTAATAGACCTCGCTCCAATGACTTGTTACACCCAAACGTAATTATTCCTAGGGGTGAACATGTTTCACAGGCTGGGTGTTATTAAATTGCTGCTGCAGGTTAAACCGGCACTGGTTAGATGGCATTGCCTAAATCATATTTTAAATAACTTCTATTAACGTATAATCTATCATAAACACATAGTTGAATAATAAATTTATTTACCCGCAGAAAAATTGTTCTCCTATCCCGCAGCAAAAAATCACTATCCTGTCCCGCGTCCCGACCTCTCCCACGGGACAAAATGCTGGACAAAGAGCGGGCAGGGACGTCATGCGTGCATCAATTAACGACCAATATATTCGCCTTTTGTTTATGTTATTTTAATTTCATAAACTAAACTACATTTCTTTCTTTGTACCTACTTGTTGGATAGGTTAAGGTTAAAAGTAGCTGATTTTTCGTTGCTAGACAAATAAAAATACTTTATTAACGATAACTTTTTAATGTCTTTATGGCACTCAAAAGTGTGTGAAAAGTGCCTTAAAACTCACCATTTTAAATCTAATTTTTAAAAACTTTCCTCCAGACCCCTCAAAAGGACCCCCAACCCCCTCCCCTCCCCTCGCCTTAGAAAATCGATCCTGGATTCGCCCTTAATTCATCATCTAAACAATAAACCTTTCATGAACTGGCTTCTAATACTTAAAATACGGGCAAATAAATATATAGAAAAGAGCTGCGATCACTAATGAACATAGCAGAATTTTATTTGTTTCGTTGTTTCTGTTTTTCTAATAAGCAGTATTATTATTAACACATTTTCTACAAAACCAGTCAATTCAATAATTTTGCTCTTTACGTACTCGCTGTCATTGTTTATATTAATTAGGCACTTGTAAACATAACACCTGTAGACCTTCTTGATCTTGAACGTGATTTTCTATAATATTGTGATAATATTATCTTAATTAAAAAATTGATACATTGCACTTAAATTTTATAAGTATTTATTAGAGGAAACAATAATTTTGTCTGATCTTAAGTAGTATCAGCTCGAACGATATTAACATACTATCAGATATAATATTTGATGACAATGTTTTCTATAATTTTTGAACGTTTTTGTAGAGCTAAAATGTTATATCAAATCAAAATATAGTTTTAGCAACTTTTTATGGTAGCTGATAATTCGGTTAATTAAAAGAATATATATATATATATATATATATATATATATATATATATATATATATACAAAACAAATTCTACAGACAAATAAATGATGCACCAATGGGCTCCCCTCTATCTCCAGTAATTGCCAATATCTTTATGGAAGACTTCGAGACCCGAGCACTATCCACATCAATGCTCAAACCCACATGTTGGCTACGATATGTTGACGATACATTCGTCATTTGGCCCCATGGCAGGGATGCTTTAGTATCTTTTCAAACTCATCTGAATGGTATACATCCCAGTATCCAGTTCACGATGGAGATGGAAACTGATTCATCCCTACCGTTTCTCGATGCTTTCATCAAGAAAAACCAATCCCAAGGTTTCCATTACTCTCTTTATCGAAAACCCACACATACCAATCGTTACTTGCATGCCAACTCTCACCATCCACCTTCACAAATTAATTCAGTCATTAATACCCTTGTCTCCAGATCAATACGCCTTTCCGATGATGCAAGTAGACCCGCTGAGCTCTCTTGTTTAAAAGAAGCCCTAATCCAAAACGGTTACCGCGAAAATCACATCAATAGGAGCATTCACAGACATCAATCTCCCACTCATTCTCAACTCAAAGACTCAGAGCCTTATCATACGAAAGCTTTTCTTCCTTATATCAAAGGTGTCACTGACAAAATCGAAAGAATTCTGAAACTGAAATTCTGAAAATAAATGAAATTTTTATAATAAGATTTTAAATCTACATAAATTTATGTTAAGTGAAAACCAATTTTACTTAAACTTTCCTTTACTTGGAACAAAAAAACAACAAAACTTTAAACTTTTGATTAGTCAAACAAAACTCAAATCTTTAAATTTGAATGATAATGACCATGATGTCAACACAGATCCTTCACAGATACCAATTTTAATTGTACAAAACACTTAGAAACTCTTTCTTATTGAATTGTATGTTGGAACATACCCAGTAAAGTCCAGTCTGCTCAACGATGTGATTTCTCCTCTTTGGCCCCTCGGCTTCTTCCTAACGTATCTGCAAACCTCCTGCAAACTACACAAAAACAACTGATTCACTTCTCCAAAAACTCAGCTACTTATTAATGACACAAGGACCTCCTTTTGTTAACTTGATGCCGTAAAACTACTTTCACATATACTTCACAAAATGCCCACGGTATATACACGGACCTCTTTTAAACTACTTGTTATCTCCTTCTGCAAAACTATTAACTTCTTTTTACAATGCCGGTATCCAAACTCACGAACCACACCCTACGTTGAAACAAACGACTGTTTCCTTCGATGGCCAAATTACAATTGCCTGGCTCCCGGTCTCCTAATCAGGCTAACCCCATTACTATTTAAAAACGACTATCCAATCAAAAACTCAAATCTTGTTTACTACTGTTAATGTTTATTCTAAAAATTCTGTGTATCATTTGGAAAGACCAAATTACTGATTCAGAGAAAGAATAAATAAAAATTGATTTTTTGTCCTCAGTCTGTTAATACACAATCTATACATGTTTCTAAAGATTAGAATATGGTCATTTGATACACAAACAATAACAAGATTAACTTACAGGTAATATATCTTCTAATTCTACACAAAGGGGTTTTTTGATAATTTTGTTGGAAATGGACAAGGTCGTTTGCCAAACAAATTTCTATTCTTATCTACACTAAATCTTACCTTAAATTACTATATACATTTTGTTTATAATGATATCTTAAAATTTTATTCCGATGAATTTATTTTTATCTATTTTTTTCTTTGGTTGAGAAAGAAGTAGTAGGACAATATATATATATATATATATATATATATATATATATATATATATATATATATATATATATATATATATATAAACCCAGAGCTAACATTATTACATTATTATCGATTACCGAGCTTTCGACATCCTCTTTGATGTCTTTTTCAGAGCTTCCGAGGTGTCAGTCTCCCGAGTCCCCAGACTTTACTACACTAATCAATAACCAATGCATTGCTGCTACTGGGAACAGAAGACGGTTCATTTATACCATCGACGGTGGCGTGGTTTGGTTTAGCATGGTGATTGGCTCGGAGATTGGCGCGAGGGTTAGCGCGAACATTTCTGACAGCAGGATTATAATTGGTGGGTGGAGCGGCAGATATTTTATTTATGAGAGGTGTCCATGTCGAAGGTAACCGTATGCCATCATCTCTTTTATTGAGACAATTTGGCTTGGGCTGATTCCCTAAATTTGGTTGGTGCTAATCTGGCAAGTGCTACTATTAAGGCCCAAAATGTTTTCAGAGATTAGAACATTATGTGTATTCTTTCTTTGCGGCGTTAACTTCACAGTGGAAAATTCTCCAATAATGTGCGACACTGCTGTGTAACATTGTGTAACATTATTGTAAGGCTGTGTATGTAGGCTATAGTGAATCTTAAAAACCACGATTTCTCAACACCTCAAATAAGAGTGAGAAACTTAAATCCATTGTTTTGACATATTTTTAGTATACTTTATTGAAACAGATTAATCATATCAATAAATGTTTGCACAAAAAGAACTACTAGTAGATTTGGCTGCTCGGAACCTTCAAGGTCGTTTAACGGTCTTGAAGTTTTGTAGATAGAGCTGTAGATAGAGAACAGAGGAAGTTTGGATTTCTAAATGGAGTTTGAATTAAAGAAATGCCAACAAACGATCTAAAAATGAAAGCAGAAAGCTGATCTCAACGTTGAAGAATTTAAATTTAAAATAGAAAGTTTCAAACACCACGCTTTATGAGTTGACGAAAATTTAAAGGATGCCGCATCAAGTGTTAAATGTTATCTTATGTTAAATTTTATTTAGAAAAATAAACTAGAGGAAGGCTACCCTCACATTACTATTGCGCTGAGAATATTTCTCGCCCTGACAATTACAGTGTCATCGGGAGGTAAATCAGGAGGTTCAAAAGCTTGAAGTAAAAAAGCATCTAACATCACGAAGAAAAATGGAAAATCTGATGACAAGAAAACAAAAAAATTAAAATTTCTCTATCTGAAAGCTGTCAAATTAAACCTAAATATTAAGAATGAAGAAAACAAAGAAGAGAGCAAATAAAGCTTGAACAAACAAAAAAGAAAATAAAATTTAAATAAATTCCAACGGAATGAACTGTGCGCAAGTCCCAGGACTATCAGATATTAATACTAGTAGAGCCTTTTGTGATGAATCTGAAATTAGTAGGAACTTCAGGAAGAAACAGAAAACCGCCAGATTAAGTGGTAAATTATATGCTACTGTTACGATAATTATGGCGTTTATAACTATCAATATATTATGACTAATTATGTTTTCTGTTCCAGTAAATTCGAAGTTGTTTACAGAAACCTTTAGACCCTAATTTTATGAGTAATCCACGTCTCGAGGCTTTTCGAACAGTTGAAAAACGAGTCGAGCGCCTTCACCAAAATACGAGATTATTCAAGAAGTTCGCCGAACTTTCCAGATGACAACAGTTGTGTATATAAAGGAAAGATTTTTTATTTGGCAGTCATAAGAAGATCGGGAAACGCGGTTTACTTGTAACGAAACGTGAAATAAATACATTTGTACAGCTATTTAATAAATTAGTAATTAGTTATCGTGAGTTTTAATAAATTAGAATATAGACAATAAATTAGAATAAAGACAAATAAATCAGAACTATATAAACATAACAGTGGTGTCAGAAGTGGGATATTTAAATAAACAAGCGGGACATTAAATAAAAAGAAGTGAAATATGACGACGATTTACGAGCTCACAGTTACGAATTTAAGAAGGCATCTTGAGGACAGAGAATTAGCTTCTACCGGAAAAAAGGCTGAGTTAGTCCAACGACTAAAGAATGCTTTGAAGGAAGAGGGTTTAGCTCCGGAAACTTATATATTTGAAGATGCTGTCATCGCGTCAATTTCAAAATTAGAGAATAAAGTTTCTTCCGATGTAGCCAGAGTCTCTGATGATGTAGCCAGAGTCTCTGAAGATGTAGCCAAAGTCTGTGGTGATGTAGCCAAGGTTTCCTGTGATATCGCTTCTTTAGAAAGCAAAGTTTCTAACGAGATTTCTTCTCTGGAAAGCAAGGTTTCTGCTAACATCTCTAAAGTCACCTCTGAGATGTCTGCCCTCGACGATAAAATGTCTTCGTTAAAGAACCAAGTTGCTGCCGATATGTTGGCCTTTGAAGAGAAGATAAAAGAGATGGAAAGGAAGATGGAACAAACAGGGACAGCAGAGAGAGAAAACAATCCAATTATAGCAGAGACAAAAGAAGACGAGACGAAATGTAAGTTGGAAACACGGCCGAAATTTGAAGGAAGTGGAAGTTCCGTTCATGTCAAAGTCCCAACTTTCGACGGAAAATCATCATGGAACAACTACATGAAACAGTTCGAATCAGCTGCAAGAGCGAATGGATGGTCTGAAAAAGAAAAGGCTGTAAACCTGACTATCGCTCTTCGAGGTGATGCCTTAGATGTGCTCCAGACCATAGCCGTAGAGGAGACGGATGATTTCGAACAACTGAAGAAGAGGTTAAATATGCGATATGGCCACGAACACTTGGAGCATGTATATCAGTCGCAGCTCAAAAATCGAAGACAAAAGAAAGATGAGGCTCTTCAAGAATATGAAGTAGATATCGCCAGATTAGTGCGATATGCTTATCCAACAGCTCCCGAAGACATGATGGAAAAGTTGGCCGTTCAAACGTTTATTGATGGTCTTCGTGATCATGAGATGCAAAGAACACTACGATTAGCTCGTCACAAGACGCTGATGGATGTCTTATCTGCCGCCCTCGAATACGAGTCAGCTACGCTAGCCTCTGGCGGGTACAGTAAAGTTAGAACTGTAAAAGAGGAAGAAGACGAAGATAAACTTGACCGGCTCTTTAATATGATAAAAAGCATGACACACAAGAAAACGAAGACCATAAGACCGAAGACAAAACCAGAACGCGTCGGCCTTAGGGGAGCAGCTTCGACCCAGAACTTTACCAAAGACCCTCTGATACTAATAGCTTCTTTGAAATGTCGTGAAGATAGTGTATATGTAGATGGAGAAATAAATGGTAAAAAGCATACGTTGTTGGTGGATACTGGAGCGACCAGAACCATTATACGCCCGACAGTTATAAACAGCCGAAAGAAACTGTTACCAACGAGGTTGCGACTTCGGACCACCACAGGTGAAAATGCCAACATTCATGGAGAAATCCAGGTACAATTAGGAATTGGAGCAGAAACGTTCGTCCATACTGTTATAGTTGCTGACATCGAAGAGGATGTTATATTAGGAATGGACGTAATGAATACGCATGGATTCCAATTGGATTTTAAGAATAAGGTAATCAAAGTTGGTAACGAGGAGGTATTTCTCCATCCACATGATGACAACACTATGCAAGCAGCCGTTAAAGAAGATACAGTCGTGCCTGCGAGAAGTGAAACGATAATAGTAGCGCGGCTACAGGGAATTGTGGACGAAGGAACACCTGTTATGATGGAGCCTTGGAATCATGACGACGAAGTTGGCCGTGGAATCATAATTGGAAAAGAATTAGTGACTTCGGCTAAAGAAATTCCTGTGAGACTTATTAATGTCAATGACTACCCAGTGACCATCAAGAAAGAGACAAAAGTAGGAACTTGTGTACCTGTCACATCCATAATCCGTCAGACGACAACGTCTGATAATTCCAACGATAAATTTGATCAAATGGTTGCGGTTGCTGGACAGTCTCTGAATCAGATTGAGAAAAGGAAATTAAGGGAATTTCTTCGGCAGTATCGTGATATTTTCGTACCGAAAGGAGGAAAGACGGGAAGAACTACCGTTGTTAAGCATAAAATTGATACTGGTAATGCTAAGCAACTTCGTCAAACAGCTCGACGATTACCACAGGCGAAAAGAGAGGAAGCTGAAACGATTGTTCAGGAAATGAAGAAAGACGGGGTGATAGAACCTTCTACGAGCCCATGGGTCTCTCCGGTGGTCCTGGTTAAGAAGAAAGACGGAACAACGAGGTTCTGTGTGGATTACCGTTTGCTGAACAACGTTACCAAGAAAGATAGTTATCCTCTGCCTCGGATCGATGACACATTAGACACATTGACTGGAAGTAAATTATTTTCTACTTTGGATTTGAAGTCTGGATACTGGCAGGTAGAAATGGACCCGGTAGATGAAGAAAAGACAGCCTTCACCACAGGATCTGGATTATGGCAATTCAACGTTATGCCATTTGGACTTTGTAACGCTCCTGCGACATTTGAGAGGCTTATGGAAAATGTGTTGAGAGGGTTATCTTGGAAAACATGCCTAGTTTATCTAGACGACATAATCGTCTTGGGGGAGACATTTGAAGACCATCTGAAGAATTTAGAAAACGTTTTTAATCGACTTAAAGCTGCCCAATTGATGTTAAACCCCAAGAAGTGCCAGCTATTTCAAGGTAAAGTCAATTATCTGGGTCATATAGCCAGTAAAGAAGGAGTGGCCGTGGATAAGGGAAAAATCGATTCTATTAAGGAATGGCCAAAACCAACTGACAAACATCAAGTGAGAAGTTTTCTGGGACTGTGTACTTACTACCGGAGGTTTATTAAGAAGTTTGCAGATATCGCTAAACCATTAACGCGACTTACAGAGGAAGCAAGAGAATACCGCTGGGATGTAGACTGCCAGAATGCCTTTGAAACCTTAAAAAAGCATTTAATCACAGCACCAATTTTAGGGTATCCACTGCCAGAAGGAGAGTTCATCTTAGATACAGATGCAAGTAATGTGGGAATTGGAGGAGTGCTGTCTCAGATTCAAGGAGGACAGGAAAGAGTCCTTGGATATTTTAGTAAAGTTCTCTCAAAACCTGAGCGAAATTATTGCGTCACGAGAAGAGAACTTCTGGCAGTAGTGAAATCAGTAGAGCACTTCTATCAATACCTCTATGGAAGGAAGTTTTTAATCCGAACCGACCATGCCGCCCTTAAGTGGTTGATGCAGTTTAAGAATCCAGAGGGTCAGATAGCCAGGTGGATCGAACGACTCCAAGAATATGATTTTAAGATTGAGCACCGGGCCGGAGTTAGCCACCGAAACGCTGATTCTCTTTCCAGAAGGCCATGCCCAGCAGAGTGTTTTCACTGCAACAAAACGGAATCCAAGGAAGCAGCAGTGCTAAGAACGACGGTGGTCCACGACGACTGGACGCCTACCAAGATCAGTTAAGAACAAGAGAGAGATCCAGTTATACAGAAAATCCGAAAATGGAAAGAGGAAAACCGTCGACCACCTTGGCAAGAAATATCGAACCTAGGCTCAGTAGTTAAGACGTATTGGGCCCAGTGGGACTCATTTGGTGATTCCAAAGAGCAGAATAGCCGAAGTACTTCGTCAGTTACACGACAGTCCATCAGGAGGGCATTTTGGTGTGAAGAAGACCCTTCAGCGAATTCGGGAACGGTTTTATTGGATGAACAGTTCCGACGATGTAAAAGACTGGTGTAAGAAATGTACTATTTGTGCTACGAGTAACGGGCCTTATCGAAAAAGGAGAGCTCCTATGAGACAATATAATGTTGGAAGCCCGTTTGAAAGAATAGCTTTGGACATTGCTGGGCCGTTTCCAGAAAGTGATAATGGAGGCAAGTACATGTTGGTAGTAATGGATTACTTCACTAAGTGGGTCGAGATTTACGCACTTCCAGACCAGAAGGCGGCCACCGTTGCAGATAAGTTGATCCAAGAATATATCAGCCGATTTGGAGTGCCTTTGGAGATCCATAGTGACCAAGGCAGGAACTTCGAAAGCGATTTATTCCAAGGAATATGTGATAGACTAGGTATGAAGAAAACAAGAACTACGGCTTATCATCCGCAATCGGATGGTATGGTAGAACGAATGAATAGAACAGTTGGCAAGTATTTGACAAAGATGGTGTCCGATCATCAGCGAGACTGGGACCAATATCTCCCGTTCTTCACAATGGCCTACAGATCTGCTGTTAATGAATCAACAGGCCAGACACCAGCCAGAGTCCTATTCGGACGCGAGATGCGACTACCTTGTGATCTAGAGTTTGGGTGTCGACCTGGAGAAGATGTAGCAGGTGAAGATTATGTGATCGAATTACGAAGAAGAATGGACGATGTACACGAGTTGGTCCGTTCCCATCTCCAGATCGCTAGTGACCGAATGAAGAAACGGTACGATACGCAAGCCGAAAAGGGGTGTTTTAAGAAGAACGACAAAGTCTGGCTTTATAATCCCAAAAAGCGAAAAGGTTGTTCCCCCAAGTTGCAGCAGTTTTGGGAAGGTCCATACCTCATTATGGAAAAGATCAATGATGTCATTTATCGAATAAGCAAGATTCCGAGGGGAAAGCCGATGATAGTACACCATAACCGGCTGGCGTCTTTCGAAGGCGACCACGACGTAGATGAAGAAGTGGAAGTAAACCAAGTCCAAGATGTGTCTGACCTCACGTTTGAGGAATTCATGGGTGCCTATGGAGGTACCGGTAAAGCAAGACATGGTGTTACCACTGAAGAGAGGCAAGATCTACTCGCGCTTCCCGATGACTACTCACTGGCCCTTACCATCCCGGCCAGTATCAAAGACGCACCAGGGTTGGCATCCGTCTTTCGAAGGAAGTTTGGTCGAGTTGCAGAACTTCAATGCCAAGTGCCAGCTCCTGGTAAAACCTTGAAACTCCAAGATGCATCACGTTACCTTTTCTACCTGGTAACAAAAGACACTGCCCGTGACCAACCTACCTACCGAGATGTATGGGAAGCCTTACTTCAGTTGAGAGAGCACGTACTAGAGTCCGACGTGCAAAAGTTAGCCATGCCAAAGTTAGAGTGCCACCAATTAGATTGGAGGGTTATTCGAAGTATGGTGGAGGAGATCTTTAGAGACACCGAAGTCCAGGTGTTAGTCTGTTGCAATCCGCATAGTTACTGGTGCGGAGAGAAAACCGTCCCTTGTCATTTTTATAAAACTGGAAGTTGTAAAAGAGGGTCCAGTTGCCGATACCAGCATACCGTTTCAGTTCCAGTCCCGACAAGGTTCCAGGAGGAACCATCTTTTAAGAGGGGGGCAATGTTACGATAATTATGGCGTTTATAACTATCAATATATTATGACTAATTCTGTTTTCTGTTCCAGTAAATTCGAAGTTGTTTACAGAAACCTTTAGACCCTAATTTTATGAGTAATCCACGTCTCGAGGCTTTTCGAACAGTTGAAAAACGAGTCGAGCGCCTTCACCAAAATACGAGATTATTCAAGAAGTTCGCCGAACTTTCCAGATGACAACAGTTGTGTATATAAAGGAAAGATTTTTTATTTGGCAGTTAGTCATAAGAAGATCGGGAAACGCGGTTTACTTGTAACGAAACGTGAAATAAATACATTTGTACAGCTATTTAATAAATTAGTAATTAGTTATCGTGAGTTTTAATAAATTAGAATATAGACAATAAATTAGAATAAAGACAAATAAATCAGAACTATATAAACATAACACTACCCTAAACAAAAAGAAAAAAATCCCATTAAAGCCACTGCTGTGTGAAGAGG
Source organism: Diabrotica balteata (assembly GCA_918026665.1). NCBI lineage: Eukaryota > Metazoa > Arthropoda > Insecta > Coleoptera > Chrysomelidae > Diabrotica > Diabrotica balteata. The sequence goes on along the minus strand of OU898278.1, from coordinate 130,981,741 downwards.
TTAGTATATTTATTTACAAAATTGTGTAATTTAGGTCATTTTGCTCTTTACGTACATGTTTAATTGTTGATGACAAGTTTATTTATCTTAACAGTTTTCCTATTAGAATCTAATGAATAGGTTTTGTTTACCGGTATCACTTTTCGATCCACATTTTACACATTACGATACAAAACACATACCTAACTCGTTTCTTTTTTTTTTCAGATAATTTGCAAGTGTAAAAACGGATGCAATCAAGTTTCATTTGAACTGAAGAGGAAACTGTTTAAGAGCTACCACCAATTTGGATTGAATGACCAAGGTTCTTATTTGATGGGTTTGATAGACATTCTTCCTATTACCAGACGGCGACACGGTTTTTACTATAAGCCAGAAAGCAGCCAAATGCAAAGCACTCTAAGATACACTACATTTAAATTTACGGAGCATGACAGGAAACAGATTAAAAACCATAATAATTCTTTCCCCGAGAGGAGGGTCACCACGGCCGTTCAAATTCCCAAAATGAGTACTTAAGCTCCGAATTGAACATGACCAGGCTTTCGCTGCTTTTAAACAGAAATATCGAGATAGTGTTGTAAGTGCCAAATTATATCGAAAAGTATTTTTAAAAGGCTTCCGAAATTTATTGTTCAAAAGACCAAGGGTAGACACTTGTAAAATGTGTGACTATCTTTATATTTAGACCAAAAACAGAGATGTCGCTGCAGAAAATAAAGCCAAGACAGAGCTAGAACTACATCGTAGAAAAAGTGAAAAAGCCTTAAGTACTTAAAAAAAGATGCATCTGACAGTACAAAAATCAGAAACTTACACATAGCAATCTGTATTATTTAAGCCAATTATCTTGCTGAAATTTTAATATTCATATTACCGTTACTAACGACGGTATTATGAGTGTATGGTATAAGGGCCAATCAGAGAGAAGAGGGAGTCAGATGGTTTCCTGTATATTGCAAGCCTTAAATACAGGTATGTTTGCATCTTACAAAAAAAAACGTGTTGTATGGAGTGACAACTGTGGTGGTCAAGTCAAAAACCGTATGTTGGTTTTATTGTACATTTACATAGTATCTTTGGGCCTATTTGAGTCTGTAGAGCATAAGTTCTTAGTACCTGGTCACAGCTTTTCTGCAGCAGACCGGGACTTCGCAGTAATAGAAAAGAGATCTAAGGTAGCAAAAATGCAAACTGTTAAAGATGTGGAAAACGTAATTGGATTAGCCAGACAATCAAGACCATTCCGATGGATAAGCATGGATAGATTTTTTAACTTTGACGAAGCATCTACAATATGTATTAACATTAAAGATTTAATGATATCCAAAATGTCGTATTTCAAGATTGATAAAAACAAACCTGGCTACGTACTTACCAGGAAAAACTTTAGCTAACTGTATGGGTTTGACAAAAAATGCTACGTCCTCAAGAAAAATATTTCTATTGAATACATAGCTTCCACGAAGCTTACTACCCTACCAACAAAGGTTCCACTGCAGGTAACAAAAAAAAGGGCTAAGGAAGCATGTTACGTTTCATTGATGAAAAAACAGAGATTTCTCGCATAAAATACTCTGTGATGGTACTTAGATCTTTAGAAAGTAAAACATATTAATGGACTTGGATCTGTTAGAAGTAAAACCTATCAATGGACCTAGATGTGTATTAAAAAGTATATGGTTAGCATGCGTTTTCTCTGTTTCGTTTCGGTAAAACTGTACAAAAATTACAAACCATCCATTTACATTAACTTATTTGATTAAAACCAGATTTTGTAATTAAAATTGTATTCTGTTGAAAACTGTACTTTTGGCACTTAAATCTATTAGCTCTTCAGGTCTTCAAATATTCCTTAACTGGGCCGTTATTGGATCGGTTTATCTTAAGTGTAATATATGTATGTATAAGCCCATTAATATAAGCGTTTTTTAATATATAATTCTTATAAATAGTATACATAAACGATGTGCAACTTTAACTAGCGCATTTTTAAAATAAGATAAAGAAGTATTATTCTTTTGTAGAAGGGGGAGGCAAACTGAACTTTGCGGTTCCGGTCCTGGCTAAACATACTAGAATACTAAAATACTACAACATATCATAGGTACGTAGTAGTATATTAGTATCGTTATTGTGTATCCTAATATACATCGGATTTTCCGTTTATTGCCAAAGACAATGTATACGCTTTTCATTTTCTATTATCTGTCAAAGATGTTTTCTATTCAGGATAATAACTTTTTGTTGTGTTTCTATTATTTACTATTAACTAATGTTATGTTTTTACTAAAAATACATTACTATTGCACTATTTTAAATTTTTACTTTTGGAAAAATATTTATTATTATTTAGGATTAAATTAGAATATAAAATAATTAAATAACTTAAAAACATGATCATTTTACCAATAAGTTATCTTTAACTATGAAGTAGTTAAGTTAATAGTTTAAGTTAATATTTAACTATGAAATCTCTGTTTTAATGTTAATGTTATCTATTGGAGATTAACATGTGTATATACATACCTCAATCAAAACGTTTTATAATAATATACACTTGATTGTTCCATGTATGCGGAACTAAACACATAATAAATATAACAAATATGAAATAAAATGTTTCCTAGGTCCTAGAGTGTTAAACGATCTGTGTTCAACTAATGATGTGTGTTTATTCGGATGTCCTCGCATTTTGAATCGATATGCTCATAACGACAATATTATAATTCCACATTAAATAAATAATAAAAACTGTAAAACATATTTATGATTTCACAAGATCGATTCGTTATTAAGGTAATAAAAGTATAGGGGTAAGTTGTCTAATAGAGATGGAAAAGAAAATTTTTAATTTCAAATTGGCTTTTAAAAACAACAAAGCACCAGGACCAGGGAACATAAAAATGGAACTGCTGAAATATGGAGGTGCAAGGATAGTATCCTTTATACGAATGTTGTTCAATAAAAACGAAGCAGGAGAGAAGATTCCCGATGAGTGGAATTTATCATACATGTCCTCCATTTTCAAAAAAGGTGACAAAAGGTCACTAAATAACTACAGAAGGATCAGTGTAATGCCTTTAATAGCAAGAATCTTTTCATCAGTTATAAAAGAAAAACTAGTACAACACATGGACCATTATTGCGAAGAACAAGCCGGATTCCGAAAAGCCAGATCATGTTAAGATAATATATTCATTATGAGACAGGTGATTGAAAAGAACAAAGAAAAAAACATTATTGAAGCACATATGACCTTTATCGACTTAGAGAAAGCATACTATAGCGTGCCCAGGAAAGAAAGCGTAGAGAGAAATGGGTGAATATAACACAAAGACTGTATAAAGAAACACAAGTGCAAATAAAGTTAGGTAATGAAATTACAAAAACAATCACCGCAACAGAAGGCCTGAAACATATATATATATATATATATATATATATATATATATATATATATATATATATAGATATATATATATATATGTATATATATATATATATATATATATATATGTATATATATATATATATATATATATATATATATATATATGTAGATCAGGCTTTGAAAAGATGGTATAGAAAATGCGGAACAATTGGCATACTAGTACAAGAGAATATATTACATTCACTACTTTTCGCAGATGATCAAGTCATTTTTGTACAAGACAGGGAGGATATGGAATATATGATAAGGAAATTAAAGGAAGAATATGAACTTTGGGGACTCAAGATAAATATGTGCAAGACCGAATACTTATGAATTGGACCCGAGGTTGCAGATTTGAACTTAAGTTTAGAAGAAGAGACTATTAAGAGTTGTAAGACTTTTAAGTATTTAGGGTCAATGATTAGCCGAGATGGTACTTGTATGAAAGATATAGAAATGAAAATAGCACGGGAAAAACAAGCCACAAGAGCACTTCATGGAGTGATATGGAACAACACTCTAACCAAAGAAAACAAAAAGAGGATCTTTCAAAGCATAGTGATGAATATTACCCTATATGGAAGTATAGCCAATGACAACAACAATACGAAATAAAATAAGAACAGTTGAACTGGACTTTATGAGAAGATGTCTACAAATCACAAGAGCGGATAGAATAAGAACGGAGGAAATATGGAACAGCATGGAAGTAGAATGCTCAATTACAAAAAAGTTGGAAAACAGAGCTCTGCAGTGGTACGGGCATGTACAAAGAATGCCAGAGCATAGGTGGCCGAACATGGAAAACATACGTCGGAAATGCTATGATAGATAGAGACCTCAGAGAATAGATTTCTGTGGAGGACGAAAACGGCGAACTCATAATGGGAAAAGCCGAAGACGAAGAAGAAATTGGCTTTTATATTCTTTTCAATTCGAGTTTTACTATTCCTCTGTGTATACGTATTTTATGGATTCCAACTGAAACTCCAGCTGAAAAGAAACAAAGCTGTCACCTCAGAGGATTTCTAAGTCCTTTATTTGATGTCGACTAAATGTATACACATGTAAATATATGTCCCCTGGTTTCTCGTCACTCCATAGAATTATGGAACGTCTTCCATATCGATACATCCTTAACAAAGGCGTTCCTTTGTTTACTATGTAAAGTATTATTGGGGGTGTGTTTTCTTTTCCCTTTGCAATATATTGTGGTTGATTAATAAAACTTCAGATATTCGAAGGTACCATGGTAACACCAAAGTTAGTGTGAGGTAGTAAGCCTGTAAGCCTGTCCCAGCAGGTAGCTAAGAACCGAGAATGGACCAAGGTGCAGTGATCAACAGATACCAATCGACCAATTGCACATTGATAATATTTTATTAACGAATCGTAAATTAATATTACTTTCATTGACCATATAATACTCTAGTCGTCAAAGACGAAAATGCGACTGAACCTCTAAAAATCATACCAACAAGCTGAACTTTGCTGAAAATGTCAATTTTCAAAAAAGATGCAAAAAATGTTGCAAAGGTAATTTTTAACACAAATGTTTATTACCATTTTTTGTGTAGAATGAACCGATCTCTCAAAAACAATGCTTGAAGCGATAGGCTATTTTTATTGTCAGTTACGCACTAGCAAGGCTAAGCTACAACTTTTTATTCACTTCCTTTGCCCCTACCAACTCTGCCACTCCACAAAAAGCTAACACCACTGTTCCCCATTCTCGACTTCTGCTAAAAACGGGAGCAGCTATTCCTTGAAGAGGCGAAAGCCTAAATGAGGTCATCATAGCTTGTTAAATTTCACAAAAAGACAGTTACAATTTTGGCGAGAGCGTTTTTGACAGTGTAAATTTTGGCGCATGCTAAACTTTTTACAGATTCGGCCAAACTGTTGTTAATAAACTTAATATATTATTTCTGGTTGGATAAAAAGCAGTAAAGATAGTTTAATTGGACTAATGGTCAAAAAACAAAATTAAACTACTGAATGTAAAGAAAATAATAAATAAATACCATTTGATGTAATAAAGTAAGGTGTCAATTTAAGCTATATTTAGTTAATTAATTAAAATATTTTATTTGTATCATTTAAATATATCTGTTAATAGTACAAGATTCTACAGCAGGATCACTACCTTGATAACGGAGTTAATCAAACTCACATTTTTACATTCATTTAAAATTAGGAGAATATATTGATAATAGGTTGCCAGTCAAAAAGTGGCCGCATATATTTTAAATTTAATTAAGAATATTTAGTTTTTTAACAAAAATTTGATTTTGTTCGTTTATTTTTCAAATAAAAAGCGCTGTTCAAGAGGTATATGCATGTTTTTTATGTCAAATTAAAGCTATTTTTGTTCTTAATATGATGATATAAGTTTGCGCAAGAAAAAATAGTCGCAAATTAGGGTTGCCAGCTATTAAAAACACGAGGTATCAAAGATAAAGTAAAATAGAGTTACCGCACAATGACGCTGGTTTGACAAGTGATAATATATACATTATTATAATATCTATCGACAAATTAATTTTAAGGGATCAGAGACGATCAAATAACTACTATTGATTTTTTTTTTTTTTCATGATATGGATTAATCCAGAATCTTCATCCTTCATCCAGATCTTTCATTCCATTCCTTCAAAAACGATAATAATAATATAATATTCTCACTCATCATTACTGGAATCGTGTCAACTCGTGTGATCTTCTTCGTCTTCTAATGGTGCTACAGTCCTTTGCGGGTTTAGCCGATTATCTAGCATTCTTTCTAAGTAGCCAAGCCAACTTAGTCTTTGTAACTTTATCTGCGCTCTATATTAATTCATCCAGCTCGTAGTTTATTTTTAATCTCCACGAACCATCCCTACAATGGGTTCGTTCAAATATCTTTCTTAATATTTTGTGCTAAATGAATCTTAATTGATTTTCATCAGTGGTTGAAAGGATTTACGTTTCACATCCATATATGACCACTGGTCTAACTACCTTTTTGTTTAAACTTAGACCCACGATTCAGTATCTTATGCAGGGTTCAGACCAAGCAGAAAAAACGAAAACACAATTCTGAAACAAAAACACGATAAACCGGCGACAAAATTTGTCGTCAAAAGACAAAACAAAATTAAGACAAACTGTCCACACCAGAACAACAAAATATAAAAACAAATTCAGTTGGTGACGTTGTTGTTTTGATTAGTGTTGGTTAACCATGTGGCGTTTTAATCAAGAAAAAAATTAAACTGAAGATTTATTGCCAGCCGCAAGTTTTTTTTTTCTCTCATCATCATCCCAGGTTGCTAAAAGAAAACCCAAACGTTTTTGGATTAGACCAAGCCTAAAAATGCGAGAAAGTTGTTTGATAGACAAATTGGTAGTTTAGCTGCGAGCAGATGATATTGGACTAAGTGGTGAAATTCGATCTAGCATAAAATTTTTTTAAGAATGTCCACCGAAGATTTTGAGAATCTAATATGCCTTGTTGGTCATGCAGTTGCAAAAAGACATACTAACTTTAGAAATGCTATGAGTGTAACAGAAAGGTTAGCAATCACTTTAAGATTTTTAGCAACAGGTGATTCCTACCACCTAATGTATCTTTCAAAATTATCAAAGCAATCAATATCTGTAATAATACCTGAAGTATGTAAAGCTTTAATTAACAGGCTTAGTGGTTATGTACTGAATACTGAGAAAGCTCTGTGTCAATACTAGGTGGATGTGAAAATAAATAAAGGTTCTGTGTTGGTGTTTGGTGGATTTAAGTAATAGTTTTGTGGGTCAGCACTGGGTGAACTTGAGTATGAATGTTGCGTGTTGGGTGGATTTGAGTATAAATGTTCAATGCTGGGTGGATTTGAGTATAAATTTGTGTCAATGCTGGGAGGAGTTGAGTATAAACGTGTGTCAATGCTGGGAGGATTTGAGTATGAATGTTGTGTGTCAGTGCTGGGTGGATTTGAGTACAAATGTTGTGGGTTGGAGTTGGATGGAGTTGAGTGAACATTTGTGTTGAGACTAAGTAACAGAAAAATACACTTAATTTTGATAAAAATTATACATTCTATTTCTCCTTCTGCTTAACTCGTTTTGCCACGCACACGCGTCCATACTGCGCCGACAACTTGTCGTCAAATACACAGACAAAACACAGACTTTTTGATATTTACCGACCTGAGACAAGACCTGAAAAAGCTTTCAAATTTGCAAACAAAACAAAATTGTTCAGAAATGTCTCAACAAATGTTTTCGATTTGTCGCCACTTTGTCGCGAAACATGAATGTTTTTGTTTTGTCTGTTCGGTCTGGACCCGGCATTACTTTTCCTTAAGCCTTTGTATGCACAAAAGCACTTCTAAGAATCCGTGCTTGTATGTCTTGACTGACGTTGTTACTGTCATTTATTATTGAGCCTATACAAAGAAAGGTGGAGGCATATTCCTAGGTATGGTTGCAGACCTTCAAATTTTCATGTCGATTCGATTTTGTGCTCTCTATATATTTTGATTTCCTTCCATTTATATTTAGATCAAATGCAGCGGCTTCCCGTATCAAATCTACAGCTTTTTCGCTTAATACCTTTCTATTGCGGTCCGTCGACAGGTGATACTTCCTTGAAAAATCTATGTATACCATGGACGTAAACGTCCATGATGTATAAAATGGACATTATACATCCATGATGTATACTGATGTCACTGCAGTCACCTCTGAGAAGCCTCCGTGTGTGGAGTGGAGACAAATTCAGACTAGATTACACTTGAATCACAAATCAGTTTGTAGTTTCTTTTTGATTGCTCGGTGTGTAGAGGATCTTAATAATATGCTGAAAACTATGCACCTACATATATTCAAATTGGTCGGTAATTAGCGTTGGAAAATGGAAAAAAGGCGATGTATACATGCCTGTGTACTTAGATAGCTACTATATTTCTTTGTTTACTGGAAACTGGAAAAAATTAGGAAATGTGTAAATAAGGATATACGTAGCTACCTACTTGGATAAATAGTATAGTTGTTATTTTTAATTTTATATATTCTTTAACAATATACTTTTAGGTTAGGTTAGGAAGTAGATAATGAATTACACCATATGGTCAAGAAAGGTAATCTTTATTTTCAAATCTATATTTTCCTCTGTTACAGAGTGTATAGTATTTTAAGATTTATTGTAACAAGTTGTTTTAAGTACGATATTATATCAAGTACCTAGTTTTGCAAAAGAATGTATACAATGCAAGCAGTTATGTACAGTAATAATTGAGGCACTATTTTGTCTTTGTAAAAATTATTCACACTAAACAATCAAGATTTAGGCCTTAAAATTAATTAGCAGTAAAGTAACGGCGAAAATTAGTGTGAGTAATAAATATAATAAAGGATTTTTAGTCAAATATATCAGATATATCATACATACACCGCATTATATTTGTAATACTCAATTAAACTAAAGAATTAAAAAATGGCGATAAATTAAATAAGGTTATTACAGACTAGAACAATGAACGTATACATGAAATAGGAGTAAAGGATTGCTTAAATTGTTCAACAATTACTTGTTGATTACCTAAAACTTGATCCGCATAGCTCAAAATAATGATGGCTACATAGACAAGTAGAAGTTTACTTTCCAAACTACGGAAATTCATATTTCCACGAAAGAAATTTAAGTCTTAATTGATCAAATCGGCGATAATGTCTGGAAGAAGTTAGGAAAGAGACGTTCAAAGTTTATGATCAGAAAATTTTGGCTTTTATACGAAGAAAATCCACGACAATCCTTTTTTAAATAAAAATCACCCTAGAATATTCCAAACTTGGATTGAAAGATATCAAATAATGTATTGATGACATAATCGAATATCATAATCGCTTTCCAATGGATCTATACGCTAAAAAATGTATTTGTTTAACAAACTTCATAAATTTAAATAAACATAATTAAAATATATTTACATATTTTTATTATTAAATTAAATATTTAACAACGGTAATAATTTATTTACAACTTATAGTCTCAAACAAATGCATAAAGTATTACCTTAAGGGTTATATTAAATATCTGAGTAATGACTAAAAATCTCTATACAACAAGCAAAAAACAAATTAGGCTTTAAATAACAATCTCACAAAATATCAAATTACAAATAAAAGCATTGTATCACAAACTGACTAGTACAAATCATAAGAAAATATCAGAAATATGTTAACGCTGGTAAATATTCCTTAACTAAAATTGCACTATGTGTTAAAGCAGGAATGTAAAACAGAAATGGTTCGTTGGTTCGTCTGGTATGCACTTTATTGAAGATCTCTTCACTATGGTTTATCTTTTAATCTTGTTAGTGATCAGCTCTCGAGATAATAAACAAACAAATTAACATATCATTTACCAGAATAAGCAATGTGTGTGAGATAGGTAGGACTATTTTTCTGTACATTTTACCAATGTATCTATTTGGTATATTCCACCCCCTCCCTTAAATTACACAGATAGATTTTAGGAGAAATCGATAAATATTCGGTGCATTTAAAAAATCTGAATGTCCCTCTTTTCAAATAGTTTAAAACGATGTATTATTTTTAAAATCATGCCGTACCTTTTAATTCATGTTTATTATTCCCAATCTGCCTTCATCACGCTCTTCGTATTTTTGTCTTTCTGTGTCTTTCACTCTAGATCTTGTTTGAACAATTGTATTCACAGCAAAGCCATATACATATGCGCATATGTATTCATTCAATTAATTATTTTTAAAGAATTGTATCTGATAGGCAACTTTACTACTAGATATTCAGTTGTTGTCCTATTGGAATGTTCTCGACCATAAAAAAAGGAATAAATGTTATTGGAAGAAAACTGAGACATTTGAGATACGCTGATGACATTGTAATATTCGCTACAGGTTTGGAAGAACTACAGACCATGATGACGACGCAACTATTTCAAGTTTCGGAAAATGTAGGTGTGAAGATGAACTTGGAAAAAACAAATATAATGATACATACACCGAATGTTAGAGAAATAACGTTAAACGACATAAATTTAGAAACAGTAAGCGAATACATCTACCTGGGACAGATAATGAAAGTTAACAAAGAAAACCAAACGGCCGAAATTACCAGAAGAATAAGGTTAGCGCGGGCAGGATTTGGAAAACTGGATCTTGAAAAGTACTAAAATAGAACAATATTTGAATACCAGAATTTACGATCAATGTATCCTCCCTATACTCACGTATGGTTTACAAACGTGGACACTCACCAAGTCTAATATGTATAAAATAGTAAAGACACGAAGAGGAAAGATCAATACTCGGGGTGAGATTTATACACAAAAAACAAACAAATGGATTAGAACCAAACCAAAGTAAAAGACGCAAGAGAGCATGCTGCTAAATTAAAATGGAGCTTCGCAGGACAAAATGCCCGACTGAAGGATAAAAGATATAACCACAAAATACAGCAATGGAGACTCTCTTCAATCCTAACCCCCCAGGGGGAGTGTATTGTCCGTCTCCAGAGATCTCTGTCTCTGGTCATTTCTTTTAATTCATGCAGAGGTCTTTGGCATATTCCTGTAATTTGATCTATCCATCTTGTTGGGGATCTTCCTCGTGATCTTCGGCCTTCTACCTTTCCTTGTATTATCAGTCTTTCCATGTTATGGAGACTATGGTTAGGAAAGAGAAGCAGAGGAAAACCACAAATGAGATGGGCTGATGACATTAAGAAGATCAGAGGACACAACTGAAAGCCAGTGGCGCAAAATAGAAAACGCTGGATTGATTTGGCAGAGGCCTATGTCCAAAGTTGGATTACTTAAGGCTGAAGAAGAAGAAGAGGAAGAACGCATAAGTATTCTGGTTTTGTGTAATTATTATTACTATACATTATCTAATTTAAAATATGATTCTAAATTTTAAAATAAAAATTATTAGATTGTGATGAATATAATTTTAGAATATTTATGTAACAAATAAACACATAGTAAAAAAAATAAAGAATTAAATAAGATTAATTAAGGAACATTTACTACAAATTAATATTTTGTGTATCCATTCAGATGATTAGGTTATCATATAAAAATAATATTTCAAAAAATTAACAAAAGATGTAGTTCGAACCGAATCTTACAAACAAACCTAGTTTCTACATAAAAACATCAACAACAATCAAATATGCTGCGTTTTCCTTGTTTAGAATAACAAAGAATATCAATGGAAGTTGAAATAAATAGATACTCATGCCTAAAATTAATAAATGCCTTCATAATAATATTATTGTATAATGTCTAAGGTTCAAAAAGTCGATTTGTGTGGTTCATAAAATGGCAATACCCGAGTATGTTTATGTTGAAATAAATTATATATTTATACTAAAAGTGTCCAAAATTTTGCCTTTGGGCTTCTAAGTAAGCTGAAATTGTCACATGTCTTTACATGCCGTTTACTTTTACTAAAGCACTTTCTGATCCAACTTTTTTATTTTTCTATGTTAAACCATATAAAGATAAAGATAATAAATGTAAAAAAATAAAACAACTTTCGACTTTCTTTAAAAACTTACATTTATTGATTATTCGCAAAAAAATTATTTTTGAAAAACTTCGCAATTCAAAGTAAAAAATCTGTTTCAAAATTATTTGTAAAAACAGCTAGTACATCTGGTAGTAGGCGGATCTTTCAAAATTGATATATTTGTATATATATATATATATATATATAATATATATATATATATATATATATATATATATATATATATATATATAAGTAACATGATAGTTTTATTTTGAGTTTAGTGGAATAACACATTAGTTCAGTATTTTAACTTTTCATTTCTAATTTTTTAATCAAATGAGATCAGCTGTCAGAAACAGACCCTAAAATTGTTATCCGGGATATAAAAATCGGCGTTTTGCCTAATGAGTATCTTTAAAAAGGAAAATGACGACGATCCGATAAGTACTGAGCCTTACTGCCCAATGGCGCCACTATCGCAAGAGAAATCTATTATGGTGTACCACATTCTGGTGGGTAGCTAATTTCAAAATTTCAGTCAAATCGGACCCATAGATTTGATGACTTCTCTTTCGACGGCAACCGTCAAAAATTGGTTGAATGAGATTACGTGGATCATATCCTGCATAAAATTTTGGGTATAAGAAAGCTGCCGTCGAGATGGGTGACGTGTTTGCTTACTCCGAACAACAAGCGTAACCCTGAGACCACTTCAGGACAGTGCTTGACACTATTTAAGCGCAATTTGAAGGAGAATCTGCGTCTTTACGTGACCGTCGACAAAACGTGGATCCACCGGTACATATCAAAGACCAAGAAGCAGTCGAAGCAATGGACTAAAAAGCCGGCGAACGTGATGCGAAAAAGGTGAAGACTTTTTTATCTTTAGTAATATTTTGTCCACCATTTTCTGGGATTCGCAAGGTGCGGTCTATCGACTACCTGGAGAAGAACAAAACGGTAACAGTGTTTTAGTATACCGAATTATCAGACCGATTTGTCGCCTAATTTCAGAAAAAACGGCCCCATTTGGCGAAGAAAAAAGTGCCCTTCCACAATGACAATACAGCGGCTCACACATCCGCTGTTACCAAAGCTAAATTGATAGAATTGGTCTAGGAACTTCTGTCCCATTCAGCGTATTGTCCGGATTTGTCCCTGTGCAACTTTTTTTGGTTTCCAAGCTTGAAAAAGTCACTCGCCGGACAGAAATAGAAGTCGAATGATGCGGTCATCGCCGCCACAGAGGCACACTTCGCAGACCTCGAGAAAACATATTTTTCAGAAGGGTAGGAGCATCGCTGGATCAAGTGTTTTGAGCTAAACGCAGACTATATTCAAAAATAAATTGCAACTTTTCCAAAATGTTTGATTTTCTTTAGTAGACTAGTACCTATTAAACCCGGTGTAGAATATATAATATATTAAAAACGAAGAACTAAACCAACTACGGCGTTTGTAAGTTTTCTTTTTAAATTATTTTTGTTTAATGGCAATGTTTAATTAAGTTAGGTACAACATAAATGTAATAATTTGAGTCTGCTGGTTTAATTAAATTAAAAATTTCGTTTGTTTAATAATATAATAGGAGTTTGGTATCAATAATTTATTAAGTAAATAGTACTTTTTTACGAATTTGGTTATCAAGTGATCAGGCAAGAAATTATTTGATAATTTTTTGCCTGATTCTTTTCATTGGTCAAGGGTTCAATATGTTCAATCTTGTAATTAATTCATGTTGAAATTTTATTTTCGCTTCAGGGATTCTAAAATATTACATTAGATTTTTATCAATAAACCATACAGTTTCTTAAGGTTGGTTTTATTTTTGCCACACAACATTTAGTTTACTCCAGGATGTATTTTGTTGAAGGATGATTCATGAACCATAAATATACTTTTTTTGTGTCTTAATATTAAGTGCTTATTTATACCTGGAGGTATTCACATGTTGATAAATGAATACCTGGCACCCATACAGCATATTTATTGGTTAATGGATTCCTTTTTGAACCTCTGAAAGGAAAAATCAATTTTCCTAAGAGAATACTCCCGTTAGAAATTAAAAGTTCTCAGTAAAATTAATTAATATTAGTCGGAGTGTTGAGTTTTGATTACTATCGTAAAAATTCCGGGTAAAGTTATTTTTAGCGTAACAAGTTTTTAATGTTTATAAAAATGTAGTCCTTTTTATATATTAAAGAAATGTAGTGAAATTCACTCAATAATAACGTTAAAATTTGGTACATCCAGCTTAAAGAACCTTCAGCTACGTTTGTTAAATAGAACGGAAATCAGTACATTACAAAATGTGAATTTGGTAACTATCTATGACCAAGTTGATATACAAAACTGTATCTACCTTATGTCACACTACACCATCCATCTATAAATTAAATACTTATATATATAATGTATTGAAATAATTAATTTGAAAAAAGCGACGAAATATTTTTTAAGAAACTTGTAAATTCAAAATCAGTTGTAAAGCATTGTTGCCAAATTATTTATTCTTCGTTTTTTCTTCCCTTTGTGTTTCATTATCGTGAGTAGCTGCGTTAATTTTAAATAAATAATAAAGTGATTCCACAGGCAACTACTAAAACTATATATACAACTTCTCTTAATTTTGTAAAATAAAGTGGCTTACATTGGGCACTATAATAAAAATAATCTCAATAAACACTCAATCGATATAAAATCTGAATGGATACTTCTAACAACCAAATAGCTAAGTACTAAACCAAGATATGTATTAAAAAAAGCAATGCAATATCAGATTCGATTACTACCATTGTATGTTAGTAATCAAATGAACATAGTAAATATAAAAATTTAAAAACGACGGTCTTTTAGATATCTTTTACACTTAAACTAATTATGTTAGGATCACAATTGAATAAACACTATGTTTACGATTACTTCTCATTCATTTCTACGATTCATCATTTTCGCTTTCGTGGGCGAATTTCAAGAACACTTGCTCTAGTGTCGTCTGACTGAAACTGTATTCTTCGATATCCAACTCGGTTTTAGCTGGAAACAAAATAAAAAGGAAATGTACAAATATATATTTACTGAATTCGTATAAATACATTTTAAATACCACTTATATAAGTTTTAACGCATTACAAAAAATGAAAACTAATAAAGCTCCTGGGCCGGGTAATTTACCTATCGAGTTATTCAAACATGCCACTGCAATAACATTAGAATTGCTTTGTAAAATGTTTAACAAGTGCCTACAAGGAGAAAGTATCCCACGAGATTGGAAAGTCTCGTACATAAACTCCATCTACAAAAAGGGAAACAGGAATGACTGCAGTAATTACCGAGGTATCAGCATTACGTCATCCACTGGCAAACTGTATGAAAGAGTTCTGAAAGCCAGAATAGAAAAAGAAGCCACAGAGATCGAAGAACAAAGTGGATTCCGACCAGGGAGATCTTGTGTCGACAATGTATTTACTCTCAAACATCTAACGGAAAAGAGATTAGCAAGAGGACTAGAACTTCATGCCACTTTTATAGATCTCCGTAAAGCGTTTGACTCCGTACCACTGCAGAGACTATGGACAATATTGGAAAACGCAGGTATAAATGCAGTATATATAAATGCCGTGAAAAAGCTATATCAAGATAACCAAGCTTATATTAAGGTTGGAAACCAAATTTCCAAGGGTTTCACCCAAACAAAGGGTGTCAAACAGGGCTCTTGCCTCTCCCCAACCCTATTTAAAATATATCTTGGTAATGCTTTAAAATATTGGATGAGAAAATGCAGCCCAATGGGCATATGGGTAAATGACACTCCTATATACACAATCCTCTTCGCAGACGACCAGGTAGTTCTTGCCGAGGACCTACAAGATATGACGTACATGATAAACAAACTAATAGACGAATTCAAAAAATGGGGATTAGAGGTTAATACCGAAAAGACACAATACCTGAATATAGGAGGCATCGGTCAAGACATGGAAACAGAAAGCGGATTAATTAAAAACGTTGATCAGTACGAATATCTCGGAGTTACACTAAGCGAAGACGGGAAAGACGACAAAGATATAACAAGAAAAATAGGAAAAGGAAAAAACATGATAAAAACACTACATCCGATCCTGTGGAATAAAACTTTAACTAAGAAAACAAAGAAAAATATATATCAGGCTATGATTCAGCCGGTGCTGACGTATGGGTCAGAAGTGTGGGTCTTTAACAAGAATATGTCACAAAAACTCCTCTCAACGGAAATGATGTACTGGAGAAGATGTTCCGGGTTAACTTTGTTTGACCACATAAGAAATAAAAACATAAGAGAGAGAATGAAAGTAAAGAACACAATAATGGATACGATAGCCGAAAAACAATTAAAATGGTATGGACACCTGAGACGGATGAACGAAGAAAGGATACCACGAAAGGTTTGGAACTGAAGACACCTACACAGAGAAATAAAAGGGGAAGGCCAAGAAAGAAATGGATATCCAATATTCATATAGAAATGGAAAATAGAGGTCTTCAAGAAGGAGACTGGGCCGATAAGAAATTATGGCGATTGGGATGCGAGAAGCGACAAAATTAAAGTTGCAAACACTCGCTATATATATATATATATATATATATATATATATATATATATATATATATATATATATATATAAGCCACAATTAAAGATAAAAATACGTTTATTGACGTTTCAATTTCCACTTCGGAAATCTGGAAAAAATGGATTTATGTTATGTTCCTTGATTGAACATAATAACATAATGCACCATTTCCTCACTTAAAATTCGCTCATTATATTCTCACTATATACAGCCTATTATGTTCCTACATGTCGAGAGCGAACATTTTGCGCCTTCAAAAATAGAATCACACCGCGTACTTCAGATTTGTTCGGTTTTCAATGGGCACCGCCATTTCAGAATGTTATAGAACAAAGACACGTGACCACACGGTAGCGAGACTTAACTCACACTGATGCGACAGACAGAGGTAGCTAACACACACACACGAAGTCACGGCGGTGGGTGATCAGCGCCGCGCATTATGCACAATCGTTCTTTAGTTTCTGGATAACCGTAGTATCTTTCCAAGTGGACATTTTCCCACGAGAAAAATAAGGCAAAGGAAACACTCCCACTACCCAACCCTTTTAAACAAACCAAAATCATAGCTACCCTTAAACCAGAAAAATCAGTAGAGTCAGAGAACCAGAGGTTTACCTACTCGACACCTTATTTAGCTCAGCTTAAAAGCTCCTGAAAAGACTGATCCTTTGTAGTAGAACTGGTCCAAAGCTATGTATATACCTGATACTATTTTAGTATGTATATAACTGATAATATGCCTTCTACTAGATCTAAAAAATTTGGATATGCAGAAGACTGGACACTTGCGACTCAAAAGTCTTCGATCCAAAACCCCAAGGATATCCTAATGGGTGATCTTAAAAGGCTAGTTCAGTACCTAGAATATCGTAGACTTAAACCTAATCCTAATAATACCGAGATTAGCTGTTGTCACCTAAACAACAAAATGGCCCGCAGAAAGTTAGTGTACATTGACAATCAACTGCTAAAACACAATTGTAACCCCGAATACCTGAGCGTCACTCTGAATGGAGCGCTTTATTTTAAAAATATCTGGAGAATAGCGCGGCAAAGTGAAGATGCTAAGGAGACCAATCAATAGTTAGTCGCCATCGGGTAGGACAGTTTGGCCTTAGATCAATACTTCTAGACCCCGGTTAGGAACCCTTACCATATTAGTGCCCCAGCTTGAACTCTCGGAATGGTTGGCCTTTGACCCAATACTCAAAGGTCCGGGTTGGAGTTCTGACCAGATCAGTTCTCCGGTTCGAACTCGATTTTCTGTTACGGTGGACGTCGTGTTATATTGTCGACGGTGTTCCATCTCCAGCGCGCATCGGTAGGAGTGCGTACGTAGAGACAGATGGCAAGCCGGCGGCGAGCGCTGATGATGGCATCGTTACAAACATCATACAGATGCTCTGCGTAACGACATGGAAATCATTAGCAGCTACACTTCAATGCTCAGCTCTTGGTCTTGCATACTCAAAACTTTACACCCATACAGCTACATAGCGTTCACATAAAAATTATAAATAATGTAACCAAATAATTTCCACAAAACAGTGGAAGAGCATCCAGAGCAACAGGCTCAACCCAATAATGAGTAACATGCCATGATCCCAACAATGAGTAACATACCATGCATCTCTGAAACTCAGCCAAGTCTTGATTTCCCTGAAAATCCTTCAAGTTCAATCCTCAAGAGAAGAAGAACAGAGCATGGAAATTGCACATATTTTCGTGACAAATCAAGGATAAAAGTTTCTGCGAAATGACACTGTGGCACCAGGAAACAAGCCATCGAGCACATGATTGTCGAATGCAATTTGAGGAAATATAATGCAGACCTACTGGAATTTGCCTGGGTAATACCATCATCGATTAAATATTTAAATGATTTATATTATGTTAGATTTTAATTTGCTCTGTATGAAATGACCATACGCTAAATAAATAATATATGTTAATAATATATAGTAATTTCCGTCATTCGATTTGAATTTATCTGTAAAGGATTTCACTGTCTATTTTGGCACCACACTTGTGTAATTTACACAGCTTGTCATTAAAATAAAAATAATAACTAGTCATTTCTAGGACCATAAACGTGTACTCACCTTTTTCCAATTGTTTAAAACAATTAGCCAAAGAAGGAACACTTTGTTGGGGAACACTAAACACGAGCCTGTCGGCGAAACTTTCTTGAAGAGCTGCGTCGGGAAATAGAGATGATATAAATTCCCGAAGTTCATCGTGTCTATCACCTGAATCTGATGTTGGTGTCATATCTCCACCGCCCAACTTCATTTCCAACGTGTATCCAGCACCATATAAATTTTTTAGGTGTTGAGTTGAACCAAGACACCTAAAACATAATTGCGTATTGAATTAGTTTTTACTATTGCTATGTATAAAATAATAAAATTCCAAGCAGATATGCGCATTGACCAATAAGAGCCCTACTATCCGCCTTACAGAATTAGCCTGATAAATTTCAAACCTATTTACACATAAAGTTTTCCTCTCTTACTTTCTCTCTCGCCCTCCCATTCCCCCTCTTTCTCCCTCACTCTCGAACTATCTCCCTCGCTTTATCTCTCTCTCGCTCTCTCTGGTCTCCTGCTCTCTCGCTAATGCTCGTATCCTGCTCTCTAGACAATGCTCGTTTTCTGCTCTCTCGCTAATGCTCGTTTGTTACTGTTCTGTACATAATTTTGATTGCTTACTGATCCGCTGTCGGTATCTCATTTCCGCTATAAAATTAGATTTAATAAAGGAAACAGTAGATCCGTCTTTTCGAAAAGCGTAATGTTCTTCTCTCATAATGCCTTCTGTAGTAGTTTTTAATCTGTTGTTAATAATTATTGTAGAGTATATTTTATCGATTTCATTTCATAGACTGATACCTCTATAGTTTTCAAGTCGTCTTTTTAAAGAGATATGTTTGCCACGTTTAAGGTATTGTGGATTCCCACATTAACTAATCAGATGTAGCATTCTTAAGCGTAACAAGAGACCTTTATATATTGTTACTTTATTCTTTTTTGATTCGATTGCTTCCATAAGCTCTTACACTATTATACAGTCAGTTTTATATGAAGTCTGTCATATTCTAAACAGAAAACATTCTACTATATTTCAGAAAAACCGACATAGTACGTATACAATTAAATAGTATTCATATCCTCATTCTGCTTGTATTACTACTTTAGAATAACTCATTCATTCCATTATCCTTCTTAAAATGTTTTGTTTATAAAACAAAGTAAAAAGAATTAGGTAAAAATTAAAATAAATGATAGTTTAAACAAACCTTAATTCTCCCTTGACCATAATTCCTACCCTAGAACATAATGCATCTGCTTCTTCCATGGAATGTGTGGTTAAAATAGCTCCTTTAGAACCCTAAAGAAAAAAAAATATTAGTAATAGTGGCAATACCAAATCAAAGGTATATGTATCAAAGATTCGCTGTAACCTTTTGTTATTGGAGACAAATGCATATTTTAGAAAATTCTTGTTAGGTTGTTAATAAAAGAATCTTTAATAAGTATCAACTTGAGATGATATGAAAAGGCAAAGAGAATGATGATGCGTGTGCATTGGGATGCATAATATATAGAGATATATTCAGATTATTAAGGTTTCCATCTTCTTGACGTCTCTTTTCGTGGCCAGCATCTGTAATTCTTCAGTGTAGTGAGATATATGTAGTAGTATATAATTGTGATAATATATAATATATCAAAGGTCGTATTTTCAACCTTATACCAAAATTTCAACTGCAAAATACTTGTTTCATTTTCCTTAATAAAATATAGGATTTTTTAATTCGTAATTTTATTGTTTAATCTCATAAATCATAAGTACATATGTAATACCGTTAAACTAAGTAAATGATAATTACCTGAAAACTGGCCAACACTGTATCCCACAAGAATCTCTTACTCCTGGGGTCCATACCCGTGCTTGGTTCGTCTAAAAGAACTACTTTTGGATTGCCGACCATGGCCATGGCAAAACTAAGTTTTCTTCTTGTACCACCTGAACACTGATGTGTCTGCTTATCTGCGTGTTCGTGGATTTGAAGTCCGCTCAAATATGAATTGACTAGACGTGAAATGGATTGATAAGGCACACCTAATTTAAAAAATAGTTAGTATTTCAAATAAAGTGGTGCACAAAATAATTACTTATTTAGACATTTTGATTCATTAAAATACCAGCCCTACAGATCGATCTCTATATTGTCGGTAATATCTCAGCTGTACGAAAAGCTTTTATAGAAAAACTTGAATCCAATTATAGAGGAACACAAACTAATTTTGCTACACCAATTTGGTTACAAAGAGACTAGTAGAGAGTTATTAACCACAGAATAGGTCCACTGGATTATATACATAATTGGAAAATTTGGTTACAGAGAGAGAGCTATTCAACCACATAATAAGTTCACAGAATTGCATATATAATATAATTGGAAAAATATTGGAAGAAAGAAATACTGTTTTCATTGATGTTGAAAAGACTTTTAATACAATCAAACACAGGGGACTTTTATGTAAATTAAAGAAATTTTTGACCAGAACTAATGTACACTCATATCTCAAATAGAGTCTTTAGAATTAGGTAGGAAGAAGCTTCGTCAGAATTAGAAGAAATTAGGGGTGGGGTACCATAGAACAGTGTCTTGTGTCCAGTTGTGTATCTGCTACATATATAATAGCGACATACACGAATTAACGAATCAGACAATAACTATAGGATATTGTTGACTTAGCGGTAGGTCAAGACTAAGAAGAGGTATAATTAGATCATTTCATAATCGTATAAATAATTGGACTAAGATTTGGCGCATTGAATTGAATGAATCCATTATCATCAACTTTAGAAATAACAGGAAACAAAGCATTTTGTGTTTCTCGTTTTTCAAGGATATTAATACCTTCCAGAAGGATTCAATGGAATAAGTTACACTGACCCGTAACTTCCCATCTCTTATTGCAGTACTACCCCACGAATGTACGCCTAAATCAAAGATCCGTCTTGAATTTTAAACTAGTATGTTATTTTTTTTGTTTTTGTGGACTACGCCGAAATGTGAACAAGGAAACCTCTACATTAAACTACTCATAGGATTGCATATCAGCAAAATATCTTTGTATTACATTAGATGTAATGATGCGTGGAAAGCTAAAGTAAAAGAAGGTGGCAAGGAGAAACTTGACATTAGGTATAGTACACTGCGCGTAATTAAAAAGAAGCCATCTAAAAATTTTTGTATTTTTTAATTTTTAAGAACCTTACAAGAAATTGATTGTCATTAGATGTTTATGTAATGTTTAAGAATATGTTCTAAAGCAGTATGCAACATTTCTTAAATAACAAATGATTTTAATGGAAATTTTCAGAATTAACAGTGTAAATTTTTTCTGCTTTCTTTATAAAAATTACAATTAAGTCGTGATTTTTATATTCTGTATTACCACCTCTATTTTGAATTACACTCCTCATTCGACTTGGCATTGAGTTGATCAAATTCTAGCTGTTGTCTTAAGAAAAAGCTTCCCATTCTTGCATGCCAATCGAATGTGCCCCAAGATTTATTGGAGCAGGTATTGTGTTTCTTACTCTTCGTTTGATGTGGTCCCAAACATCCTCATTCGGTTTCAAATCTGGGCTTTGAGCACATTTTCTTGCATGTAAATAAAGTTTTCACCCACAAATCCAGTAAGAAGCAATATATGCTCGTCTAAAATTTCGGTAATGTATCGGTGAGCATTCAACGCTCTATTAATAAACACGAGATCAGTATTGCCTTCGAATGACATGCCTGCCAACACGTGCTCGTCGAACACAAACAGCGTTTCGTTCCCCATGTCTTCTTCTTCTGGACTCATCACTAAACAAAACATTTTTCCAATCTGCTATCGTCCAATGCTCGTGGTCTCCAACGAACTCAAGTGCTGCTGTTAACAAAGGTCCTGTTGCTGGGCAGACAGCCTTCGACCAAATTCCCTCAAACTTCTCACTGTAAAAGTGCTTAATGTCCACCCGTGACCATTTTGAAAACGGTTTTGGATTGCTTTAGCCGTAAAGAACCGATTTTGCAAGAAAGTGCGTTGTAAAGAACGGTCTTCTCTGGTGGTCGTGATTCTTCTCGCACCTGATTCTGGTCGTCGTTCGTGAGATCCAGTCTCTACGAATCGTTGGTATGTTGGTATGAATTTACCCCTGTATTAAAAATATGAGGTGTTTTTTTTTAACTTTTTAGAGGTTTATTTAGTAGTCGTATATATAAATATCAAACAATTTTGGTGGACTGATATTGATATAGTAGATTTTAAAGAATAAAACCGGCTCCCAGTTTTGAAAAATGAGAATTCGAGAAAAACGCTTTTAAAGTATTTTTACTGTGATTTTATGGAATAAAATGGCCATATTTATTTTTTACCTCTACTGAGCGATTCTTGGTGCATATTGGGTGCACTTACTATTAAGTGAAAGCTGCAAATGGTCGGTCAGAGATTTTTTTTCATAACTTTCACCTATTTTGATGTCTTGCTGCTCCTTCTATTGGCTTAAGCAGTACGAGCTTCGCCGATATTTTCCGACCAATTACCGATTACCTTTGAATTTTCTTTTTATATTATGCTTATTTCAATGCGCCCCCTTACTTCGACAGCTTTTTAAAAAACCACCAGGTTCAGACCTTTTTTATGATTTTCAAAACAATAATAAATTTTGATAAATTTAATTCACATAAAACAAGTTTTAGAAAGGAATTATCGAGTTTCATGTGCATATGCGAAGCTGGGCACGCGGTGTTGTATAAAAACGAGTTTTGGGTACGCACCACTATAAATACAGCGATATTCGAATTTCTTAATGAAATTTTGGGACCCTATTTCTATTTCTATGATACTAAGGGCCGGTTTCATCAATAACAAATAAATCACTGAATAGTTAATTGTCGAATAAAATTTATTAGTAGAATAAATTTTTATTCCGTTTCAAAAACTATTTGTAATCCACAGTTAGTTATTCGTCGAATAAGTTCAAAGTGTAATGATTTTCCACAGACTGTACTCGTTGACACCTCTCTTGGCCTCCACCTCTTAGGCATTTGGCCAGGCACATCGCACTATTTTTCACTGTAATCCATCGAGCAAAAAGACAAAAGAGGGAATGTATAGGTAGTGGGGGCAAAAATATTGTTAGACAGGAAGTGCGATCTTTAGAGGCCACATTTAAACAAGGACAGAGAATCTCACTCATTGTTTGATATCAAATTTAGTTGGGTTATGTTATTGTTTGTCCCAAATGTCACATGAAATCTTATTTATATTGAAGTTTTTTAACAATTGTGTCGCATTTTAGACTATTACCGTTAATAATTAATTAAAACTTTCCCGTCTAAGACACATTTTGAAAAATATTATATAGCTACTGTTAATAAGTGTCGGAAAATTTAAATTTGGCGCATTCGCATTTCTGGATATCTCCGCCATCAGAGGCCACTTTTTTGGTCTCCTTTTCATAAGGATTAGATTCCCTCTTTTGTCTTTTTGCTCGATGCTGTAATCATATACATAACCTATAAATTTGATATTGCTTGATTAATTTGTCAAAATAATAATAATTGTCAATGCCTAGGGCCAATACATATTTGAAACGTTCCTGTTGCATAAAAACGAAGAGCAATTAACAATTGATTTCGCACATCTATGGGTCTATTTTTGTTGCTTACAGGATGCAATTAGTTACCGATCAAATTTAATAAATGATCTACTGAATTTTTTGATAATCTAAACCTAGTTTTAAAGTCCACATCATCAAATTCAGCAAAAGGGTTTCGTCTTTGCAGCTGCCAGCAGCGTGGTCTTCTCCTTCGCTGCTCATGTCCGTCATCAGAGGATGATGATGATGAAGATGATATTCGAAAATAAATATATATGTATACAAAATTAAATTGTCTGATATAATTACGTTTACCTGCAATACAGTGTAGATAATTTCTAGTTAAACTAATGAATTTTCCTTATTATTGATATTTAAAGTGAGGTCT
The DNA here is from genome assembly GCA_918026665.1 of Diabrotica balteata. NCBI lineage: Eukaryota > Metazoa > Arthropoda > Insecta > Coleoptera > Chrysomelidae > Diabrotica > Diabrotica balteata. Next base: position 130,957,104 of record OU898278.1, on the reverse strand, counting down.
ACAACGTAGAAGGACGTAGAGGCCGAGGACGCTCACCTATCCGATGGTCAGATCAAGTACAGAAAGCCACTGGAGAGGCGTTTTCCGAGTCCATGAGAGCAGCCCAAAATCGCAAGAGATGGAGAGAATTAACAGCCCGCATTGTAGGGAATCACGATCCTCAGCAATGAGGAAACGACAAGAGAGAGAGAGAAAGTGAGGTTAGTTGTCAGTTTATTCGTAGAATAAATATTTATTTGGCCGATATTGGACTAATAACTTATTTGGAGTTTATTCATAGAATAAGTCTTATTTGACGTTGGTGAAACGCATATAATTGTCAGTTTTATTGGTCGAATAACTTTATTCATTGCATTAGACTGCTATTTGTCGTTGGTGAAACCGGTCCTAACGAATGTTTTTACGTAAAATAACAATAATCGATTTTTTGAAAATTTAGAAAGTAAAAGTCACCTTAAAGTAAAATATTCAGCTAAAAAAATATTTGTGAAAATATAACTAACCCCTTATGGAAGCATAAACTTCTAAGTGTTCTCTAACTGTAATGTTTTTCCACAAAGCATCATGTTGTGGACAATAGCCAAGCAGTTGAAATGCAGAATTCATATTTGATGTTATACTGTTTCCTGCTATTTGAACCTTAAAGTAAAAAAGTTTTTAAATATAGACCTAGTATGCAGATTCTAAAAATTTATGTAATTTGCTATACTTACTCGCCCCCTAGTCGGAGCTTCTTCGGCTGTAATTATTTTCATTGTGGTGGTTTTTCCAGCACCATTGTGACCTAAAAGTCCGAAGACCTCACCGGCATCTACGGCTAGGGAAAGAGACTTAACTGCTATTTTCGTTGTCTCAGATTCTTCTTCTGATTTACAACATGTACATCTGAGTTCGCTTTTGATATATTCTTTATGTAAATTCTAAAATAAAATGTTTAATTGCTATTAAATTATAAAAATGATACAGCATAATGCTGTAATATAATCCATACTAACAATGTTTCAATGTACCCATTAAATTGTAAGAATTATTAATGTATTATCATAATTTTTATTAATTATAATATATGGAACCATCTGGTCCTCATAAGGCACCTAACTCTCACTTATGGCTCCACGTGCCACACCCCGGGCAACTGCATTGGTCTGCAGGCTAAACTAAGTGAGGGTAACCAGATATGGTGAAAATTTACCGAAAGATTACCGGTATAAGTAATCTCCCAGTTGTTGGCCAACAGCTAAGGGTGGATGAGCTGACAGGTGGTAGGGCAACTCATTGCCCTGAGGCTGAGAAATCGACCTCAAAGGCGGAAGAGCTAATATATTAGTCAACGGCATTGGGATGTAGCAGGCAACGAGAAACCACTACAGTAAAGATCCAATGGATATCTCTAGTATAGTTATCATGGCATGATAAATAATCAACAAAATCTTACTGATCATGGAGATCGGAGGCCAAGATCCGGCAAGAAAAGTGACAAGGCTTTTCGGGTCGTCAACCAGCGAAAACCTTGTCAAAATATAAATATTACCAATGAAATAATGAAAATTGGAACATGGAACGCTACCAGCATGTATGAGCCAGGAAAAACACACAACGTTATTCAAGAAATGCAAAGAATGAATATTAGCATTTTGGGTATAAGCGAAACCCGATGGTCGGGAAATGGATGCTGTCATATTAAAGATTACATAATCTACTACTCCGGTAACCAAGATCCCCAACATCGTAATGGAGTGGGTATAATGTTAAAAAAGTCTCTGTCTCGTCATGTCCTGAACTTCCTACCTTTGTCCGATCGTGTTATGATGTTACAAATAAATACAAACATCACAAAAATGAATATAATACAAGTATACGCACCAACAGCGGACAAAGAAGAACATGAAATAGAAACATTTTATGAACAAATTGACTCGGCATTGAAACTGACCAAAAAAAGGGACATCACAATAATAATGGGTGATTTGAATGCTAAAGTTGGGAAAGGAAGGACAGATGATTTGGTAGGAAATTTTGGATTAGGGAATAGGAACGAGTCTGGTGAAAGACTGGTACAATTTTGCCAGGAAAACAGAATGGTAATTACAAATACCTTTTTCGAACTACCCAAAAGACGTTTATACACATGGAGATCTCCACAAGACACAGAACATCACATAGTGAGAAAACAAATAGACTATCTACTAATCAATGAAAGATACAGAAACAGCATAATGTCAATTAAAACATACCTTGGTGCAGATATATCATCTAATCACAATCCACTAGTTGCAAGAATGAAAATAAAACTAAAGAAAATTAATAGCACAACCCCCAAAAAAGCAGTTGATATCAACAAATTACGAAAACCAGAAGTAAGAGAACAGATGATACAAGAAATTGATGAAGCAGTAACAAAGATACAACCCATAAAAGACAACACAAAAGTTAACATCAATGAGAATTGGACAGACATTAAAACAGCGTTAATGAAACCAAGCATAAGTCACCTCCATAAAAGTAAAGAATATAAAAAAGAATGGATGACAGATGAGATACTGAACTTAATGGATGAAAGAAGAAAACAGAAAAACAAAAAGAACCAGAAGTATAAAGAGATACAAAAAGAAATTCGTCTAAAAATACGCACAGCTAAAGAAAACTGGTACGGGGAAAAATGCGAAGAAATCGAACAACTACAAAATAAACACGACAGCTTTAATGCACATCGGAAGATCAAAGAGTTGACGAGGAGACAAAGTAACAGACACAACATATTAGTAGACGAGAGTGGAAACATTATTATGGACACAGAAGAAAAATTAAGAGTCTGGAAACAGTATATAGAACAACTGTTTAAAGATCAAAGAGACAATGTAGATAACGAATACATAAACAGTGACACAGGACCAGAAATAACAAGAGATGAAGTGGAATATACGATTAAAGAAATGAGGTCGGGGAAGGCTACAGGCCCAGATGAACTACCAATAGACATAATTAAACTCATCAAAGGCAACAACTTAATAAAGATCGTGGAACTATTTAACAGCATTTACAAATCTGGTATCATACCTAATGAATGGCTAGTAACAACAATAATAGCCATACCCAAAAAGTCTAATGCGAGACAATGCTCGGAACATCGCACCATCAGTCTCATGTGTCATATATTAAAGGTCTTCTTAAAAATCATTCATCGGAGAATATATAAAAAATTGGAAGTTGACATCGGACCCTCTCAATTTGGCTTTAGAGACGGACTAGGAACTAGAGAGGCACTGTTTGCTTTTAATGTTCTAACACAACGTTGCTTAGACGTAAATCAGGACATATTTGTGTGTTTCCTAGACTATAACAAAGCATTTGATACAGTAAAACATAGGCCACTGATGCAAATACTGGAAAATAAAAATATTGATACAAGGGACATGCGTGTGATAAGGAATCTATACTACAAACAAGAAGCTACAGTACGAATTAACAGCTCGATATCAGATAGAATACAGATCAAAAGAGGTGTTCGGCAGGGCTGTGTGTTGTCTCCAACCTTGTTCAATGTCTACGCGGAAGAAGTTATTAAAAAAGCTCTTATGAACGAAAAAGCCGGAATAAAGATCAACGGTCATCCCATTTGCAATATCCGATATGCTGATGATACCGCGCTCATAGCAGAAAATATTGAAGACCTACAGAGATTACTAAACAAAGTGGTAGAAGCAAGTGAAGAATTTGGTCTGTCACTGAATACAAAGAAGACCAAATTCATGATAATTACAAAGAAACGTATCAATAATATCAACTTACATGTAGGACAGAATCTCATTGAACGAGTACAAAATTACAATTACCTCGGAACAAATATTAACGAGTCAAACGAATACACCAGAGAAATAAGAATAAGAATAGAGAAAGCCCGCAGTGCCTTTAACAATATGAAACAAATGTTGTGTAGCCGTAACCTAAGCCTAAAGCTGAAAATACGAATGCTTAAATGTTATGTTTTCTCGGTCCTGTTGTATGGGGTGGAGGCGTGGACACTAAATAAGCAATGTATGGGTAAGCTGGAGGCATTTGAGATGTGGGCGTACCGAAGAATGTTAAAAATCTCCTGGAAGGATAAGATAACTAACCAAGTTGTATTAGACAGGATGAACAAACAAAAGGAGGTCGTATTGAGTGTTAAAATGAGGAAACTACAATACCTGGGACATATTACACGTGGGAATAAATATCAACTGTTACAACTAATTATGCAAGGAAAGATTGAAGGTAGGCGCAGCATAGGTAGGAGAAGAATGTCGTGGTTGAGAAACCTCAGGGAGTGGTTTGCTTGCACTTCCATACAATTGTTCCGAGCGGCAGCCTCCAGGGTCAAAATTGCCATGATGATAGCCAACCTTCGTAGCGGAGATGGCACGTGAAGAAGAAGATGGAACCATAACAAACTACTAGTAAACTACTGTAAGTCCATCCTTAAATACTATTAATATACTTTATTATTATTTATTATCATTTACTATTTTTATTGGGAAATAATCACAATTTATTTTAAAATATTTTTATTTTGGCATATTATTATTACAATAAGAGGTGATTACCTCGTATTGTAGTTCTCTTAAAAGAATAATGTTTTTATTTTTATAAAATCAATTTCTAATTACTATCACGCAATAAATTACGCCCACTGTCTTTCGCGATTTTTCCTTTTATCATCATCATGCTTTCATTTGTCACGTCCACTGCTGGACATAGGCCTCTCTTAACTCCTTTATTCTTTGCGATTTTGTGCTCTGTGTTGCCATTTTTTTGTGATAAGCATGATGTCGTCAGCCCTACGTGTAGGCGGTATTCCTCTATTACGTTTGTCTGCTCTTGGTCTCCAATTTGTGATTTTACTTTTCCATCGTGAGTCATGCATTCTCGCTACATGGCCAGCACAGTTACATTTTAGTTCCGCTATGCATTCCACAATATCAGCACTACTCGTCCTTCTTCGCAGATCTTTGTTTTTTATTCGGTCAAATACTTTTCTTTTGAGGCTAAATGGTATGTTGGCCCTACGCTGCCCACGCTAAAGTAATTCGTCTTTGGATTTCGCATGGTTGGTTATCCCTTTGATTCTTATTTCATGACCCAAATACGTACATTTCTCCACCAGTTCTACCACTTTGTCTTGAATAGTTAAATGGTTATTGGGGACCATATTTGTCATAAACTTAGTTTTGGTCAAGTTCATTTTGTGGCCCACCTTCGAACATGCAAAGTCCAATTCATTTAAAATATCTGTGGCTTCTCCTAAATTATCTGTGATAAAGACAATGTCATCTGCGAAACGGAGATGGTTAAGCTTTTCGCTGTCAATTGGGACCTCTGTGGTCCGAATTGACCATCTTAAAGGCATACTTTTTCTTTTATATCTCTATTAAAATTCTTTTGGTAATATTTATGCTTCCTTTCTTACTTTTATGTTTTATTAAATGGCTTACTTTAAATGAACAAGCATTATTATATTGTATTATCTATTTTATATACATTCATATACATAATAACCGTAAAAATTTTAAATTTTTTTACTTACCTCTACCATAACGACTGGTGGGTTTATAATGTGATTGTGCATTAGATTTTTCACTTTTTGTCTTTCAGCTTTAACGTCTTGGTCTTCATTTTCACCAATATCGCTGGCTTCATTGGCATCTTCCGTGAGATCATCCACAACTTTCTAAAAAATAAAATCGTAAATAATAATTTCACGTTAAAAGTAAATCAGTCTGGAATAAAAAAACGTTAAGGGGCCTTTTTAGTCACAAGAAGAAAAACGTAATAATTAGAAAGGAATTGATATTCTAAATCGCTATAATGACCAATTATTAGCTCGATAAATCTTTGATGTAGTTGAGCACATCAGAATTCAAACAAGAAAAGGATATCAAAATTTCGGGATCCAAATCCATGGTTTTCTTCTTAGTGTTCCCTTTTTTGTGGTTTCGCTAAGTGGACCATTAAGATTAATTGATTTATACACATATCACAAAACCGTGCCTTATATCTTACAAACTTGTACTTTCACTCATACTCATGATTCTCTTGAATATGTATAAGGCATAGTTTTAGTAACAATTATTTATTTTACAAAAGTTTATATACAAATACATACTGTAGAATAAATCGAAACATTAGTGATATGTCGACTCTTGGGAGTTCGGTAAAAACTGTTTAAATACTGTCTGGATTGGTGGAGCTTTCTTTAAGATACACATGTAGGTGCGTGCTCAGAACAGAATCGAAGTTAAAATTTTACTTTGCATTATGACAACACAACAGTCCTTATAAATATTTGCAGCTAGTTCCTATCTATCAGATAACAAGTCAACATAATTAACTACTGGCCAACCAACCTATTGGTACAGCGATCCAAAAAACTACCCGATCTACTAGATTTTTGGACCATAAAAGGAATCAGTAAAAATTATTTTCAGGTCGAGTCTTCTCTAGATTTATCCTCGGATCACTCGTCAATCATAACCTCACTGTCCAATAAAATTATTGAAAAACCAAGGCAAACTACTCTATATAACAATAAAACAAACTAGGTAGAATTTCGGGAACACTTAGATGACAAATCAATGTGAAAATTCCATTACAAATGCAACAAGAATTATAATATAATTCACAACAGCTATACAGAAAGCAGCGTGGGCAGCAACCTCGACTATTGGCTACACTAAACCAGGAAAAACTCTTGACCCTACAGTTAAACAAAAAATACTAGAGAAAGGGCAGCTAGGAAAAAAAGGACAGAACTACCATAGATCTAAAAAATTTACTAAATAATATCAAAAACAAAGGTATCGAGGATTACCTAAGTTCTCTTGCAGCCTCTGACAATACAGACTCGCTTTGGAAGGCAATAAAAAAGCTAAAACAACCACAACAATATTGTCCTCAAATAAGAGACATGCAGGGTAAATGGGTCAGAGATAACAAAGAAGAAGCCGCAGCCTTTGCTGAACAATTAGTAAAAGTTTTTGAACCAAACAAACCAGATCAAAACGACAATTTCAGCGAGATTCCTAACTTCTTAGAAGCCTCGTTTCAACTTGACTTACCAATTAAAAACTTCTCGTTGACAGAAATAAGAAATACAATTATGAAAAATAAAAAACAAAAAAAGCCCCAGGGTTTGATCTGATAACAGGCAAGTTATTGGAACAATTTACAATAAAGGTTACAAATATCTGCAGCCAGACTACTTTCCTAGTAAATCTAGTAAAATCTAGTAAAATCTAGTAAAATCATAAATATAGTGCAAACAATATATTGGAACCAAAGTGCCATAGTTCAAATTGGTGGGCAACACTCAGAAGAAATGAAGATCTGTAGAGGAGTTAGACAGGGATGTGTGTTATCACCACTTTTGTTTAACTTATAGTCTGAAGAAATCTTCCAAAACACGCTCAATAATATCGAAGCGGGAGTCACCGTTAACGGAAAATTAATTAATAATTTAAGATATGCAGACGACACTGTGATCATAGCAACGAGTATAGAGGATCTACAACATCTTATCGAAAGCTTGAGTATAAATAGTGCTGAGATGGGAATTACTATAAACGCCAAAAAAACGAAGTACATGCTGATTACAAAAAGGCCACAAAATATACATCACCTATTGACAATAAATGGTAACGTGATAGAACAAGTAGAAAAATATCAGTATTTGGGAACTTTGATCAATGAAACCAATGATCATACTGTAGAAATAAACAGACGAATAGAGATTGCCAGATCAGCATTTATACGAATGAAGCCACTCCTAACGTGCAAAAATCTAAATTTGGAGATCAGACTACGTACCATTCGCTGTTATATATTTTCAAGATTATTATATGGAGCTGAGACTTGGACATTAAAAAAATGTAATTTAAAAAGAATCGAGGCCTTCGAACTCTGGTTATACCGCAGAGTATTGAAAATATCATGGACTGATAGAATTACAAATAAAGAAGTACTGGAGAGGGTTGGTAAAGAAACAGAACTAATCACCACTATACAAACCAGAAAACTGGAATACCTAGGCCACGTGATGAGGGGACCAAAATATGAAATTTTGAGACTGATAATACAGGGAAAGATTCAAGGAAGAAGATCTGTTGGCCGAAGGCAGAACTCATGGTTAAAGAATCTACGTGATTGGTACCAATGCAGATCGATTGATTTGTTTAGAGCAGCAAGTTCTAAAATAAAAATAGCCATTATGATTGCCAACCTCCGTAGGGAGACGGCACTCTAAGAAGAAGACTACTTTCCGAGTCAATGGAAAATTTCGCAGATTATCCTGACACCAAAACCTGAAAAAAAAAAACAGAAGACCTAAAATCCTATAGACCAACAAGTTTGCTGCCGATTCTATCAAAGGTATTCTAAATGCTTCCATTGATAAAATGTATTTCAATCTTACAAATTATTTAATCTTAGACGAAAATAAACTTATTCAGGACCAACCAATTCAACATTAGGCTAAAGCATAGGAATATCGAGAAGGTGTACAGAATAGTAAAAAATATATGTGCTGTAAAGTAAATCCTACCTCTAAGCAACCTTCATAGAGGTTAGTCAAGCCTTCGATAAGGTTTGGCATAAAGGCCTACTTTATAAGATAAAGAAACAATTGCCATATCCTTCCGTTCCACTTCTAAAATCCTACCTATGAGATAGATACTTCCTGGTAAAGCAGCACAATGAATATACTCAGCTCCACCCTATCAAAGCAGGTGTTCCACAAGGAAGCGTACTAGGACCTATTTTATTTCTGATGTTCACTGCAGACCTCCCATCCAGCAGTAACAAAGAAGTTGCTACTTTTGCAGACGATACTGCAATACAGGCTATGGATTCTAATCCCACAAAAGCATCAGAAAATGTACAAGAAAACCTAAATAAAATAGAAACTTGGCTAAAAAATAGCGAATTATGAGTAAATGAGACCAAGTCAACACATGTAACCTTCACAACAGAATGAGGTGAATGCCTCCGGTCACACTCAATGACAAGCAGTAGCAATTAAGTAAGGCGAACAACACAAAATACTTAGGTATCCATCTTGACAAAAGACTAACCTGGCAGAAGCACATCCTTACCAAAAGTGAACAACTGGCATTAAATTTAGACATATGTACTGGTTTATTGGTCGAAACTCTAAATTAACATTGGATAAATCACTGCTTATATCCTCAAGTCCATATGGACATATGGTGTTCAGCTATGGGGTACCGCTAGCAATTCTAATCTTGCAATCCCCCAACACTTCTAGAATAAAATGTTAAGGTCTAGAGTAAAAGTTTCGGTACAAGAAGTTGTAAACAGTGTTGTTACAGTGTCAAATATGGTAAACGGATAAAAGTGCACCCCAATGTACTCGCAAGTCGGTTATTCGATGACAATAATAAAGTGCGTAGGCTGAAACGTTTTAAACCAAATGATCTACCAAACAGATTTAATGTTAAACCAAAACCAACTGTATTTTAAATTCTACCTTAATTATGTGATATGTAGCTGTGATTGTGTTTTACTATTTTATTGTTTTTAACTTACATACTTTTGAATTAAATTATTCACAATAAATTAGTAACATTTACAGTTGTTAAATGAAGAAAAGGGCAACTGGAAGAGGCTCCTATACGCTATGTAAACAAACAAATTACTTTTTATTTTTGGAGAGATTATAATTTTAATTGGAGTTAATAAAAAAATATATAGTTCCTACATATTTCTGCGGATCATGTAAATATGCAAAATTGCGTATTTTGCATAAAGAAATTTTAAATTTAATAGTGGATAATGTACCTAAATAATATGGGAATCATATAAATAAGCATTTATTATTTTGTAAATCTAAATTGTCATAAATACGTACATACCTTCCTAAACTTAAAGATATCTTTCGCTTTTCCTCCATTCTTCTTAATATCTACTATGAGAAGTATAAAGAACCAAAACGGAATATGCAAAATTAATCCCACAAACATAACGACTATTTCTATTGTCATGTAGTTTTGTAAAGTAAGTTCTGTACAGCCGAAATTACTCTTGCAAGCCAAATCTACTCTTTGTACAAAATAGATGATTGCGTAAGGAAGATACATGGTGTTTAGGAGAGAGCAGACTATATGAAGTATTAGAGCTACATTTCCACCTAAAACAATACAAATTTAATTATTATTTTGTGTTTAAATTAGAGTATTCTTTACATATTCCATGATTTAACATCATGATCCTCTTATGTAGATGTACAACATAAATATCTAACCTTCACTATTAATGTATACCAATATAATAAGAGCCTTTAGGAAGTTTTTATTTATTTATTTAAATTAAACTGTCTAGACTTCTTATTGTCATTCAAACTATAATAATAACAATGCGATACATAATAATTATTAAGACAATATACACAGACATACAGTTTTATAGAGGATAGAGTCATAGAGCTTGAGAATATCATACAAGAAGCACTAAGGAACAGCACTAAAGAAGAAGAAGTAGAAATACACACGGTACGATTTCAAAATATAACCTAGAAAATAAAGGATAAGATAAGAGAAAAGAACGAGCCAAACAGAGAGCCAGAAGAACAAGAACCCAGGTGGACAAAAACAAGGCCAACCGTCTAAATAGAAAAGTTAAAACAGCACTACAAGAACACCGTAGTCAAAACTGGGACAACCACGTACAAGATATGTAGGAGCAATGCCTAAATAGGCAAAATATTTAGAAGCTTCCAAAAATACTCAGAAGTGACAGAAAATCCATCCCCAATACACGGCGAACAAGGTATTGTCTAAACCACTGAGGAAAAAGCCGATGTGATGAGGACGACTCTTGAGAGAGAGTGTACACTAAACTATCACCCAGATGAGGATATAGACTTCATAGAAGAAGTCGAAGAACAACAAGAAAGGCCCGAGAAACCAAATGAAATGATCCCTCCAACATGACCGGAGGAGATAAACGAGCTAATTAAAAACAGTTCACCAAGAAAAGCACCTGGACCATATCAGATCACAAACAGTGCTCTGAAATACTTACCGGCAAGAGCCATAGTATTTTTAACAAATATAGTAAACGCGATGCTAAGATACAGGCTCTTCCCAAATCGATGGAAGGAAGCCATGGGATAATGATACCAAAACCAGGAAAGTACGGCACGTTACCACAAAACTATAAGCCGATAAGCTTACTGCCAGCAATCAGCAAAATAGAAAGATTTATTCTTAACAGACTTCAAGCTGAAACAAACAGGCTAGGAATAATACCAGGCACCATTTGGATTTAGATCAGAGCATTCCAGCGTGCTACAAGTACTCAGACTAACAGAGTACACAGCAGCTGGATTCAATGATAAACAATACATAGGAGTAGCCTTCCTAGTGTAAGTAAAGCCTTCGATAAAGTCTGGCACAAAGGTCTAACCTAGAAAATGAGTGGCTACGGATACAGTGGCGCAATGACGAGATTAAACTAATTATGTTTGAGCAATCGGAGTTTTAGAATTCGGATAAAACAAGTCGTGTCCGACCTCGTAACCCTGGAGGCTGGAGTGCCACAGGGAGCGGTCCTCTCTCCATTACTGTACACAATATGAACCGCCAATATTCCAAGAACACCTGTAACCTTACTCAGCAGTTATACCGATGACCCAGCGATTGCGGCCAACCGTAGAAATATAGACATTGCAGTAAATAACCTGCAAACACCGTTGGAAAACATCGAAGAATGAAGTTTACAATGAAAAATCGCCATAATACCGAAAAAAACGCAAGCAGAGCTCTTCAAAAAGAGACATTAACAGTCAGAGGAACAACTAATAGTGCAAGAAAATCCCATCGAATGGAAAAGCAAAGGTAAATACCTGCGACTCTTAATTTACAAAGGACCCCTATTTACAAAACACGTAGACGCTACAATACAAAAAAGAAACATGGCAAAAGCGTCAATAAGAAGACTCGCAGATAGAAAAAGTAAACTGAGGATAAAAACAAAAATGGGATTTATAAATAGTATCATACTACCGATACTAACGTACGTATGTAACACAACAAAGAAAAAGATATAACAGCAGTTTAAGAGAAGCAGTTAACGTTCCAAGATATACAACCGAATGATTCCTATTCAGAAAACTGCAACAAATCAGGGTGACTAAAAATAACGAAGGAAAAAGCCAGAATAAAATTAGCCAAACTTGAGAATTACCCAAGTCCCATACTGCGAGAGATCATAACGCGTTCCATCGTTGGAAACACAAACGTCCACAACAGCAAATAAAATAAGGTAAACGGTATAGAGAAAAACAAACCCTAGAAAGAGAACAAAATAAAAAATAATCGGAGAAGATAAAATAAACAAACCCTAGAGAGAACAAATCTCAGAGATATAGTAAAAGAAAGAAAGACAACAGTTCGTGGCTCTACCAAAGCACACAAGCACAATAACACTGTGTAGCCTTAGTTATCTAAGATTCTATTTCAGGACATCATACAAAAAAAAAAATCTAAAAATCGGCCCCAAAAATTAAAAAGCACTAACAAAAACAGGCGCAAGCCAACAAAAAACTAACAAAAACCACAAAAACTCGGGCACGTAGGGCCCAACTTCTTGATCACCAAGTGTCCGAATTGGGCGCAGCCGATAGCGGAGGCTTGAGGCCCAGGCAAGCAATTTCAGTTTCGCGGATAAGCCACAAGAGGATAACACTAGTAAATCGCGTCACGCTGGCCTAAATGTAAATCATTTAGGGAACCATGTTCAAGTTCTATTACCCAGGACTCCCACATGAAGAGCATTTGGCTGAGAGTTGTGCCTTTAACTCGCACCAGAGTGCCATAGGGGAGAAAGGGATGGTCTTGAGTATTGGAGCGAGGTGGAGTGACTTTTGTTTTACACGAGTTAATACACCTCGCTCCAATGAATTGGTACACTCAAACGTAATTCTAAGGAGTGAACATAAGTAAGGACTTAATCATCATCCTTTAGTCTTCAGTAAACTTTGAAATACTTGCGCTAATAGCCGCAACACCAAGCAGTGAGTGGGATTAAATTTAAAACTGGATACTTAAAAGTATTAAATTAAACGACACAATGTCGATGAAAATATATTTAACTATCCAGGAACGATATGTCCCTAGTCACATGTGCCTTGATCTGCAATAGCCAGCCTTGGCTTGATGGCAGATTTGTATAGTGGGAAGTGCTCCAGCTTGTTGACACCAACAATTTTGCGCTAACTAGCCATTCTGTTGAAGTGCAGGAATAATTTATTTAGTAAATCTAAATATTTGTCAAAAGTCAAGTTTCCGTCAATGAAAATTGGCTCTATAAGCCTATTTTGGACAATTTCCATTTAATCATTCTTCTTTTTCAGACGCTGTTATAACACGCTCACCATAACCTTTCATTATTAATGTTTCAATACGATCTATTTCACTTAAATGAACCATTTCTTTTTACAACTTAATACTATGAATTGGTTTGTCAAAAAGTACTACTAGTCGTACAACACGATTTATATAGTACTCGTTAATGTCTTACTACATGGTTTTAATAAAAAAAAACATAAGAGACGAGTTAACGTTTTTAGTCCTATTAGGCTAGTAAGAGGCTTAAACATTCTTAGGTTGAAGTAATTTTTTAAAATTATTATTCTTATTGGTCTCATTAAATAAATTTACCTATTCTTTAACGGCAAAGAGATTTATTTGTTGTGTTAACAAACTTTTTCTACAAAACTTGGTACACATGACCTATCTCGAAAAATAATCACGATAAACGCAACGTTTTCACATTACAGGCAGAATATTTGTGCAATTTTAGTTATTAACTATACTGTTTTTTCGTCTGCTAATGCTGCTACTGTTAACTTTGAAGTTGTACTATATTGGTTTTGGTATTTTAAACCCATACGGAACTGCTCGATCTTTTATAGGCGTCAATAGGGTATAATAATCAGAAAAATGTAGTCATGATTATATTGGGAATTTTAGAATTATCTTGATTAAATAATAATTAAAAACATTTGTTATTAATAATATAAATTTTATGAAATAACTCTTTAAGTCTAATATTCCACAAAATAATAATTTTAGTTAAATAGATTAGACAATTGTACGCAACTGATACGGGAAGACTTCAAATTTCAATGACAGTTCAGCGTTTGGAAAAATTGTTTAAGTGTTGCCGCTTTTTTAAAATAAGAAATTTGTTTACGTTTTGATTTCTTACACAATTTGAAATAATATATTATATATTATTAAATTGTATTTATAAATATGTATTAGATTTAGATTATTAACTGTAAAAACTAATTATTATTGTCTATTGTGATTGTGCTATGCCAAAACAACTAAATAGCCTGTAGACAGCTGATAAGCTTTTATAGATAAGATAGATTTCTAAGACATACTATTTTGAACAAGAAATAACGGCGGGACGTTTTTACTATTAACAGGGGTAAGTTTAAAATTTAGAATTTTTAATTTTGTATTAAAATGTTAGCTTATCTATTTTAGTGTGCTGCAGACGTAGTCTTAAAGCTAAGTGTATTTACTGTTAATATAATACTTTGACGTTTTGGCAACGCTGTGAGGTTCTGACGTCGTAATTCTTGAATGACGTACAAACATTTTTATATGAAAAATTCCATATATTTCTGTTCCATCTTTGTTTTTATTTATTTATTAATAAAAGTGGTAGAATCGAGTTTTGAATTGTACTTACCTAGGATCATAACCAACAAAAAAGGAATCCATCCAAGAAAAGTCGCTACATTTGACATAATTGACTGCGCTGAATCTGTTTTATCAAATATATAACTGACGCAAGTACTGAACAGTATGGACGATGGACAGTAAAACAAAACTAGTATTCCTATTGTAGTTAGTGCAGGCCACGAAGATAATGATGGTGTTTTAAACAGTAGTACAAGCAACAGTAGTATCGAACAAATAAAAGCCATTATTACAGCCAGAACTATAAAGTAGCTTATAAAGTATAAAGAAAACGATAGGCCATTTACTCGTAGTTGGTTTTTTGCTTTTATCTAAAACAAAAAATATTGATCATTAATTGCTTCATTAAATTTAGAAGTAGGTACAACATTAGTAAAAAGAAGTTACTATAAATTATAATAAAACGTAAAAATTGGGATTATACAATAAATACAGTGATATGGATATTTGGAATTACATAATTTCTTCTTAACACACAAGGAACAAAAAATAATAAAAATTCTTGGAAACAATCTCGCATTCAGTGATTTTGGTTACAAAAGAGTCTAAACATCTTTTAAATTGATCCTGTAAATTCTTGATGCTGTTGCGATTAAGAATGTTAGGTGGTCATATAATTAACGCAATCATCAACAGCATGCATGTAGGTTATACAACTTGTTCATTCACGTGGTGATTTGCGCTAGTGAAAATATTGCAAATCGCATTTTGTTTTGTTAGTGAACAAAATATATGTCTATATATAAATATCTATCTTTGAGAATCATATGAATTACAAAGATTGTGCTTTGTGTACATTTTTAAGGTAGTAAAAAATAAATTAGTGTCACCGGGCCGCGAAATCCTATCTCTTCTATCTATAGCCCAAAATATATTCATGCGTTGAATATAGGCCTCTCCCATTTGTCTCCATTTGTATCTGTCTTCTGTTTGTCTTTTCCACATTGGACCTGCGCTTTGCTCAATGTCATCTTTCCATCTCATTTGCGGTTGACCTCTTGACCTTTTTGCAGTATATGGTCTCCAGCGGCCAATTTCTTTATTCCATCTTCCATCCTGATATCTTTCGTTATGCCCAACCCATTTCCATTTTAATTTCAATGCATGTTCGACAGCGTCTGTTGTTTCGGATACAAAACCGAATCATATCTCTTACTGCACTATTAATCTGTCAGCTGACTAGATTCACTCGCAAATTGCACTTCAACGCCGCAGTCTAAGTCTTTCAATTTTTAGAATATCTAATACCATATATGTGTACAATATAACATTACTATACTGCTCATAAATCTTTTTGGAAGCCGACTGTTATAAACCTCCCTTACTGCAGCCAACTGACCTGTTGTACGTCTTCCATTTTTTCATAATATCATTCCTGAATTCTGGAACACTGTACCAACTTGTACAGGTCTAGTGGACGGGCTTCTTCTTTTTTAAGTTCCATCTTCTATCGAAGGTTGGAAATCATCATGGCTATGCGGACCCTGCTGACTGCTGCTCTAAAGAGTTCTGCACTACTGCATTCAAACCATTCCCTCAAGGTCTTAAGCCACAATATTCTTCGTCTTCCCACATTTCGCTTTCCTCGAATTTTGCCTTGCACAATAAGTTGTAGTAATGAGTATCTTTGCCCTCTCTTAAGAGGGTTACTATTCTTCTAGTAACTTCAATGTTTGACATACTTTGACATCAAAATTCAAAGGCGGCCAACTTATTCAGATGCACTTGTTTTAAGGTCCAAGCTTCTAAGCCATAAAAAAGAGTAGTGAATACGTAACACCGAAGGATTCTTAGGCGTAGTCCTAACCTTATATTCCGACAACAAAGAAACTTTTTAAGTTTAACAAATGATGCACGTGATATTTCAATACGTGTCTTAATTTCTTTAATTTGGTCTACATTTGAGGTTATCCATGTTCCTAAGTATTTGTAGGTATCCACACTCTCAATTACAGTATCCTTAATAATCAATTGGATGTTTGCATCATTAGTCCGTATTCATGATAGCATTTATTCAGTAGTTGCATTGCGTTCTGTAAATCATTGTTGGTGTAAATCATTGTTGGTGGATGGACACCTTCGTCAAATTAATTAAAACGAATAGATAAAAAATTAAGAACTATTTTAATTAATAATACGTAACAATTGTAAAGTGTAATAAGAAAATATATTACCTCTCTATCGTACACCATATCAGTCGCCAAAGTAACTGGTATAAGTGCAAAAATCATCCCCATAGTAAACGTGGCAGTACCCATTCCAAGACTAAAGTCACTTGATGTTTGTTGAAAAGGCTGACTTCTAACTTGTATTGGATTCCACTTCTCATTCACTTCCATATCACCAGTTAAGAGTCTGAAAGAAATTGTACTTATTTAAAATCAAATACTGTTATACGGGAAAAGTCATTACTAAAGAGAAATACGCTTTTTATGTGCATAGTGTGTTTCTACGCCTAATGACTAATATTTAGTTTTGTTGCAATCCTGGCAGTGGTTTATGGGATTTAAGTCAATGTATAGAATCCTCCGAGAAACGATAGAGATCAAAATATACCAACAATTCCTGGAGAAGCGATAGAGATCGAAAGCCGCCGAATTGTCTTAATAAAAGAAATGACGGCACTCAATCTTGAAGAAAACAATTTTCTCTGTCTACCAATTCAATACCCTCCATTACGAATTTTCGCTCCAATTCCCATCCAAACGCTGTGTCACTATCGACCGTCTTCCGTCCAAAGCAGAAGTAGTGCAGAAACTAGTAAACAGTGTAGTGAAGTGATCTGGGGGATTAGGAGACAGATCCCGAAAACACTAATAAAGACTTCAGAGACGAAGCCGAAAGCTCGGTGGAATAAAAATCGAAGCGGTCCAACTCGGAAACCAGGTGATGGTATGGGAGGTTATTGAACCAAAAACTAAAAAGAATAATGAATAAGTTTCGCTTCCAGCATGAAGAAGAACAAACCGAAGACATCTTTGTGTTATAGCTTTCAGTCCAGTAGATATCCCTTTTATGAAGGCATCTCCTGGATTCTTGATCGTTGTGTCCCTCCATTCCTTTTTGACTGAAGTACCGACGTTAGTGCAAGATTCATTGGTATAAAAAAGGTTTACATTATCCTTTTTCCTCAATGTTTTTATTTGTCTGAGGTACTTGTGTATCGAGGATATGATCTTTTCTTTCCATCTATTCCGTATAAAAAAGGTTTACATTATCCTTTTTCCTCAATGTTTTTATTTGTCTGAGGTACTTGTGTATCGAGGATATGATCTTTTCTTTCCATCATTATCGAATCTCGACCTCTTTTACTATATTCAAAACTCGTGTTATTTAGTAGCCTACGAAATGTGGTTTTTGAAAAAGTTGATAGGTACTCATCATCCTTCATTCATTATGCTGTCGAGAGTTGGTGGTATGTTTTCTAAAAAAAAACCATGGATAATTTTCCTTATTCGAGATTTCACTCCGTCATCGTAAGTATTCTCAGGTAAATTGGACTGGAAACTTTCAGTTCGTCTTGCTGGGCCTCTCGCAGATGTCACAATTTTGCGAACCCTCACGTCGCACATTTTGGAAACATTTTCCATAGGAATAGTCAAGTTGTCACCATTTTATAAGTTCAGATGATGGTTCAATACATTTAACACCACACGTTTTACTTGCACACTAAGAGTCATACCCTATTTTAAATTCACGACAGATACTGGCAACGGCTCCATGATGAAGGTACTTTCACCCTCTTCCGAAAATGAAATAGAACTGAGCTGTTACAGTTTTTGCCAACAAATTTTCGGTCAAATAACCAGTACCCAAATCGAGAAAGGACATGTTTTCTTTACGTGAACAATGGGTATTAAAACTGATTAGCTTCTCTTAATGACTTTATAATGATATTTATTTCCCAAAGAATGTTTTTACAATGGAACCTATTGAAAATTGATAAATATAGATAAGCTATCAACAATGAGTTTTTGATATATTTTACTTTTTTTATAGTATTTTTCTTCATGGTATTGTTTAGTTCGACAATGTAACTCTCTTATTTATACATCGATGATTGATTGAATCCTGCATTCTAGCTGTGGCTTCTACTATGGGATACTAGCATATCGAAATGGTAAAGATATACAGGTACTTTGGAACGATCCCTAGTAACCGAAAATAATGACTATACTGTTGAAATAAACGTTAGAATTAAATAAGCACCTATCAACTTCATAAAAACAAAAATGGTTTTTGTAGCTGAGATTTGACTTTAGTCCTACAGTGTTCTGTATCATATAGTTGAATCGTGGGTGCTTAATCGAAATCCGATAAGATTTTTACATGTCGACATATAAACGGATTCTGAAGATCATGTAACGAAAGTTAAAGTGTTAAGAAGAATGAAGTACGAAAAATAAGCTTAAAGAACAACAAAAGAAAGAAAACTACAATATCCGTAACGAATTTGGCAGTTAAAGAAGAAGAAATACTGTTTTATAACAAAAATATCATTTCAAATTTTAATTACAATTAGTATTCTGTAGAATGTTTTATAAAAAGTTTTTTAATATACAGTAATATTGAGAAGAACTTCAGCTATTCTAGATGCCAATATGGTCACTGATATCATTTATAATTATGGATATCCAAATGGATATAGGTGACCGTTAATAATTGTATTACAAAAGGTAGAATCACGGTTAGTTAATCCTTACAACTAAACTAAATCCAAAATATCGCGAAGTGGATTGGAACTTTAAGGACGAGAGTTAGACATTAAGAACCGTCATATCGCTGTATTAGCACTAAGACGGCAACACGATAACTGTAAAATCATGAATAAGAGATTGTTTTAAGACAGCTATTCTAGTAGCAACTTTAGTTCGAAGCCTTTTTCTGAGGTCAAGACGTATATTAAGAAGGGTTTCACTAAGCGCAAAGCATAAGCTCAAAAGGCTGGCTTAAGCTCTATAACATGGAGATTGACAGGAAGAATGAAAATCTATACTCTTAGTTTTACACTCTTCAGTTATTGCTAACACGCTTTAGGTCGTCACTCCATCTAGTTGGTGAGCGTCCTCTGCTCCGCATTGCTTCTTGCCTTGGTCTCCACTCTAAAATACGTTTTAATATGTTTGATATCAAATCTAGATAGCATTAGATATACACGAACACCATCCTGAAACTCATAGTCAATAGTCAAGATACCTATTTCCTTTGAATCAGCCGAAATGTGCGTAATAATTTATTGGAAAAAAAATACTTTTGCTAAGATTTTAACAAATACTTACTAGAGTTTGTTGGGATTACAATATTAAAATATATTGATTTATTTTTAAAATGAAAGGGGCGTTACAAGAAATTTTGTAACTTTTATTCTTGTATATTCTTAAAATTATTGAGTTAACATAAACGTACCTGTAGAGGGCATTGTTGATTAAATTAATGGCAATAGGCAAGCTGTGCTGCTCGGTGTCATTGTAGAGCACTGTCACACTATAATCGGGGTAATCAAATCTATTCACATTGAAGGCCACCATATGAGGCGCTATATTTAACAAAGATGAAAAATTTCCATCGTAGTCGTCTAATACATCAACTCCTAAATCTAATAATTGAATTAGAAAATCATCCACATTGGCATCGGATCCGTTATGTACAGCTATTGGCATTGATGGATAAGTTGTTAGGTTCAAGACCAACGATTTTGTTCGCAGTTGGCCTAGAAATGTTAAAATTTATATATTAATGACACTAAATAAGCCGATAAGATTAGCAAAATAAAAAACATACTTTTGTAATCCACAAAATAAAGAAATCTTTTTCAAAATGAAGAAACTAATATTCGATTTTTTGTTGTCATTTACACTTTAAATTGTAAATTAGCAATAAACTGTTTTTTAATCTAGACTAAAAAAATTAAAAACATTATAATTACACTGTGGTATCCAAGATGCGTCAAGATACCAAAAAGATGTAAATTAGGGATAGGACTATGACATAAGGAAACAAGCTGGTATTACATGGCACAGAAAAGCAAATATTAGACAATCGTGGGAAGAAATGAAGAAGGACTATGAATATAATGATCAGTATCATCGGTAGAATACGCTGAAATATTAAACGAAATGTATATTAACAAACTAAAAAATGTATATTAATGATATTAAATTATTCATAATTTCATCATAAATGTCTTATAAGTGGCTGAATAACAATGATGCATAAGCCAAAACTAGAAGAAGATAATTGAGGGATGTGATGTAAGGCAATCAATGTTAGGCGGCGAATTCAGGTTTTGATATGTAAAATTATATTGTTAGAAAACGACAAAAATACTTTGTTCATTACTTTATAATAATATAACATGGCGCAGTCCTTTGGAAATTAAATATTTCGGGATATAATTTTTGAACGGGCCTGAAGAAGAAAGTTCACATGAACATGTGTAATTTAAGACTATGACTCTTAATTCCCAATGTCATTTGAAGGTAACTTGTCAAAAAATTTTAAAAATTTAAACACAATTTAGAAATAGATAGCCGCTTAATAGCAAGCGGTAACGATGAGAAACATGATAAAATAAAGATTGCCACCCTAATATATCTTATTGGTGAGGACAGCATGGTAGCTCAAGTTAACTAACGTTCAAAGGCAAGAATTTACAGCCTTATTGAATGAGTTGGAAACAGATTTTCCCTCTAAAAAGAACGCAGTGTACGAGAGATTTGTGTACAGAAAACAGAGGAGAAAGCACGATTCGACTATTTTTTAACTCGCTCCAAAAAGTTCTTGAAAATTTATGAGTTTAGCGAGTCTGATTCAATGTTATGTGATGGAATTTTGTTTGGTATTCATGGAAAAGAATTAAAAAAAAGTTATTGTATATGGACGATTTGAATTTGAAAGAAGTATGTAGAGCAAATGAAATATCAAGTGTACAGATAACAGATGTATAACGTACGAGCAGTGAAATCAAGATTGATAAGTAACAAAGAAATAATAGGGACCATATAAAGGCAAACTGTAGAATATCAAGATAATAGACAACTACTGATAATTGGGTAGAAATATATATTATATATATATATATATATATATATATATATATATATATATTATATATATATATTCAGGGCGTTATATTTAAAATAAGGAAGTTTTAGTAAACTCCGCTATAACCGGATGTGGTAGGGGATGTGTTGCAACAGGACGAAATATACATTATTAATAACCTACATATAATTTCTTTTTTGCTTTAATTTTAGAAAAAATACACGAAAAAAATGTAAATTATTTAAGTTATAACGGCAACTTACCCGTTTCCATGCTATTAACAAATAATCCTAGAACAGCTAAACCTAAAGGTAGAAATATCATAACGTATAATTTCTTGATATCACGTCGCAATCTAAGAATCCTCAACCTTAACAAAGCAATCAATGTTTGAAACCAATTTGGATGGCATTCTATGGAGTCCAAACCTATCCCTTTGATAGGCGATTCACAGGTTTCAAAATCACCCGCAGCTAGCAAAAAGATACAAATTAATAATAATTTATAATATATTTAATATATTAATTAATTTATATATAATAATTTAATAATATTTATTTTAAATATTAAAATTTATAATTTACGAGAATAGTTCAAACTCTAACTTTCAAATACAAATAAGATACTTGTCTTGCAACTATGGAGACATATTTTGTCTTATTTACAAACAGTAACAATACTGTAATTTAGATAAAAGGCAATTGGAAGAAATAGAGGAATTTAACTGACCGAAAAATATAGTGGACAGCATAGGAGTCAAGGAGAAGAGGAGTTAAATAATAGGGTTAGTAAGGAAAACATTTAACAGACCTTAAATAAGATGAAGCGTCAAGGGCAATAGTAATTAAGATAAAGCTAACAATATTTCTGCCAAAACCTTTAGTTTAAGCAAAGTAGACAGACCACATCTTCTGTGTTATTTTGCAAATATTTTATTCGATAGCTTACCATATTATGAATGATTAGTTTTAACACTCGTCATATAACCAGTTGTCCTAATGTATAACAGATCCAATTTTTTAAGCAAGCCTTTTCCTCTACTCGCTTCTTATTCTTCTTCAGTGCTATATCCGGTCCGGATATTGGCGATCATCAAGGCTATCATGGTGTTGTTGACAACCATTGCTTGTTTGTTGCTCTGCGAAACAGCTCCGCGGAGGTCGTCCCAAACCATTGTCGGAGGTTTTTTTAAACATGAGATACGACGAGCGGCGTCCCG
Organism: Diabrotica balteata; assembly: GCA_918026665.1. Classification (NCBI taxonomy): domain Eukaryota; kingdom Metazoa; phylum Arthropoda; class Insecta; order Coleoptera; family Chrysomelidae; genus Diabrotica; species Diabrotica balteata. The sequence continues at coordinate 130,934,073 of OU898278.1, read as the reverse complement.
GACCTCTGCTTCCAAATACTTTACCATGCCTAACAAGTTGAAGAATTCGATATTTTTCTTCGTTCTGTATCACGTCCCGAGGTACTCAAGCTTACGTTGTTTTACTAAATTAAGCACTTCTTTCTCTTTTCTCATGTGCTGTAGGACCTCAGCGTTGATGACATAGGTCCACATAGGATATTTTGGGTATCCTTCTAAAGATCCACATCTCGAAGGCTTCAATCCGCTTTTCTGTGGCTTGTGTCTGTGTCAACGTTTCAACTCCATATAGTAACATTGAAAGAATGTAGCACTTTACTATCCGCATCTTGGTTCCCAAACTGAGATCACTGCAGCACAGCAAGGATCTTAACTTGATAAATGACCCCCTCTGTGGCTCAGTGGTAAGAGCGCCTGCCTTTAAATCTAAAGGTCGTGAGTTCGAATCCCACCTGGGTGGAAATTTTCGTTTATTAAAAAAATTAATAAATGAAAATAATTTATATCCTTGTGTGATCGGTACACACCGGAGGGACCGCAGACGTTCGGATACAATTAGCGTCTCTTAGCAAAGACAATGACGTCGACTTTGCTAAGTATCAAGACAATTACTCTACACACACACACACACCACACACACACACACACACACACACACACACACACACACACTACACCTCAAATTGTAAGATTGGCGAATGGATTTAGTGTCCGCAGTCATTTAAACACAAACAAAACAACTTGATAAATGTAGACCGTGCCATTTCAATTCTGGATCTAATCTCTTGAGCGTAGTCCCATTGTGAGTTGAGGGTAGTTCCGAGGTAAGTGAATCCACTACTCGCTACTGTCACGTAATTTATATCTCACGTATCGAAGATTTGTTTGTCTTCGTTATTATTTGGGCAAAATTTTGTTGCCGCATTTTTGTTTCTTTTTCTTTATTACCCCGTAAATCCACAAATTCCTTAGAATTCGGCTATAAAGTTATATGCCGAAAAATTTCATTCTTCTTGTATGCCTGTTGTTCCAAGGTTTTTAATAATTTAGAAGAAAAAGCCGAAGATATGATTATTTACATTCCTGGCTCCCTAAATTAACAATTGGATACTAAAAAGTGTTTTTGCCGTCTCTAATAAAGGTTGGCGATGACTTCAGCAAATTTACCTCGATTTAGGGCTTTTCTTGTTAAGGCTTGGAGGTCTTGTCCTATCCATTCCTTGAGGTTATGCAGCCATGTCATATCTGGTCTGTTAGGAACGCGTTTTCTCCCTGGCTCCCTAAATTAACAATTGGATACTGAAAAGTGTTTTTTTCCGTCTCTAATAAAGGTTGGCGATGACTTCACCAAAATGATCTCTATTTAGGGCTTTTCTTATTAAGGTTTAGAGGTCTAGTCCTATCCATTTCTTAAGGTTATGCACCCATGTCATAACTAGTCTGTCAGGAACGCGTTTTCCTTCTAATTTTTCCTTACATCATTAGTAACAATATCTATTCATACGTCCTAAAATCCTCCAGGCGTCCACAGATCACATAGAAATGGTGAAATGGTGTATCATTAATTAAGAAATAGCATATTAGTAAGCATATCAGGAACATCTTCCTCTTTAAGGCTGCTTAAACTTAGACTTCTTATCTCTTGCTATTTTGACGACACGGGTCTCCTTTATTCTGATTATGTATATATTCCATTCTTTTTTTCTATTTTGTGTCCATTCCTTTATACAGTGTACGTTACATTTTCTTCTAATGTCTTCCCTTCTCTTTCGATCAGGAACAGGAAATCGAAGATTTTTACCATCAAATCGAAGAAGTGCTAAACGCAACCAAAAAACTTGAAGCAATACATATGGGAGATTTTAATGCTAAAATTGGATATATAGTAAAGCATAAGATAACTGAAAAACTTTGGCTTGATGGAGAAATCCAAGGAGTCAACGTCTGATCAAATTTTGCCAAGAAATGGGCTTCGTCATCGCAAATATCTGGTTCTAACTTCCAGAAAGAAGTCTATACACGTGAAAATTCCCCCAAGATGAAACACTAGGCAAAAACCACTAAACTATATTCTGATAAGTCATAAATTTCTCGAAATAATATAAAAGACTTAAAAACCCAGAACTGACATAAACTCAGTCAGGTACCAATATTAATAACGGGAGAGCACGTAATGTGTCTCATTTAAAAGATGAAAAAATAATATTATACGATTATATAGAACAAGATACCTTTAAATACATAAAATATAATGTACCTTTGGCATCTTGAATGAGAGCATTGTTGCTTTCATTTTGTAAAGACTGATAACTCGTACTCTTATTTTGTAGACTAAGGCTCCTACTTAGTGCTCTGTTCCTCACTATTTTCTTCGACAGATTGTCTACAGTATCTTCCTCCGTTTCTTCGTCTCTTTCCAAATGAAGAAATACTTCTTCCAATGTCGTCATCGAGACACCATAACTAGAAATTCCTAAAACAATTTAAATTTTTTATTGATGTAGGACGTTATATATAAAAAGTTGTGTAACTATGAAAAAAGTGTTAGTTTTTTAAAAATTCCTTATGCAGTTAACTATTATGTAATTTACAAAATCGTTTTGGTCAACATTTTGATTTCTATCATTAAATAATTTAATTTTATCTGACTCATTTATATTGACAATTCAGAAATATATTGTACATTTTAAAGTAGACGACTTTAGAATAATATTGCTGAGTTGCGTTCCTAGGACGACTATATCGAGTGATAGTTCATTTGATTACATGAAAAGAACTTTAACTTGAGAATATCCGTCAGAAAAAATCATAGCATGTAATTTGTTTTTAAAACGACAACCACATGCCATGATGGCAGTAAAATTCTTCTGTTAGGGGTTCCATAGTAAAACATGAGGAAAAAACCAGGAAAAAATCCTCGTAATACTGTCCTGATTGCCGATCTGGTACGTATTTGGTCTTACATTTAGTTTACTCTCAATAAATCAATAAACATCAAACTCTGATTTTATATGTATGTTATATAAAAAAATAACTGATATATCCTCGATATGTTACTGACTTACTAATAGTGGTATTTTCCTTTTATAAACTTCCTCTTTTAATATATGTAACCAGATCCTACTGCATTCTGCGGAGGAATTTGCGAATTTGCAACACAATTGGTCATTTAGCATAATTCGAGCCGCTTCTTTGATTTTTCTCTTTTCACCATCTGTTTCTTTTAGGACTATGCTTGAATTGTTCCACTGAACCCTATGTTCCTTTTCCCTTATTTACATATTTGAGATCTCTCAAATTCTCTATTTTTAATATAAGATTGATGTTCACTTATTCTAACATTTAATGGCCTTGATGTTTTCATCTAAATAAAACTGATCACATTCAAAAGGTATTTTATAAATACAATTCTTTTGATGTTATGGTAAATGTTATTGTCTCTTCTTTATCGTTTATATCATACTGTGTTTTAAATTTTGTTTAGAAATAATATTGGTTTTAAAATCTTCCATAAATATATCGACTAATAATCGTGGTAAACTAGAGCCCATTGCTAGACCAAAATTTTGTTTATAGTCATTTCATTAGTTAGTTGAAAATAGGTATTATCAGTACATAATGTCAATAACTTCATTATAGCTAATATATTTAGCCTTGTTCTAGTTGCCAATGTACCATGACTCTCTAATTTTGTCTTGATTATACTCAAAGTCTTATCTAATAGTACATTTGTAAATAAACTATTGATATCAAAACTTACTAAAATATTATCTGAATTAAATTCAATATTCGATAATTTATTTAAAAAATGTTGTGTATTCTTTATAAGTGTGACATTTTTATTTGCAGATGCTTGTATAATATTTAATAAAAATTTTGACAGTTCACTACAAGCAGAATTCATGGTACTACAAATAGATTTAAGTGATATATTCGTTTTATGAACTTTCGGTACTCCATAAACATGAGGGGTCTTACAGTAATGAGGTGTAATTAATCTTCTTCGATAATTTGGTAAATAATCTTTAAACTTAATAAAATTCTATATATTCTGTTTTCCAAAGGCTTTGTTGAATCCTTTGTTAATTTTGTATAAGGCCCGTTTGTTATTAGATCTTTAATTTTATTTTCATCTTGAATTTTATCCATTATCACAGTTGCATTCCCCTGGTCTGCTGGTAGGTATATCTGGATAGTTGCCATCTAGAACCCATTCAGACATCGTTTGAGGGTCAGCAGCAACCCCTAGTGGAAATCTTACGTTGCCATGGAGGTTATCTGAGAAATACTCAAACATCACAACATATTTTTAAATAAAATGTAAGAAATACTAAATTTTGTACCATCTCAAGGATTTTTGTCCAGCTATTTAGTGCTTAACTAATGTGCACCTAGTGAATATTTAACCACATTGCATTTTCAACCTTAAGTCAAAATTTTACCTTTACGTTTGTTTTAAATTACGTGGAAATACTTATTCCAGGTAACAAAACACTGAAGATGGGCTTTTTTCTACGAAAGCATTTACTAATCTTAATATCGTAATAACCTTTTGCTAGCCAACTTTTGCCTCATGTGAGGCATCTCGCTGTGCCTAGAACTTTGTGTACTGTTGTTAGCATCACTTTTTTAAAATATTTTTAGTGCAATATATAAATTATTTTTTGTTAAAAGTAAGGCATCAGAAATATAGAGTGTGCTACGAAAAGCATCAATAATTAAAACATCAAATTAAATTACTCAATACCAGTAGCAATAAAAATGATTTGATTTTCCTTTGAATATCAAACAGAATAAGTTTTATAAATTTACAAACAAATTCCTGAGATTTAAATAGTTTATTTGTCAAAATATAACATCGAAATGACTTACCTAATTTGCTACTTTTATTATTAATTTCCTGTTCTATCGCTGAAAATAAAGAAGCAAAATTCGATACGGCATTATGAGGTAGTATAAAGCTTAATTCTCTTCCATGCCTTCGAGCTTTTTCTGCTTTAGGTACGTGCGTTATTACTAGTTTGTTGATTGCGTTTTCCTTAGAATGTCCCTCCAACACAAGCGTCAGATGATAGCCGATTCCGAACTTGTTTTTTAAGAACAAAGAACTTCCGCAGCACCTTATGTTGCCTTTGGACACTACTGCTTTCCTATCAGCTGAAAATTAGATAACAAATATCTGTCACTGGTTAATTATTGAGACATATTGACTTTTTTGAGCTTTTATTCATAATTGAGTTCAACAAATTCGAAGTATGATGGTCTATAAGGTCTTTATATCTGAGCGTCTGAAGGTTTTGAGCAAAATGAAAATTGTGTTTTGAGCAAAAATTTATCCTTACCTAGAATATCTGCTTCGTCCATAAAATGCGTTGTCAGTAAAATAACCCTACCATGTCGCTTATTTTGTAAAACTGACCACATATGCCTTCTTGAATAAGGGTCTACACCAGCTGTTGGCTCATCCAATATAACAATCTAAAAAACATATATGCTGCATTTAAGTTGACAAGAAACCAGTTTAAAGGAATACACGATTCATTTAACTATGATTTTATTATTATTATATTTAACCTATACACCCAGGATCTCACAGCCAATGGAAAGTTCACCTATCCCAGACACCTACAGTATCACAGGTACTGAGCTCTACTGAGGGGAACTCTTTCCATGTTATTGAACCAAAGGTGAATTGGTATGTCAAATTTTTTTAGTAAAAGTGAGTCAGTATGTTCTCTTTCGGTTAAATCTAAAATAATCGACTTTGGGTCGCCTCAATTTTAACTTTTTAACTAATATTTAAAATTTAATTTAAACGTTTTAAGTGGCTATTTGCAAATGCTCAAATTTTCACGTAACAATAGAAAAATACTACATGTAACTTAATGGGTATTTAAAAACTGTCAAAGGTAAGATAAGATACAACCCTAACCTATCTTAAACTAGCGAACACACTAATCTACAACTATTTGAGACTTTAGATATGTGATTTTATGACTGCTTATCTAATAATATTAAGTGAAAATACCACTTCTTTCACGGTATTCTTGTAATTACGTAGAACAACACAAGAACCATAAAAATTTAACGGACCATCTCCTCACTTAAGTCGTACATGTCTTTTAAAGAGCTAAATAGTTTTATTGGTAAATAAGTAGCAATAACAAAAAATACTCACTTTAGGGTCCCCTATAATAGCAATTCCAATAGACAGTTTTCTTTTTTGTCCTCCACTTAAATGTTTACTCGATGAATTCGCCTTTATCCGTTAAATCGATATCACGGAGTGTTTTCATAACCTCAAATTCTATCAACGACGGGTGGATTCCTTTTACAGCCGCGAAAAATTCTAGGTGTTCTCGTGGTGACAGATTATCGAATAAGATATCATGTTGAGGACAAACGCCTGTCATTCGTCTAATTGCGTCCATGTCGTTGGGATCTCTAAAATAAATTTTGTTTTATTACAATTTTATATATAAACATACTATATTGCGAAAAGCTTCTTGTTCGATCTCTTTTAGTTCTCGCGAGACATTACTATCATGCAACTATTACTACCCTTCTAGCGTCGTCCCTTGACGATAGAATAAATGCGCTAGTCCCATCCTTTTTCTACAACATATCCAGTCATTTCTAGCTTAGTCCTCGAATGTTTTCCGATATTATCATGTCTTTTCTAATCTGTTATCGTTCTTTCTGATGTTTCTGACTGATTATCTTCCATAGTTTTTTGGACTGCTCTTTCAAAAACCACAATTTTATTTCATTTTCATCTCAGTTAAATTTCTAATGGTGTATCAGGAATATTTGGTACATTCTAAATAACCACATTGCTCATCCTTACTTTGTTTATCCACCCAATCATGCCAAAGATATAATTTAGTATCCTTTTGGCTCCACATGTTTTGTTTTAATGTTCATAATATAATCTCTTACCTCCCCTCTTTAATTTGACATATCTTAGACCATTTTCTTATTAAATATTATCCAAAAATCCCTATATTGACCTTGTTTTTTGTAGCCCTGAGTTTTTTTATATCGTTACATTCCTCTTTTATCTGTAATTTTTTTACACCAAAAATATATACTAATCAGTGGTGAGGATTCGTAGACTTAGAAAATTTATTTTCTTCGTCAGACAGTTAACTATAGGATATACATATAAAGACGCTGAGGAGTATGTGCAATAACTATGTTAAAAGATATTGGTAATAAATAATATTTAAAAATATTGGTGGTTATGAGTTCTCTATTTGTGGATGAATATATTGTAGAATTCATGTAAAATGTAGTGTATGTAGAAAATATTCCGCATTATTTTCCAATATACGTTTACAGAGTAGATGTAAGCACAAAACATTTAGAGATTTACTATAGAAAAACGGATAATACACGGGAAACAGGTTTTAAGAAAAGCTGGAATACATCCTGAACTGTATATATTTGTTATGTTGTGTTAAGTTGTAAATCTAACATGATGTAATGTCAAATAGAAGAAGAAGCCCGGGAGGTAAAAGAGAAGGACAAACATTAACAATGGACAGACTGGTCTTACTACTTTTTAGAGATAATTATGTATTAGTTTGTCTTGTAATAAATAAAATATACAAAAATTAGTTCATGTTTTATAACAAAATAGCCTACAGAGTAGAACAAACCATGGTATAATAAACTACAGAGGTAACATATTGCACACGGTCGCTCGATCTTCGGCCAGGGGAGTGACGTCAGTTGCAGCGTAGCAGGTAGCAGCAGTGTTCCCAACCTACTGATTTCGCCGCTTTTCTACCGATGTACCGCTACCGAATTTTATATTTCAGATAGAAATTTTTTACTTTTTCTTAAATTTGAGAAGAAATATGTAAGAGACAATACAATGTTTCTTGCGATACCTGTAATTTGCATTGAGCATTTTTGTTGTACTCACAAAAACGTGTGAAAACATTCAAAAATTTATTCTTAAATGATACCTAAGCGGTCCTTTACAAAGTACATGATGTAATAAAACCTAATAATACAATAATAAATGAATCAAAATCCATTGTGATCCCGACCGCTTGGTTCTGGGAATTTGTCAAAGTATTAGGAGACTTAAAACCGGAACAACGCAATTTTAATCTAAGCTTCCGAGTGCACCTCACGTAAAAAACTCTAAAAAACTCGGGTAGTCTGTTTGTTGTATAATATTTCCTTCTAAAAGGGTTTTATACTCGAGGTTTCGGTTCTCGGCTAAGTATTCAATTGACTAGTGCTGGGTAGCAGCATTAGTTAGAAACTAGCAACCGAAGAGTGAAGTTATCAGTTTCGGAGTTTTCTCACAATTATATTTTTAATTTTTACGATATGCGTTGTGCAGTATTTGGCTATTCCTCTGATAACCAGAGCAAGCGAAATCCTTGCCCTGGCACGAGGTTTTTTCGTTTCCCTAAAGAGGAAAAATCTAATTAAACAGTGGGTGCACGCCACCGGTAGGAAAGATAAATTTAACCCAAAGACGGCTTATATTTGTTCACAGCATTTTACAGAGACTGACTTTTATGTAAATCTTAAACATTAACTGCTAAATTATCGGCCGAAAAATTATCCCAACAAGAATTTGCCTATGATGAAACCTGAGGTTACCACAAGCCACGATGGCGCATTAAAAAAAAGGCAAAGAAAACAACCCGTTGATGAATTATTAAGCAGGTAAGTTAAATGTAACTTTTTTCTAGATATAAGCTTCTATAGAACTTCTTAGAAATCATTGACTTATTTGCTTATTTAATTTCCGTAGCAAAACTTGAAGGCTCTGGGGGCTAACATTAAAAGAAGTAGGCACTGAAGATAACTCTCAAAGTTTTATCCAGGGTGATGGTTTTTAACAATAATACTGCAGAGAAAAGGTAAATTTATCTAAAATTTTTGCTTTAAAATTTTAAATTATAGAGCGTGTCATAAAGCACCAAAGTAAAATTATTATTTAATTTACGATAATTATAAATAAATATTAAAAAACAAAATATTTTTTGCATACAAACAGAACCACTAATAAACGGAAATCAAGAACTGATTAATGAAATTTCAATTCTAAAGCAACAACTAAATGCGGCAACAGCAAAGGTGTCTGCATTGGAAAACACTATTTCGGCCGTAGAAAATATTTTTTTCGAAAAATCAAATTAAAAAAATTAAAAATAACAAACGAATATTGTGGTCTACATCCGAAAGTTCAAAAGCCATATCATTATATTCAGCTGGACCTCGAGCTTACAGACTCATGATAAAAAAGACATTTTCCGTATCCAGCAGTATCTACATTGGCAATCTTGGTTGAAAAAACATTAAAATACAGCCTGGTACATTAAAAAAACTCTTTTAAAAATTGTGGAATATTCCAGGCTTTAGCACGAAAGATAAAGTTTGTACTTTATTATTTGATTGAAATGAAAATCAAAAAAGAGTATGTCTACGATAAATCTGAAGACCAAGTATTACAGCCATTTGGCATATGTGCAAGCCGTAATGCTGACAGGTTTATTTAAACAGTGGAAACAGCCTGTCTATTACAATTATGACACAAAAATGACTTCTTCTATCCTATCTGAGATTATTAAATTTGTAGAAGAAGCAGGTGAGTAGCAGCATACCATATTTAGGCACTCATATTTACTTATAAATTTTCACTAGGTTTCCAAGTAGTAGCTATGGTTTGTGATTTAGGGGGTGGAAATAGAGGACAATCAAGACACAAATTGGACACAATTGTCAGATCTTTTTAAACTAGTAAGAGTTACAAATTTGTAAGGTAAACATTAATTACTAATTTGTTTTAACTTGTTATAGGTGAACGGTTGATTTGACGTATTTAATGGTAGCGTTTCCTGTAAGCGACACTCGAACCAGAAACCGGGCATATGGTTTGGAGTTAGAAACCCAAAATGATATTTTAAATAGAATGTCTGACATGATTTCAACAATGCGCGTTAAAGGCAAGAAATCATTGCTTGCCATTCCAAAAACGTAACACAGTATATCAAAGTAAAAAACACTTTTATAACATTTTACAAAACATTGTAGGTATTCTTATATCAAATAAGGCTCTGCAGTTGCTGCTTAAAGATGTAGACAAACGCTATAATATGAACTACCTTTTGACGAGACGCTTAAACCAAGATCCCTTGGAGAATTTTTTTGGAGTCATAAGAGCAAAAGGTGGTTTGAACGATCATCCAACTTCTTTAGATTTTAAATACCGACTGCGTTCTTATTTAATGGGAAAAAACGAAGGTGCTTTTTTCAGATGACTGTAATGTAGAAGACGATAGTACTCCTACATTAACTATGAGCGGTAGTATGGTAGAAAAGCTTGCTTTAAAAAAAACAATCATTGACACCAATCCCACGGATGGAGATGACATAGTTCCTCTGTGAAGAACTCGATGATTTAAGATATGATGGACTAAACATTTAGGAGGATTTATTTGTAGCAAGCTTAAAGGCAAGTTACCAAATTTAACTAACCCAAGTTCGACGTCTTACACCTGGACCAATCATTTGACAGAAGGTGGACTATGTAAACCTTCTAATGAATTTATGGCTCATTTGGAAAAAACTGGAGCAAATTTTTCAAAACTTTAATGGAGATACCATATTTACTGGCAAACAATATGTTTCAAGTCTGTTATCTGCAAGTGTTAATATTGATTGTCCTCAAGATGCTAAGAAAATATTTTTTCGATCGCGTATGTACTTCCGTATAAAAGATTTTAATAAAAAAATTATTTTAGCACGTACTAATAAAAGAAAAATAGAAAAAACTATTGCATAATGTATATAGTATTATATTTTTAAACGCAAATTGTTTTAAAACTGCTTTATATATAGTTATTTAGCAAGAATATTAACGCGATCGTAATATTTATTTTCAAAATTGGCATCTGACTTGTGTAAGTGACGGTTGTTTTAAGTATTTAAACTTAACTATATATTTACCAATTATGTATAATATAAAAATTTTGTTCCTTCTTAAAAGTTTATAAAAAGTGGAAGTATGTAGGTACCTAAATAAGTAGCTATATTTTTATACTAATACCTTATTTGTTCTAATTCGCATAAAAATTAAATATATTTGACTAAGAAAACATTATAAACATTCGTTTTTATTTAAAATGTATGAAGACAGTAAAATATATATGCAAAATATCCATATTTAGGATGACTAAATTACGAGTGCTTATGTATACAATTAAGAGCAATGTGAATACTAAGCTGCGAGTGACGTCGCTGCGCAAGGTTAACGCGAATTTGCACTTCGGAATAGGTGGCCCTGAGAACAAACAATATTTTAGAAAGGTTAATTGTTGTGGCAACATCGCATTTTAACTATTAGTAACTATCAAGAAAAGCCCAGGACAATTGGAATTGCGGTTTTTTAGAAACATTTCTGATGTTCATGTGTCCATATTGATTAATCGATGGGCTCTTGCTGTGCCGTTATATTGCGAATCTCTTTTTCTTTTAAATGAAGCCACATATGTTGTGATTGTGATTAAAGAGGAAATATGTATGTCTTTATTTACACAATGAATACTGAACAATTTATCTGTGTCTATCTACTGCATATACTGTATTTTATTCTTTCTGTGAGATATCGAATGCTGGAAAAAAGAGAAAACGTCATTCATCATATTTGTAAATTCATTCGTTATATAATTATAATATACTAATTACCTGACATCATGTCCAAAAATATATGCAGTGCCAGCAGAAGGAGCTGTTAATCCAGTTAAAATGTTAAATAAAGTAGTTTTTCCTGCGCCGTTATGACCTAAAATAGCTGTTATGTGCCCTTCGTATATGGTGAGATTGATTCCGTTCACAGCCTTGATTTCAGGTTTTTGACAATGCTGAAACATAGTTTATATAATATAAAATCGACTTTCTTATCATCAAATAAATCTATTACTACCAAAAAATAAAAAAGTTAAATCACCTGAAATGTTTTATAAAGATCCACAATTTTAATTGCTTCCCTCCCTCGCATTTCTCTGGGAACCGGCTCAACGTCTAAGGTATAGTCGGTATTATTTAATGAGTGTTCTGAACTTTCTCCGTTTGCAAGGGGAACCTAAAAAATAGCACATTGTATTTTGTTACATTACGTATCGATTGTTCAACAAAAAAAGGCGAGATTTATGTATATAAAAAAATAAAGGTAGACACGATATAGAGTATTTTCCACCTAATAAGACCGCTTTGCAATTAGTTTCAATTAGCACTGCTCAACAAGTTATCGTTTATTGGTTTTAATATTTTATTGCAATAGTACGAGTACGGAATATTTATTTAAACAGTGTTAAATGTATTAAGTGTATTACATGCTATTGTTTTTAAATTTCTTCATATGTATCGTATAATGTAAGTTTACCCAGCCATCAAAGTTATACCTTTACAAGAACATATTATTTGAAAAATAAGGCGTACCACGTGTTATAATAATTGTAATCTCCTTTCATTCTCTTTCTTCTCTCCATCCATGCTATTTAAAAATATCTTTGTGTTAACGACACTCTTATCGACAAAGTAGATCAAATTCAATCTCAAAATATTACACATATGTTCATTGTTAAAAATTTATTGATGGTCGTGGGTTGTATTGGTGTTATTTAATAATTTAGCAAAATACATAATCAACAAAAATCTTAGTTAAAACATGAGAACGGTTTTTGCAATTATAATCCATGCAGTCTGTGTTGTGTACTAGAGTGTAGTAGTTGTATATAAGTACCTATTTTTTAAAGTAGTGTAGTGAAGCGGTATTTTAAAGCAAAATGAGTAATTTGTAAGAAAATAAAATATAGTCGAAACGTAGACTGTTATCTTCAGAAGAACGGTGTTTAGTTCTGAAAGTCGGAAGTTATTTCAATTTGGAAAAAAATAATATGGATCCATTGACATCTCTTACGGCAGTTCAGAAACGCACATGCGGTGCTTGCAATATCTAAAATGATATTCCGAAGAATTCATAACATGAGTGAGGATGAAATGAATAAAGTACGCAAGAAAAATCGTCGACATCCAAAAACTTTAGATTTGCACCAGTCAATTAAACTTGCAATTAAAAATATTATATATATATATATATATATATATATATATATATATATATATATATATATATATATATAAAGCCAAAGAACATGTAAAATTAGTGCTGTGTTACAAAAAATAAAAGACAAGGAACTGTGTGATATTAGTTTAACAAGTTTGTGGAGAGTGCTGAAACATTTAGGTTTTCGATATAAAAAAGACAAAATATAGACAAAAATTGTGTGAACTCTCTATCGTTTTTTCAAAACGGTTTTTTAAGAAAATACATGAACAATAAAACGTCTGGCAAACCGAGGTACGTTGTATTTTTAGAAGAAACTTGGATTTTCGCTAAAGGAAATATGTCAAAATCATCCTGGCAAGATGGCACCAAGAAATGTTATTCTTCTGGTCGTTCCAGTAATGGTAAACGCTACATTATCCTTCATACTGGAAATGATAAGGGTTTTATTACTGACGCTAGTTTAATTTTTTCGTCCACAAAGAATACAGGTGATTACCATGGAAATATGGATGCAGATGACGTCTTAGTTTATGGAAAGAATCGCTAGAACAGATAAAGGCAGAACAATGGCAAAATTGTATTAAACATACGGAAGACAAAATCGTTCAGTCTTTTCAAACCGAACGAGTTATAGATGAGCTCCAGATAGACAGATAGTGACGACTCTGATAGTGAAATATCAGACAGTGAATAGGACAAATCGTTTGCTAATTACAAGTAACAAAAAAGTGTTTCGGGAATTCAATTTGGACTTTGTGGTGTGTTTTAGTTAAACGATAAAATACCTCAATAGCTTTGGTATTAATTACTAGACTACACGTGTTTACACCTTGTTTTGCTGAAAACTCGAAAGTGATTTAGTGCCAATTTGGTTAAGGTTATATTTAATACAGTGTCTGCAGAAAGTAAAGTCTTGGATGTATTTTATTCAAATTTGTACAGAATCTCTTGTTCTTTTTGTTTATATTATAATAATTACTGTTGTTGATAAAACTACAAGATATTAATTGGAAAAACTATATAGTGTCAAATAATCGTATCCGTTTAATTTATAAAGGTAAATAAATTTTAATTCAGAACAACAATATGTTTTGTATTGGTTTTGGCCTAATTCATATACCTCTGGGCTCCTACTTTTTTGAAATTTATAAGTTCTGTGCATTTTGTTAACACAGCCAAAATGACCAGAAGGTGAGTTCTTGTAAAATGACAATGAATTGTGTATTTCACTTATTTGTTCAGTTGATAAGGTATTAGATAACAAAAATTTTCGTTATGCCAGAGTGATTAAATCGGTAGTTCTTTTTCTTCCAATTCTGATACCTTTTTAAACTAAAGCTGGTAATCAGCATTGATGTGTGTCGATTTAGTATAAGTAAGCAAGTATGATTGATCAAATAATTCAATAAAAGTAACTGTTGTTTTACCCTTTTTAGGGACACAATGGGACCTAATAAAAGTATTATAAATTTCTTGCTTTGTATAATGTACATGTATAATTTCCAACGCACAAATGTTATTAAATGTAAAGTATATACACCTGCACTTATTATTTACCTTTTGAAGAGTCTTTTTAGGAAACCAGAATGACAGTTTAAAACAAAATAATGGAGGACGTTTTATACCATATTCACCTGAAATAAAAAATCAACATTAAATGAATACCTTTCAAAAATACATTATTTGTTACGTTAATGATAAACAATTGTGTATTAAATACCAAATATTAGGTACTTACTAGGTATAACACTGTCTAAATAATATGCTAATAAACCATAAACTACAATATCGACTGCCATCATTATTAGACTACCTCCAAAAGGAACACCGCGACCTGACCAGATATTACTTATATTTACTCCTTCTCCAGATAGATCCATAACGATAGCCTACAAAAAAAATAAAGAATAAAATATCTACATTTATTACCTAAAAATACAGAACATGCAAAGCGTAAGGTATTTACAGGTCTGGTGTAAAGGATAGCTTAAGGAATGATTATCAATGAGTAAAAGGAAAAATAAGAAAGATAATTGATGCAGCTTTAAAACAGTATAACAAAAGCAATCTGCTACGATGAAGCAAGATATTGTTTATAGCAAGGGCAACATAGTGTAATAAAAAATATAAATAAAATAAAAGACCGAAAAAGTTTCTTGTGTCCTGTATTCCTTTCATAACGAATATATGTTAAAAGAGAACTAGGTTCTGGACAACTGCAAGGAAATAGAAGAATATGATAGAAAGTATGCTAGCTTTAACATGTATAAAAAGATCAAGGAAATAACAGGTAAAAAAGCATCCATCGTAAAGGACAAAAAAGGTAAAATAATCCGACAACAGGGCCGGAAATCATAAAAAGCGAGGTAGAATATGCTATAAGGAACACAAAAGGGGGTAAATCTGCAGGACCAGATGAAATTCCTGTAGAATTGTTGAAACTTATAGACGACGACGCACTTGAAATAATGGTGAACCTCTTTAACACAATTTATAGAACAGACATTATACCAAAGAAATGGCTCTCCTCTACTTTTGTCACAATCCCGAAGACGAATAACGCCAGAGAGTGTTCAGACTACAGAACTATAGCATTGATGAGCCAGACACTAAAAGTATTTTTAAATATAATTCACAAAAGAATATTTAATAAATTAGAAGAGAACATAAGCGCCACACAGTTTGGATTCAGAGGTGGACTGGGAACACGGGAAGCTTTGTTTGGTTTGAGTGTGTTAATGCAAAGATGTTTGGATGTAAACCAAGACCTCTACGTAGGTTTCATAGATTTTGAGAAGGCCTTCGATAAAGTCAGACACCAAAAACTGTATGAAATCCTAAGAAGCAAAAACATCGACAGTCGCGACATTAACATCATATCCAGGTTGTACTGGGGACAAACAGCTAAAATCAAAGTTGATAATGAGTTAACCGAAGAAATTGAGATTCGTCGATGTGTGCATCAGGGTTGTGTGCTTTCTCCACTATTATTCAATATATATATATATGTATATATATATATATATATATATATATATATATATATATATATATATATATATATATATATATAGCGAAACAATATGTCAGGAAGCGCTCCTAGAGTAAAACATTGGTATGAACATTAACGGAAAATGAATTAACAATATACGATACGTTGATGACACGCTAATAGTAGCAGATAACCTAGCAAATTTACAGTTTTTGATGGAAAACATAAACACTCATACCAATAAGTGTGGTCTAAAACTGAACATCAAAAAGGCTAAATTCATGATTGTAACAAAGAAGCTATACACCAATGTGAATTTAACCATAAATAATCAGTCAGTTGAAAGAGTTATGTCCTACAAATATTTAGGGGTTTGCTTCACTGATACTAATGACCAGACAAGAGAAATCAAGATTTGAACAGAGATAGCGAGACAATCGTTCGTCAAATTGAAAAAGTTCCTATGCAGCCGGGACATAAATATGAACTTACGAACGAGAATGTTAAGGTGCTATGTTTTCTCTCTTCTGCGTTACGGCATGGAAGCCTGGACACTGAAAAAGATAAACATCAAAAACATTGAGGCATTCGAGATGTGGTGTTAGAGGAGAATGTGGAAAATACCATGGACAGAAAGAGTATCAAATCAAAATGTTCTGCTGAAGAAGGGGGAAGGAATGCGAAGCTATAAAAAACCATACAAACGAAAAAACTGGAATATCTGGGCCACATAATGAGAGGAGAAAAGTACTCTCTGCTTAGACTCATAATCCAAGGAAAAATTTCGGGAAAGAGAAATGTGAGACGTAGGAGGATTTTCTGGTTGCGTAATTTAAGGAAGTCGTATGGGTGCAGTTCAATACAGTTGTTCAGAGCTGCAGCCAACAAAGTAAAGATTGCTGTTCTGGTAGTCAACCTCCGATAGCAGACGGTACTACAAGAAGAAGAATATGTTAAAAAAATGTAATTGATAAATAATAGAAAATAAACGTATAACCTTTAATAACAATAAATAATGGGCTTCCGCAAGGAAACGTCCTGTCTCCAATACTTTATACCATGTATAGCGACGACCAACCCCAAACCGCAACATTCAAAAAGCTTCTTATACACTGATAATCTGACGGTACAAGGACTTCAGAACCGTAGAACAATCGCCCACCATCGCGAAATTTACAAAATACTATCAAGAAAGCCACCTAAAGCCCAACCCAAACAAAGCCCAGGTATCAGCTTTCCATCTAAGAAGTAGAAAGGCCCACAAAAACCAGGGTTGCGCGTTGCTCAAATACCCAGTTACCCGGGCCATACGCTCACATACAAAGCGCACAGTACAAAAACTAAAAATAAAGTAACTGTCCATAACATCATACATGAGCTTACTGGAAGTAAATGAAAGGAGAAATTTGTCGGTATTAAGAACCTCAGCCCTGGCCTTACTTTAGGATGGATAATAATTACCGGATGCTTAAGATTAACTCCAATAGCTTCAATATTTCACCTGCATAGCCCCTCCGAGTAATAAACGTACTACTGCAGTCAAAATCAAAAGAAGATGGAAACTAATGAATCTCACCGATACGAAAAGGAGACTAAAATCGAGAAAAACTTTTCTACACAGCTCTATTCCATTAGAGACCCAGTCAAGCACAGCAAACATAGAATAAACTGACCTACCTACCAAAATGCAGTCACCTCACAGAGACCTTCCCACTTGGTGGTGGGACATTTACTAAAACGTATGGAAGAGCTTAAATATACTCTATAAAATATACTCTAAATAATCTGACAAGACAGAACTACTTCGGTGACCTGTCTACCTTACTCGAATGCGGAGAATCAGAAACCATTTAACATTTATACAGATGTGTGGCAACCTGTAAATTAGAAGATATCCAACTTGCGAAGTAGAATCTGACAGTTTCGGTCAGATAAAGTTTACTATGTTTAAATTCTTAATAATAATGGAAATTAAAGCTGATTACAATCGCATACTTTCTGTGTACAATACTATAAATAAAAATAGTTTATACTTACATTGTCGATAGCAAGAGCAAATCCCGATGGACTTATTAGAGACATAAACCATAAAGCAATTGGGTTTGAATCTTTTAAAAATACTTGTACAAAATAAAACATGCTCATTATTATTACTACAAAATTGCTCAATATTCCGGCAGTCTAAAACAAAAAATACATTTAAAAACATACAGTGTTTATCAACCAAATTGAATGATCTCGATTACAAATAATATTGGTGTGTCTAAAAAGCTCTCGGATATGCCGATTCAGATTTTTAGTTGTGCATTTTTCAATAAAATCTTTTTATACAGGATGTATCATGTAACAGTGATCGATACCAATTTTTTTATAAATACAATATCCTGTATACTGTACAATTTTTGGATTCTTCAGAATATTTAAAATGTATAGCAAATAAAATGTTTTATACCTATCTTCAACTGTTTCCGAAATATTAAATATTTTTAAATTTAAAACATTAAAAAAAGAAAGTTATTATTATTTTTAATTCGTTGCAAGATACTTATAACAACACAATATTATTTTCTATTTAGGATTTAATAAAAGGAAAGTAAGCAAAACCCATTTCAGCATTCCTCTTTACTGGTATGAAATAAAAAAGTGTAAACGATTTTCTTTAATTTAATTTAAAACGCCTAGCCTTAGCAAATTTTTAGATGACAATTGTAGAGCAAAAAATGGTTCATTTAACAAAAATTTACAATGGATACATATGGAAGTTACCTATTTATTGAATTTTAGAAAATTTGCCACCTATAATGCAAGGAACAATTAGTAAAAATTAGAAAAACAGTGCTAGGAGCTTGTACATGTTAGACAGATAAACAAATAAATGCCAATGCAATAAATGATGATCCCAAATTGGATATAGTATAGGAGTTTGAGGAAAAACCAGAATATAATTCTAGTCAAAAAGCAGCCAAATGTTGGATGTAAGTTTTCATCGATTATTTTAACACTAAAAGACTGATAAATTTCATATGAAAGTAGGATTCCACCAGGGCTCGGTGCTTACTCAATATTTCTCATTAGCGTTGGACCAGGTAACAGCGCAAGTACAGGGCAACATTGGTGCTTAATATTGATGATTAGTGTTAGTAGCAAATACAGAAAGGGATTTAGATCCAAAAGTGGAACAGTGGAGACAAGCTAATGGAGAAAAAGGTTTAAAACTTAGTAGGACAAAAACTAGAATTGGAAACGTTCATTTATAAATGGAGTTACTACAAATAAAATGATAACTTTAGAGGGTAAAATGATTGTAAAAAGTAATAACTTTAAGCACCTAGGATCGGTATTATATAATGTAAAATGAAGTTAGTAGTGTGTTGTGTAATAAAAAGATTTCTATAAAACTAAAGAGAAAATTCTATAAAACTGCCCTACGACCAGCTATGATGTATTTAATTAAATGTTGGGCAGATAAAAAGAAAGAGAAACATCGAATTCCCGAAAATGACAATGCTTAGATGGATGAGTGTAGGCACAAAAAAGGATAAAATTAAGAATATTAGAGGAAATCTAGTGGTGTTACCAATTAATACCAAAATAAGAGCATAGGTTACGATATTGTGGACATGTTCAATGTCAACGTGGTTTGACGTTGAACCCAGCGTCTTCAACCCAATATGAAGAATTGGTGATTTGCAAGTTGGAAAGAGTAGGAGAGGTAGAACAAACAAGACCTGGGAGGAATGATAAGGTGGTATTTTTTGTCTGTCAACAGATGTCGAACGTAACATTATTTTCTGCTTGTATTCATTAATAAAGGTTCTCTTTCTTGAATTATTCATTGTAGAACTTCTTACTCCACATTTTTGCTGTCTATTACGATGAACGTCCATGTATTGACTCCTTAAAGCAATATTGACTATAACTTCTTATAAGGTTTAATTTTCTTTGTAGAATGAGATGTGAATTGAAATGAATATACCTCATTCAATAAAACTATCACTGACTTGAAAATTCTGTCTCACTCCATATCTAATTTCAATTTCTTCTGACAGCTGTTCGTTAACACGTACTTTTTCTCGCTGTTTATAGTATAAATTTAATATGATCCTGAGGTCGTTGTAGTCAATCTTTGATTTCAGGACATTTATTAATTGTTTATGTCGTACTTTATCGAATGCTTTATTATAATCAATAACATGCGTATATCAACATCCAAAACACTTTAAATGAGGTACCTGTTCTAACATCTTTCCATTTATCGTTAGAGGCAACGGAATAATTTATATCATTTCGGTGACTTTTTGTTCATTTTATCTGAATAGTACTTCCGAATAGCACAGAAGCACATTAGCATCTGCTTATGGAATGCTGTTTTAGACTTGTTCGTTAGTTCATACCTAGCGTCTTTTTTCCAGCACATTTTTTTATTATTCTTAAATCTTTGCTGTTCGGAAATACAGAAAATAAGAAAAAAATTTAAGAGTTTAAAATTAATAAATGGGTACAAGTACTTCGCAAGACGATTTCACACTAATGTTGCATATTTCATAAATTTTGATAATGTTTAGATCACTGTTTAAGGTCGGTTTACTTTTCAAATAAAGTTATTAAGTACAATGAAGATATTAAAATCAACAACATATAGTTACTTACCCTCGATTTATCGAAAAATGGCGTTATCATAAATCCAAACATGATAATCGAAAAACAGTAGAGTACAATCAAAATAAATATCAGTAGAAAATTTGTATGTATAAATACTTTTAGACTATATAAAAGCACTACACAGACGACTGACAAAAATAGTACAAAAACTCCGTATATTATAAACCATGATAACCTAAAACAATAAAATTTTATTAAATAAATTACTAGAAAAATGTCTCAAAATAGATCAAGTCGTATAAAACAAATTACGAATTGATTTATTTACTGATAAAAATTACAAATGTAATACACACATTATAAATATAGGTAGTTGATTTTCTTATTGATTTTTCTTTGATAATTGAAGAGAACAAATTAACTATTCTAACAGCGTCAATTTCTAACATGGTCAAGTTAGACGCGTTTAATCGGATTCTAGTTACAGGTGGTTACAGTATAATCAAATTGTGTTTACCTAGCATCTGTTGGCCGTATACAAATTCGTCCACTGCTTCGATGACAAGTGGATGTAGGATTTGAGGTTGCGTGTTTATTTGCATATGCATACTTCGTTTTTTGCCGTCTATTATTAAACCCCTTTTTCTAGCTGATTCTTTTAATGCTACATACACCTCTCGTACAGCGTTTTCCGTTCTCCCAACAATATTCATATCATCAGCATAGGCAAGAATTTGCACTGATTTATTTTATATTAGTAGATATAGTAATCGGTTCTGAGCGCAACCCCTAAATCGCAACCCCTAAAATCGCAACCCCCGGTCGTAACTGCCAAACCCCTTAACGTAGGATGACGTACGAGGGCTCGTTGGAATGGGGATGAAAAATGAGGTTAAACGCAGTATGTGCCATCGGAGCATGCCAAAAGGGCATTATATTGTATCTACGTTTCTATTGGTCCAATCGTGACGTACGAGGGCTCGTTGGAACGGGGAATAGGCGGCTGGCGGCATTGCCAAATGGGCCCTATAATGTTTCTTCATGGCTATTGGCCTGATTTTGACGTATGGGGTGTCAAATGAAAGAGGTGGTGACACAGAAGCTAACTGTTAATTCTTCTTCTATCAATATTAACTGTCAATTCTTCTTCTTTTACGTATAGTGCCTAACAGAACATGATATTCGACACAAGACGTGACATTTGACGTGAAATGACGTGACATTCGACGCAGGACGTGACATTCTATGCAGTACGTGACATTTGACGTGAAATGTCACGTGAAATGAAGGCCTATCGGAAGGTTAAATTACACTTTTGAGTTTAATTTAGAACGTTCCATCATGTGCTGGATCATATTTTAATTATTCAATCAATACAGAAGAAATCAGTTTTTGTGCCAATCTTATGTAAATGCTGATCCGACAAATTACAGGGTTGCCAGATAAAAAACTAAACTTTTTTAGTAGTTCTTAAGAAAAGTTAATATCGATATTTGCGTATTTATGTATTTTAATATCATTCAAAAGGGTGATTTGTTGGAAATTCCCACACTACTATGTGTTTCTGTAAATCATAAAATAAAAATATTTCAACCGGAAGTCTTATTTTAATTATTGTACTTACAATTTTACTACACTATTACTAATTCGCAATTTAGCGACCTATTGGTCGCTGGTCACTCGAGATCTATTTTTTATCTATTAAATGTAGGAGGGTGAGAATATAGTTATACAAATATTTGATTTTAAATCATTGAAACAGCTGCCTCATCCGTTCCCCTACAGCGCTCCTTCTTAGACTGTGCTCTTCAGTTCTGAAGGTCGGCAACAATTCTGACAAATATTTCTCTATCCTGTGCGGTTCTCAATAAGGGTTGAGTATCGAGACCCGTCCACTCTCTAATGTTTTTTAATCGTGAATATCTCCTACTGAACCTCTGCTTTCTTCAATTGTCCCCCCATCACTAACCTCAAGAGCTCATATTATGTTCCCCGGTACAATTGTCCCAGAAAACTGGTTTTGCGCTTCTTATTAATTTTAAAAAGTTCTTTGTTATGACTCATTTTACGCAATACTACTTAATGGCGTTCAACCTTCTCATAGCACTTAGGTTCATTGTCGATGCCTCTGTCCCATATACGAGAATATAATATATGTATGTTTTCACGAATCGATACCTAGTATTCAGTGAAAGAGATGTATTAGTCAAAAGGCGTTTCATTTTAATGAATGCAGATATTGAGTATTCAATTCGAGCTCGAATTTCAACCTTCGGGTCTATACCTATGGTTAATCATGAGCCAAGGTATTAAGATTCTATCTATCATTGCTTTTGTTTTACTGGTGTTGATTTTAATACCAAAGAATTCGCCTTCTTCTGCTACTGCGTCTATGAGTCATGTATGCCCTTCCGAGTTGTCCGCCAGTATGACAGTATCATCTGCATTTCTTGTGTTGTTTTTCAGACTTACATTAAATTTAAAGCCGTCTTGGATGTTTTCCAGTGCGATATGAAACAATTCTGGAGAAAGGTTAAAGAGAAAAGATGACAGAACACCACCCTGGCGCACTCCTCTTGTTAAGGGGACACTACTGGACAGGTTTTCGCCTATTTTGACTGAGGTTGTCTGTTTTTAATACAGATTTTTAATAAAAGTGATATCTCATTGGTCCAACCCTTGTCTAGTGAGTGGTATGTTAGGTATGAGTTTGGTATGTTTTACTCGATACTTACATACTTTCCGTGTCCGGAACACCAACAGCTTTAAATTTTGTGTTTCCAGTGGTTGGCCATATAGACGGCCCTGTCATTCGCTAAGAATAGGTCTTCTTCTGTGCAGGTCTCTCTCATCTGTGTGCATGATACTTTACTTGGTTAAACATCTTTTCATAATCTATAAAACACTCTCTCTGGATCTGCCTGAGGGCTTCACCGTTCCCCAACCTTTGACGGATAGCGAACTATTCATCGCTAAGTTTTGTTCGCACTTTATTTATATTCATTTGTCAATAACTTTTAAGATAATTATAAGACCATGGCTTATTATATAGATTAATCTAAAATGGGCGCATTTATTGACCCCTTTCTTTTTGGTTATTGAAATAAATATTGATCGCAACAGTCTTGCGGGAGAGTTGCATATACTTAGTTAACTAGTTGATGCAGTATATTTAAACATTCTTCCTCCAAAAGTTTTATAGTCTCTACTTAAATCAATACAAATTACAAAATAAATTGTTTATTTAATAATTCGGTTTCCAAATCGGCGGTCGTACCATATCGATATAATTAATTAAAATATAGTCCTTTCTACTTAAAGCAAAGTTTGAATAGAAGCATACATACCAAAAAACTGAATCCTTCAATCCCATTATCTTCATTCCTTCTTTGATTTTCTTTTCTTTCTCACCTACTATGAGGATCAAAAGGTAGGCTATGAATTGGGATAAAGCCATTACCATATAAATAGGAATGATTATGCGGATGAGAAACATCCAGTTACCGGTATGCGCTGGCTTAGGAAACATTTCTAACAGTAATTGAGGCACTTTAAGGTCTGCATTTGTGTCGATCTAAAAAAAAATTATTAAAATTACATTATGTCTATTACATAATCAAATTTGGTATAGAAATACAAACTCAAATACACTGGTATAATTCAAATTATTGAATACACGTCTATTGAGTATAATTTATAGCAAACGTGTCCTAATATCTGACCAATTAAACACGAAACACTAAAAAATTTTATTTAAAAGCTGGACTTATCATTTGCTGTAGAAGATAAGTTAATAAGAGCAAACGAAAGGTACACTTATGCTATACAATTCACGAAATTTACAACAAAAATCACAATCTAGTACAATCTTTAAAATCTCAAATATGAATACAACCTATCTATCTCCACGTTGACATTACTAAAAAGCTTCTCAATAAACAGTATACTGAGGCAATACATATAACTGATGACCGCGACCAGTGGAGAAATATTATCAATCAAACTGTCCGAGCTGCTGAAGCCCAATTATGAATCACAACACATCTACTAAGATGTTAATGACTGTGATGATGATGATCTCCACATGCTATACTTCATCTAGTCGGTAGGAACTACTTTATGACTCCCATATAACTACTTTATGAAATTAGCGGCTCTGTCCAGACGGGCTCCTGGCTTCCACTACTCTCTACCTCTATAAAACCAGGTTTTAACCCCAATATTATCTTGTCTATACTTCAAATTCATTTCCTTTCATCCACTACAACTCGTCGATCCGCTGGACAAACGTGGCCATTAAATATCACCCCTCAGAAAAACGAATGGTAGAAGAAGCCTTCGACTGTCTTACAATCTACCAACACTCAACCAACACAGCGGAATGTATCTGTCTTTCGAATCATTCTGATTGGACCATGATATCAAAATATTAATAATACTACATCTAAAACAATACCAACAGTATGGAAATATTCGAAAACCGCATGGTTATCAAACTATTTTCTTGAAAACTGTTAAATCCATAGTAAGAAACCCAAAAGACAAAATAACTCAATAAAAGGAGTTTATAGTATATCCTGTGGAACCTGTGATCAAAAATACGTGGGACAGACCAACCGACGAATATCAACTTGACACACAGTGTTAGTATAACAAACAACGTACCTGCAACTAAGTCGAGGAATGGATGAAAATGAATGGCCTAGAACTGGCTGCGGGTAAGACCAAAGCTATAGTTCTCAAGGGACCAAGGAAAAGGGATAGGATAACATTCGAATGTGGAGTAAAGAGACTGGTTTCAAAGAAATGCGTGAAGTATTTAGGGGTGACTCAGTCTAAACGGAAGGGGGGGAACACGTAAAGGCTGTAACTTAAAAAGAGCTACGGTAAGATTCGCCGCGTTACTCAACATCGAAAGGCCTAAAACTGAGAGGAGGAGGGCCCTTCATTCTGTTGTGCAATCGGTCTTCATCTACACTGCGCCTGTCTGGAGTACTACAGTTTTAACAAAGGCGTACAGAAAGCAGCTCAACCGAGCAGATAAAAAGAGTCTATTGAGGCTGGCATGTGCATACAGAACTACCGAGTTGTTGGGAGTTATCATCGGGTGTATTCCGATTCACGTGTTGGTGAAGGAAAAAGGAAGAATATACGAAAGAAGAAATAGCAACAGAACGTTTAAAAAAGAAAAAAGGGGGAGGTCCATAATGGTGTGGCAAGAGGAATGGGACAAGATGAGAAGGGTGGCGCAGTGGACGGTGGCTGATTCCTAATCTGAGAAGATGGGTGGACTGCGGGCACCGGCGTGTGGATTACTTCCTGGCGCAGATACTCCCAGGGCATGGTTAATTTAGGGCATACCTTTACAGATTTAAAAAGGCAGAAAATGATAAATGTCTGTACTGTGGAATATCGGACACTGTCTCAAAGACTATATGGGTATGCGATAGATGGATAGGTGAGAGGAGCCTGCTAGAGAGAGAGAGAGAGAGAGAGAGAGCTTGGAAGTAGGGTGAAATCACTCACGGAACCGGTAGAGGAGTTGCTTAGACCATCAAATCGGTGGAGAGCAATTTAGAGATATGTATGGAGAACGTTGGAGACAAAGGAACAAAAATAAAGACGACATGAAGGGAGGCAGTGTACCTAGGAGCGTGCAAGAAGATAGAGCAGAATGAGAAGGGGCAAGATTTAACATAAACAGGGAGGAACAGAGGGAGAAAAGAATTAAGTCGTAGTGAGAAAGTGCTAGAATGCGTTAGATTTGTGCGTGTATGAGAGATCGGGTGAATGCCGCGCCGATGTTGCGTCCCAATCGGGGTGATCCGGCCGGCAATTAACCACTGAGGAGGGTGTTTTCTTAGCAGGTAGGTCTCTGGCATTGATGTCGATGGTATCCGAAGAACCCCTGCGCGTGGTATCGGACATCATCGTGGCTACGCTGGAGGAATCCTGCATAACCGAGGCTGGAAGGCCACCCGAGGCTGCCCACCTTCCAGGACCGAGGTATGTTTCGAACACTTGGACTCCCTTCATAAAAGACGAAAAAAAAAGTATAAGAAACAAGGACACTGTGCACTGAACTGTATTGTTTAAGTATATGCATAGACAAAACGACACAAGTATTTACATTCGGAAATATTCCGTTGTTGAATGAAGTTCAATGAAGCCTAAGATCAAATTTAAATCACTAGACAATAAGTAGTAACGAACAGTAGTGCTATTTTTTTATTTTCGTTAAGTCGTTTGTTTTATGTTAAGTAATCTTGTAGTTAAAAGTAATCTTGTAGTTAAGTATTCTTGTATATAACAACTAAAAAACCTATAGATTGTTTTGTAGGTGACAATATTTTTTTGTAGTTGAACTGATAATGCTTTAAAAAAAGTATAGGTCGTACTTCTTGCAATGATACTTTAAAAGAAAGAAAATAGCTGTCAGTTTGGCGCATACTGTACTGCATTGTCGTCTATCGAGATTCGTTCAAAGCACATACTTTAAATTGATAAGTGTAATAACAATTTGTATCTATTTCAAGTACATTTTACTTTTAAACTCATTGCCTATGCATTGTTTTTGACAAAACCTAGTACCAACTTAATACAAATTGGACCATATATTTATATCTTAATAGTATACGTTGACATTCCACGTAAAATATAGTAGTATAATACTCATAAAAAGGTATAAAATAGTAACCATAATATTTAGGAAATGCGTTTACCGGACATCTTATTAATGCAGAGGGCTGCAATTTGGAATCTTTCCAATAATGTAAAACTATAAATAATAAAATTTGTTGGCAACATTTTTAATATATATTACAAGATGGGAAACCATTAAACAAACTGAGATGCTATAAAATGAGATTGAGATGACATAAATATGCCATAAAATGAGGATAAGAAAAAAGGATAAGATAAGGAGCAAGGGTGGGTAAAAAATATCCACAAGATTGAATTACATATGATTTTCTAAATACCTTTATTAATATACTTGAGCCTAAAAAGCTCAAGTAATTAGTAGTTGTCAGCATACTACTGGGCCATTAGATGCCATAGCCTAGCATTTTTATAATT
The DNA here is from genome assembly GCA_918026665.1 of Diabrotica balteata. NCBI lineage: Eukaryota > Metazoa > Arthropoda > Insecta > Coleoptera > Chrysomelidae > Diabrotica > Diabrotica balteata. The sequence continues at coordinate 130,906,324 of OU898278.1, read as the reverse complement.
TAATTCATTTAGTCTTACATTTATAAAAACTTTATGGTGGACTATAAACAACCCCCCTTGGTCCATTATGGAACTGATAGTTATCTAGACTTTTCGGTAGTTTACGGCTGACAACGTCGTAAATATGAGTAAACAGTTACGTTGAAATTGTAGTATTTGAACTGCCTCTGCTGCGTTAGGTTGTAGCCCTGCGGTTTAGCGCAGTTTGAATCATTTTTCGTATATAGTGTGTATGTGAAAAGAAAACTGAAAATGAATAAATATTTAATGCAAAAACAATTAGAAGAATTGGTGGCAAACCTCTCTGATTTTGAGGTTCTGTCAGACTTTAGTTTAGGCAACAGTGACTTAGGCGTGAGTGAAAACGAACACCATATTGAAGTGTTCAACGAAGGCGACGAGATTGAATAGTCAACTGAGATAGTTCCAGTTTCGACACAATTAACGAAAAGTGTGAAACGCTAAATGTATACAGTAAACGGCTAAATTATGAAATATTATCATTATTTCGAGAACCGTCGAGTTTTGAGGGAAATCCTGAAACGGGTTGATTTTTGTTATAAAATACCCATCTTAAAACGTACATGGAGTAGGGATGACGTCTCCGGTGTGGGTGTATTGACGTAATCGTTAATTTTTTTAACGATTACGTCATAGAATATATGAATTGATAGATTATCAATAGAATAATAGAAATAGAAATAGAAATAGAAATTGGTATAATGCGACACCTCATTTGAAGGAGAATTTACTTCTCTATTTAACGACATTACATTTTTAACTAAAATATTTTTTTAAGGGTACAAAAACAATTTTTATTTAATTTAAATTCAACTAAATTACAACTAATGATTTAAATAATAATGTACTTTAAAGTAACAAACTTATGAATAATAATTATTTTAAATTAAATGTTCGAAATACCATCCATCGGTTTCTTGACAATATGCGAATCTACGTACACATTCATCAAGTACATAGCGGATAAATTATGGAGTAATTAGACTCATTTCATGCCTAATTCTATCTTTTAAGTCCTGTAAGTTTTGGGGTCTATTGACATAAACTTTTAATTTTATGTAACCCCACAGAAAAAAGTCTAGAGGTGTTAGATCTGGCGACCTTGCTAGCCACTCTATAAAACCTCGTCTTCTGATCCACCTCCTGGGAAAACAATGATTTAAAAATTGACGTACTTCACGTGCGTAATGCGAAGGGGCTCCATCTTGTTGAAACCAGATATTTTCACTAGGTAAATTTTAATTATTGGCATTTGGATGCATGTTAGCAAGCACAGGTATAAGTTGATTTCTCAAAAGTTAAATAACTTTCTCCTGTTAGATTTTCTTCAAAGAAAAAAGGGCCAATGGTTCTGTCAGAAAATAAATGTATGGACAGGGATCATTAATGACAGATTCAAGATCATGCAGTAACAAATGTACGCCAATAGAATTGCCTATATGACAATGACTAGGATATATTATAATCATAGTTTGTGGGCTTATGTTTTTCACACAAGAGCCAATGTTAGACAGCCTTCACGAAATTCATCTTAAAGCGAACTTGATCACGACGGAAATCGGAAAACCAGCGAAACTAGATACCGGAATTGTTTTTCAGCATCAAAGATCATAAAAAATCATAAATCGTCTTCAAATGAAACTGTTCACAACTCAATTTCATCTAATGGTCGCGATAAAATCTTTAAATCAACAATGATGCCTCTTACACCGGCTGATCACGTAGTCCGCCATTCTAATGATCATCAGCCATTAATAAAGGAATTTCTGAACACAACCTCTAATATAATAGACCATTACTTCACACCGACCATAAAACATTACACATATTCAAGTCGGTGTTGTGTTGTAATCCTGTATACCCTTATACTTCACAATATTGATGTCAGATATGATCTTGTTGATATTGCTGTTGACATATTTCAAAATTGAGACTTATAGCATTGAAAGTAATGCATTGATAAAAAGTTATATAAAATGTACAAGAAAATGTACTTAAGTTTGATGTCATGAATGTCGTATAATACAATTCGTTCAGATTATTTACCAATAAATAATATCAAATAGATTTTTACATATTGTATTGTAAAATTGAAATATGTTTTATATTTTACTTACTTTTATCCTTGTGTAATCAATAAGTGCCTGAAGGGCTAAAAACCCCGAGAAATAATACTGATTCACAGGACAACTATCGCCACCTTCCATTGCTGGTATAACTCTAGCATAACTGTACCATTTGTTGTTAGTATCTCGACAGGCTAACGGAGAACTGTACAATATTGAAGTTGGTGGTGTTCCAATTATGGAAGGATTTGTTCGGATCTCATATCTAAAAAAGTTGAAGATAAATATCAATAAATAAATAAATATAAATAACAGTCGTCTAAATCATATAAATGTCGAACAGGTGGTTCATTGGGTTAGCAGTTAGTTCGAGGCCAACCGAAAGTAACCAAAATGTTCATTTCTCAAGCTGAGTTCTAACATCGAGTATCACGTCTCACTCTCAGCCCAGCTTATGCAGTTCACTATGTAGGTTGTTAGGTAAATCCGTAACGTATGAAAATAATAATTTCGTAAATATATCAAGATGTATACAGTCGAAGAAAAGATGCAAATTTTAACTTGATATTTTGGAGGTCACACAACTCAAAAAGTAGTGTTATTGCTTTTTAGAATAGAGAGGTTCCTTCAAGATCCACAGTTGACCGAAGATTTCAAAAATTTCGCAAATATGGGTGTATTCACACCTGTAATAAATGTAATCATCATCATCATCAATTAGCCTATATTTGTCCAATGCTGAACGTAAGCCTCCCGTAAAATTTTCCACCTATTTCTATTTTGAGCTTCTTGCATCCAGTTTGTGGTGATGCGCTTGATATCATCCGTCCATCTAGTCGGTGGTCGTCCTCCAATAAATGTAATACCGTTGGTGAATCACGTCAACAGTTTTGTATTTTAATCTGTATGGTTCATAAATTAAGCTATTTCTCTTACTTCCAACTTAATATGCTGCATAACTTTTGTAAGGTGTAATGTGCAAATTTTGTATCGCTATGGATATTTGCTTACTTAATTAGAAAATATCGTCCGCTCCACCCGCCAATCAAAATCCTACTGTCAGAAATCTTAACGCTAATCCCCTTCATTAAAAATTCTTTTCACTTTATCAAACTTCCTTAAACAATACCCTATCTCACCGTCAGACATTCTAGTAAGTTTCGATATGATTTCACTCTTTACAGACATTCCTATAGAGGAAACTCAAAACATTATGAAAATCTCTGGTTAAACGTTGCATGAACACTTATTTTATCTTCCAAAATCAATTCTTCAAACAAATAAACGGTGCCCCAATGGCCTTCCCACTATCTTCAGTAATTGCTAATATCTTTATGGAAGACTTAGAGACAAGGGGCACTCTCCACATCAATGCTCAAGCCCACATTTTGGCTACGATATGTTGACGATACATTCGTCATTTGATCCCATGGTAGGGATGCTTTCATGTCTTTTCAAACCCATTTGAATGGTATACATCCTACCACGATGGAGGTAAAAATTGATTCATTTTTATCGTTTATCGACGTTATCTTAAAGAAAAACCAATTACAGGGTTTTTATCATCCTGTTTATAGAAAACCCACCCATATCAATCCTTACTTGCATAATTCAGTCATTAATACCCTTGTCTCCATATTAATACGCCTTTGCGATGATGCAAATAGACCCGCTGAGCACTATAGTTTAAAATAAGCCCTTATCCAAAAAGGTTACAGCGAAAACCACATCAATAGGAGCATCCACAGACATCAATCTCCCACTCAATCTCAACCCACAGACTCATCCCCTCATCATAAGAAAGCTTTTCTTCCTTACATCAAAGGTGTCACTGAAAAAATGGATAAAATTCTTAAATCGAGAGAAATAAAGACAATATTTATCCCCCAACAAAAACTTTTACTTCTAGTCCGACCAATCAACGACAAAATTCCAAATGAACAACATGGAGTTTATGAAATTTCTTGTGCAGACTGCCCCCGATCTTCTATATGCCAAACAAATCGTAGAATCCAAAATAAGATTTACGAACATTCCATTTCTGTTCGCAATTCCGATTTAACTTCAGCCTAGGTCAATACCACCTTCATACTGGTCACAAAATTGATTTTGAAAACTCCAGAACCATAGCCTCTATCCGCTTCTATAAACCAAGAATTATCGGAGAAGCCATAGAAATAAAAAAAAGCCAAATTGACTCAATAAAAGAGATGACGGCATACCTTCGACATGGAGACCTCTCATAAAGAAAAGATCGTTCGCTCCACCCGCCAATAAAAATCCTACTGTCAGAAATGTTTCACACCGTTGGATGTTATATAGGTATTAAACATAATAATTAATACACTGATATCCATTTTATCCTATTCTATTATTAATTCTTCTAATGATTTTGGTTTATAATATGTTGATAGAACTAGTTTAAAAACTTACTTAAGTGGACCATCCAATGGATCTTGATTATCAAATAGGACTGCTATTGGAATGTACTTCGGTCTATGCCAATATTCAGACATGAGATCTTTTTCACTAGCATAAAGAACCCAGTTTATTTTTGAAAGATTCATGTAACTAATAGAGCTCCATAGGTTGTCTATTTGTTCTAAAAAGTACTGTAAAAAGAAAAAAATATTTAGCTATGTTTAACGAAGGTTTTTTAAAGACACACATTTTGTTAAAAACATTATAACTTTGAAATACATATAACTAAATATCTATTCACAAAAAGGAAAAGTCTGTTAATTTATTTCTACCTCTTTCTGTCTGTATTTGAATATTGTATTTTGATGTTTATTTTTTTAAGGATTAAATTTTATGGAATAATGAGTATGATAAACCATTGTTTCTATCAAAAAATATATCGATTACTTACCACTACTTCCGATGTATTCGGTACTACAGCTATGGTATGAGATTCTACTTTTCCAAAATGGTGTAAAAGTTCTTCTTCTCCACGAGGGGTATCGATTGCTGGTAGATTGGGATTTGGCATTGTAATTTTGATGACGATTAATATAGCCAAAGAATATAAAGGTAAAAGTACTTCCTGAAACAGGAAAAAAACTAATCAGTTATTATGTTTTAAATTAATAACAGGAAGTTTTCATTTTAATGTTTGTCGACTGAATAAAGAAAATAATTGTTTCTCTCATTGTCAATCGTACGTAGTATGGTGACGTATAGGCAAACCACCCAAATTGTTCATTCTGAGCCTGGAAACACAACGAAAAATATAGTATATCACAAGGTCTTTCAATAAAAATAATCAACACCGTGCAGCCGATACAGCAAATGTTAACTTTGTTGTCACGTGAATTTCTTGAGATTTTGTTGAATTTAATTAATTTGATCTTATTATAATAAAGTTAATATAACTATTAATTCAACAGCACATTTAATAATTCTAATGCGGTATAAAATATATACAGTGGTGTTGAAAAGTCCTGCATATCCTAAGCGCTTTATAATTTTTGAGGTTTAACAAAAGTTTTTTGTATATTTTCGCAATTCATTTTAAGTTTGTTCCTGTAATTAGCATTATCGGTGTACTTACTAATGTTTTTTTAATTACTAGCTCAAAATTCTACAGAAAAGATTAAACTAATCCGATTGAAGAGATTTCCCATAATCCGAGAAAATTATGAGGTGATTATTAAGTCGTTAAAGTACTATTAAATTGAATATTAATGACAAATTTGCCACATATTTTGACTATATAGTTACCCTAACACATTTTTTTCGCTCATTGATTTTTAATAAAAAGCTCAAAATGTCATCCCAGACCAAACAAACTAAATTATCGGACGAAAAGCGTTTTGAAATTATTTTTCACAATAAAAACGACAAATCTAGTCGCGAAATAGCATCCGCAGTAAACTGTAATCAATCTACAATAATTAGAGTCATTAAGAAGTATGCTGAACAAGGAAAAATCAACGACAGACCGCGTAGTGGCCGACCAAAGAAAACTTCTGTTCGGGATGACGCTGCATTAAGAAGAACAAGTCTGGCAGACAGAAGCCTAATTCCGTCCAATTGACGAAGCTGTGGTTTGAATCTACAGGTGTAAGCGTATGCACTTTCACTGTGAGAAAAAGACTGCTTAGTTTTGGACTTAAAAATGTAAGCCACGGAAGAAACCACTGCTTTCAGAAAAGTAAAGATTGCACCGTTTGAAATGGGCCAAGGCACATCAAATCTGGACAGCAGAGCAATGACAGAGTGTACTGTTTAGTGATGAATTCACTTTCAATATTAATAATAATGTTGGAAATGCCTACATCAGAACATTTCCTGGTAAAGAATTTTCTCCAAAACGTGTTCTTCCTACAATTAAACATCCAGTCTCCGTTATGATATGGGTTGGATGTATGCTCGAGGAGTTGGTTGCCTACAGGTTGTCTCTGGGATGATGAATGCTACCAAATACATTGAGGTACTACAGAAAAAGATTCTGCGTAGTGGAAACGACCTGTTTGGCGAAGAATAATTTATTTTTCAGGATGATAATGGTCCTTGCCATAGAGCACAATTGGTTAAAGCTTTGATAAAGAGTAATGAAATTGATAGGATGGACTGGCCAGCGCAATCCCCGGACCTCAATCCCATCGAGAATTTGTGGCAAAGAATATCAAACATCATTTCCAAAAGCAAACCCATAAATAAAACGAAATTAATCGAATCTCTAATCCACGTTTGGCATCACTGTATTTCCATGGAGGAACTGCAAAAATTAATAAACTCCATGCCCGAAAGATGTGAACTAGTTATTAAAAACAAGGGATGGCCAGTTAAATATTAAAATTAGTTTAAATTACTTCAATGTGATGTACAATATCGTCTTGATGAAAAGCCTAATTTTTGTAATACTGAATAAAACATTTTCCGAACTACATTTTTTTTATTAATTCAATAAATCCAATAAAACTTCCTTGTTTGCCATCTTCCTTTCGACATTTACAATAGGCAACCAAACATAAACTAGTTAAGCCCTAGTCACTATTATTTCCAAAATTGTTTCTGTTTCTCTTATTTGGTTTTTAGCATTATTTTCTTGTATGATTTTGAACGGTATTTAAATTTGCATCAAGTACTAACTGATTCCAACAAGCCTTTAATCTCGCAAAGCTGTAAAACCTGTGTAGATATAAATTGGTAGAAACCCCAAATTTTTAATGTTGAGAAATGGGAAATATAGAACATAATTATATGGTATTGAGTTGTAAAAATATAGCTACTGATATAAGCGTGCCAAACAATGCGTTGACACCAACATGTTTAAACACGTTTATACATTTTCTCTTGCGGTGTTTCGATCTGATAAATTATTTTGTCAGTCATTTTATGTTTGTACTTTGAGCGTGCGGGTATGTAAGGTTAAATAAGAGTGTTTCAAACAGTGTTACCGAAAACGGAGATCAAGACGCTTGAAGAGTGAAGTTAAATGAGAGAAATTACTAAATTACATAAAGATAAGTGTTTATTTCATTATAAGAAATAAACAGATGCATTATGAGCAGATTATATGTGAGGCAGAATCAGCTAAAGCAGAAAATGTCTTTACAGTATTGCCGTCTCAAACAATACGACGTTGTGTGTTTCGTTGGACGAAGAACAGTAATTAATCCATTATTAGAAAATACAAAAAATATACAATACTCCGTTAGAGACGATGAGTTATTTAATGCGATTGGACGTGCTAATCAGAAATGTGTTCATGGTGGCAGAGACCATACAATTAAAACCTGAAAAAAAAAATGATTAGAAATAGCAGATTGTATTTGAGAAATAATTACTAATCATGAATTATAGCCTCATAATATATTGAGAGCTTAAAACTGCACGATATATTAAAGCGTAAAGATACTCGTCTCATATTTAAGATGGGTAGACGATAAGATAATAAAAAAAGAGAGACAAAAATAGAAAAAAGGCAAAACCAAGAATTAGATGGTAAGACAAAGTGGGATAAGATAAAAAGCCTGAAAAATCTTAAACTAACAACTGGGAAAATACCACAAGTGTCCATATACCGAAATTGTCACCACCGAAACAAAATTTTGATATCAGCATTTACCAAATTCAATTGAAATCTTTGAAAATATTTCCAGGCAATTTGGATCCCGTGGAATTTTTTTCTGGATCAGTTATGCCGTTTGGGTTAAATATAGATACACCCCTACCAAATTGTAACATCGTTTTATATAACGACCGCAACACATTCCAAATTCCGTTTAGTACAATTGGATTCCCAATCGATCAAGAATGCAATATTTTCGAGTTCAGAGGACGATAAATTTATTCAGCTAGAAAATGTTGGGAAATAAAATTCCGTAAGTAGATATAGGTATGTACTATTGATACTCGTATGAATATGAAAAATGGAGAAAATATAGAACGATATTTGTTTACATTATAGAGCTGCTAAACTGTATTGCGTTCGAGGTGGAAAATGGATATGAAAAATATGAATATGAATGTAAAAAAGACCATTGACAATACCTACAACACAGGCTAATTGTGCACAAGTGCAGAAACTTAAGTAAGAATGTTTTTGTTATGCTCGTCGAACTTTGTGTATAATATGTAGCATTATACAGAAGTCTATTTGCCACAGAATGATAGAAATTCGGATAACAATTCGCATTTTGCTTTTTAGTCCAGTCCGGTCAGACGAAAAAAGGTCTAAACTTGCACGACGAACTGTCCCAAATTTGATTATTCTAACCTTTACTTGGAGGGGGGGGGTCAATAATAACTCAGCGTTTCGTTATTTACCATCTTCAATTTTAATGAGAACCGTTTTTGCTCAATTTCTCCGCCATTTTCAACTTTTCGACAAAAACGGTACCAACTGAAATTGTTGCAAATACGATTTCCTATAATTTATTTTTTTTACTAATTTTTCCTGCGGTCAATATTTTCCTATTTAAGGGAGAAAATAAAGATCAATACGACTTTACGATAATGCAAGTAGACCCGCTCTGAGTTTTCTAGTTTAAAACAAGCCGTCAATCAATATGGATACCGCGAAAATTACATCAATAGAAACATTAACAGACACCAATCTCCCACTCAATCTCAATCCAAAGACTCAGAACCTCATCATACGAAAGCTTTTCTTCCTTACATCAAAGGTGTCACTGACAAAATCAACAAAATTCTTAAATCAAGAGGAATAAGGACAATATTTGTCCCCCACCAAACACTTTCATCTATTGTTCCATCAATCAAAGATAAAATTTAAAATAAACAACACGAGGTTTATGAAATTCCTTATCTTATAACCCGATCTTATATAGGCCAAACAAATCGTAGAATCCAAAATAGGATTTATGAACATTCCGTTTCTATTCGCAATTCCGATTCAATTTCAGCTCTAGGTCAATACCATCTTCATACAGGCCACAAAATTGATTTTGAAAACGCCAGAACCATAGCCCCCATCCGATTCTATAAACCAAGAATTATCCAAGAAGCCATAGAAATTGAAAAAAGGCCAAATTAACTCAATAGAAGAGATGACGGCATAAGATTACCTTCGAGATGGAGACCTCTCATAAAGAAAATGTCGTTCGCTCCACCCGACAATCAAAATCCTGCCGTCAGAAATGTTCGCGCCACCCCAGCGCCAATGCACGCGCTAATCCCTACGCCAACCCCCACGCCAACCTCCACCCAAACCACGTCATCACGACGCTCTAAATGAACCTATCTGCTGTTACGTAAGAATCGACTTCTTTGTGGTTCAACATTCCTTAAAGACTGCCGAGACCATAAAGTCATTCCCAAATTTCTAAAACTCAAACACCACACTTTTTTCTATCTCCCAAATTTTTAGAAAGACCAATTTTACGATTTTCCGTAAAGGTATTTACTCCACTAGACGAAAACTAGAAGTCACAAATATCAATATTTTATATCTGGTAATCTATTCATCTATTCGTCAATGTAGATCTTATATTATGGGACAGTTTCGACCGTATCAACACAGAAACAGCCCTAAAAACTTTCGAAACCAAGATTGTAACTCAGAAGCGCAAATTAATTACGCATCTAATTGTCAAAAAATATTCCAAAACCTACAATTCTGAATCCCACTACAGTGTGTCACAACTTTTCTGATACCCCTTTTTCGACCCTTGCCGCTCAAACTTCAGCAAAAGGTTTCAATTACTCCGTTATCCCAAGTCACATTCCAATGTGGACAATCATCTGTCAAATTGAAAAAGCCATCTCTAGTTTACCTTCCGAAGATGCTGAAATAACTAAACACAACATTGCTAGTTCTTAGAACATTAGCCAATCCGAGAAAAAAAACCTAAAAGAACTTCATATCCAATCCAAATTTAGTAAGTTTTCCCGCCGGTAAAGGAAACGCCTCCATCATCGTTACACTTCTTCTTACATTACTAAACTCTTAAATCTCATTAATACTCCAGACTACAGACCAATTCCTAATAATCCAACAACATATCTAGAAAAATTAACAAAAGAAATTATCAATAAAACCTCTCTTCCTGTAACATAAAACAATCTCTAATTCCTGGTAAAAAGTCTTCTCGAACACCTCGAATATATATATAATATATATATATATATATAATATATATATATATATATATATAATATATATATATAATATATATATATATATATATATATATATATATATATATATATATATATATATATATATATATATATATATAATCAATAACCCTTCTACCCTAAGGTGTTGGGTGTAAAGTCTCTTTTAGTTTTCATGTACAAACTTCCTCCAATTCTTCTTGTTGCTTGCCAACTTCTTCGCTTGCTTCCTTGGTGACTC
>OU898278.1:130780407-130890407 GCA_918026665.1 Diabrotica balteata | reverse complement strand
ACTTTACTAGATGCAATAAATAGTGAATGCATTCAAATGGGACTTGACATCAACACAGATAAGACCAAATTTATGATGATCAAGGAGTCCAATAAATAATGAACAACTAACTCTTGGTGGACAGCAAATAGAGAGAATGACAAAATATAAATATCTGGGAGCTTACATCAACACAGAATTAGATCCAGACCAAGAGATCCGGGTACGAATAGAAATGGCAAGGGCAGCGTTCTTAAAATTCAAACAATTGTTATGTGACAAAAATCTGAATATTGCGCTGAGACTGAGGTTTGTTGAATGTTACGTCTGGTCGCAACTATTGTACGGGGTAGAAACATGGACACTAAAAGCGCAAATAGTTAAAAAGATTGAAGCCTTTGAACTTTGGATATACCGGAGAATGTTGAGAATCCCATGGACTGCCAGGGTCACCAATGAGGAAGTGCTGAGAAGAATGGGTCGAGTCAAAAAACTGTTGAGAACGATAAAAGTACGCAAGACTGCATACCTTGGACACATACTAAGAAATTAATAAATATAGTCTTCTGCAGGTCATCATGCAGGGTAGAGTCGATTGCAAAAAGGGAATAGGTAGAAAGAGGAAGTCATCATGGCTGCGAAATATTCGAGACTGGACAAACATGACTGTAGACGAATTATTCCACGTTGCAAAAGACAGAGAAGCTTTTAAAAATGTGGTCGCCAACCTCCGTTAATAGGGACGGCATAGGAAGAAGAAACATGCAGCTTAGATGACAGCTACTCTTTTTGAGGACTGGTTTGGTCATCATTTTACGCCTGAACTAGAACGTTATTTTATCCACTTATCCTAGTCGAAACCACTAGGTCATCCTCCCACAAATTTAACGAGTTTTGACTCACATGCGAAAGTTTAAATTTTTGCCACCTAATACAACCAGCTTACTTCAACCGATGGATCAGGGTGCATTAAACATTTAAAGCTTCTTACACCAATCATTTGCATACCTGCATGAAGGTAAAAGAAAAAACAACGAGCTCTCTTTTAAAGACTTTCGGAAACAATTCAACGTTATAGATGTTGATATATTGAACAAAGATATTGTCCAATATTATTGGACAATATTGAAATGAAATTTTACAAAAAAAAAACGATCAGTAGAATCTGAAATCACTGGCACTAAGGTGGAATTATTGATGTCAGAACCTGATGAAATTAGTGATGCGATGAGAGATGTTGTTGATCTTCTTTCTTTCTTTTTTAAGTGCAGTCTCCCAATCAGAGGATGGATATCATCATCACTATTTTTGCTATATCTACTGCTGCTCTGAAGAGTTCTATAAAACTGCATTTAAACTAGTCCCTTAAATTCTTTAACCATGACACTCTCCTTCTTCCTATACTCCTTCCTCCTCTTATCTTTCACTGTATTATCAGCATTAGCAGTTCATATCGTTGTCCCCTTATTACGTGTCCCAGATATTGTAACTTTCTTATTTTTATTGTGTTTATTATTTCGCATTCTTTGCCCATTTCTCGCAATACTTCCGTGTTAGTTTTCTTCTGTGTCCATGCTATTCTAAGCATTCTCCTGTAACACCACATTTCCAAGGACTGTAACTTATTTATGTGTTCTTGCTTCAATGTCCAGCTTTTAAGTCCATATTGCAATATCGAAAACACGTGGCATCTCAGTGCTCTTACTCTCAGTTCTAATCTAACGTCTGAGAATTGTTTTCATTTTTACAAACGCATTTTTTGCTATATCTATCCTAGCCCTTATTTCGGTTGTTTGATCATTATTGTCTGAAATTCAGGTTTCTAGGTATTTGTATTTATCAACCCTTTCTATCGGTATATTTCCCAAATGTATGTTTGTTGGTATATTTGTTTTCTTTGTTATTATCATGTATTTGATCTTTTTTATATTCATTTTTAGTCCATATTTTTCACAGAAACTGTTGTTGATATCGCCATGCAAATTAATATAAAAGGAAATCCACAAAAACTGTAGGATTCCCGTTCCCACAATCAGGAACTGACCATTAATGAACCCACAGAAATGTATGAGGAAGAGCAAGACATTAAAGAGCTTGATGGTTTGGATCCAGTTAAAACTGAGGGTCAAAGGAAACTTAACTGAAGTTTAATTGAAAAGTAATTACAAATTCTCGAAAGCATATAATACAACGAAGAGCTCATTTCTTCTACAAAACAAGGAATAAAAAAATATTAGCCTGTTATGAAGAAGTAGAAGAAATATTTGAGACGTCAAACTACTTTCTTAGGTTTTATGATGCCTTCTACATCAAAATAACTGCGATTGACAAGTTTATATTTGTATATGCTAAGATTTTAATAAACATTTTTTGTAAATAGCTAATTTTGTTAGCTTCCGGTCCCAATTAAAAATAATTTATAGACATACATATACGAAATTATACCCCTACTTACGCGAATTCGATTTACGCGATTATCTCTCGGTGCCACCTATCGCGTAAGTTCGGCATATTACTGTATTTTATTTATATAGAATTTAGTAACGACGGAGACAAAAACAGAACAACATTAATAATTAGCAGGATCGTGGAAAGCTGCTTCCGCCAATAATTATCATTAAAATTATTATTTAAGGAAAGTTCTACTTTAATACTCACCGCTGTTGTTTTTCGCTTTTCTCTCTTCTTCAGCAGTAAATTCCTCTTCAGCATAGCTCTCAGCTGTGACAAATATAACGAATGTTTGAGTTCAGCCATGTTTTTTGGCTGAATGCGGGTCTTTTCAGTTACCTCCTCCCCTGTAATTAAGAGACATCGTGGTTAAGGGAGAAATTAAATATGTATCATTTATACATTGTTTATTTTATTTATTTAAAACAACTCTTTTTATATAGTAACGACACTCAGAGTTCATAATAATAACCAAAATTGTATAAAAATATACGAACCACTGTTTAATCATAAAATAATTTCTGAAAGCTTTTGTTTTACAATTATAAACACGAACTTGGATTTTACTTAAGATTCATTCCTTCGGCTTCAAAACAATATATTCCATCAATGAACAATGTATAACAGAAGATAACATTAACAAGACCACTAAGTTTGTGCACATTTCTAACGATTGTCATCAATGTCCTTTACGAAGTGTCAATCATAACTAAATTTCAATTGCACAGGCTGTACCTTCTCAATATAATATAATGAACAACAATACAATAGTGTGCCGTGGAAAATGGTCTGAATATAACTAGGTAAATGTAATAACATTTCGTATTAATCGTATGATGTCTATTTATTTAAAGCATCTACCATAACATAAATATTAAAATTAAATTGTAAAAAAAGGAAATGGATTAATAATACAGATAGGTATTAAATAATGCATGCTCGTTTTAGTATGTAACTGGTGTCCTATTCTAATTAATTCCTTCTAATGAAGCGATATCTGACCAAACGTATCTTTGAAATTATAAGGAATGAATATAAATGAAGACACAAGTGCATAAAGGATCTATGTAACATAAACTAACGTTTCAAGTAAAATGAATTCAAAGTTTTTTAATCAGAACTTTTTTATTAATAAGCCTAGAATGATACAATTTTGAAGAAACTTAGACCTTAAAGTATACCTTTTAATAATGATAAATTAACAATAATAATTCACAACTAAAGAAAAATATTTAATTATAAATGTACATGAATCCTTTATTCCCTAAGTAACTTAGGTCAACATTTTTAATTCAAAATGCATAAAGGATACAAGAAACAATAAAACGATGTAAAACCAAAGGTTATTTCTAATTCGTTCTTCTTTTTTTTATTTTTTTATTTATTTCATTTTCGATTTCTGCGCCTTCTTTATTTTCCCATAGACGAGTATAAAAATGTCTATAAATTTTCTCTATAAAACAAAGTTGTTGTTTTAAATTATTAATTTTTTCAACGGACAGAGTATTCGTTTTGTTTGGTATAATTTCTAATACAAAACCTTCTCCTGAATTCGCCCTGACATTTTTTATTAAATCCACTTTTAAGAACGGCGTGTTTGGGTCTAAGGAGTTTTTGTAGTAATATTCACCGTAGCTATCCACACGTATCCATTTGATATCATCTCTAAAATCTTTGTTCTATTTAATAAGTGTAATTTATTTTCTATGTGTGCTATAATTTTAAAATGGTCGGTCATATTTATAATAACAGAACCTTTTTACTTGATTCTCTTATAATATCTCTATATTGATCTGCGGCATATATGGTCTCAACTTTTCGTAATTTCTTTTCAATTATTCCAAAATCTCTATCAGAATCTAAAAAGGAATGCCCTACTTCTGGAAATTTCTGGTCTATTATCTTCACGTATCCCTTTAAAATTAAGTACTAATATAGGCATATTAGGTTAAAATTTTTGTTCTGCCCTGCACACGAGTCAGACCATATGAGAAGATGGTTTATTTCTTTCTTTCTGCTTGTTAAAAGTTGAACAAATGTGTGCAAGCTACTGCCAACTTCAAGACTGCCCTTCGTTGCTACATCTTCGGTCCAATTAAAAAAGTAGGCTTTATCACCCTCTGACGTTATTGAGTGGATTCCAAAATTATAGAACCACATCTGTCTCAAATAAAATGCCTTAGAAGTAGTAAGGCGTGGTAAAGGCATGGTCTGTTGTAGGTCCATGGTTAAATAGCATATTTCTTTATTATGTGCCCGTTCTCTATCGACTTTTTGTTGCTCAAAAGCAAATTTAAATTTTTCTTTGTGGATCTCATTCCCTAAATTGGTATCGCACATACTGCATGTATCACTTTTGGGCTGGCCAAAAGACAAATTAAATTCTGATGAGAAAATGTGCGTATAAAAACTTTTTGAAACCAAAAACCATTTGTCCATCTTAGTTTCTTGAACATATTCTTGATACAATTCATGCAGTTTTGTTATATTTAACAAGGGACACAAATACATTTTATTGGCATTTTTGTTTCGCGAATAGTGTGACTGTTCTGCAGGAAAAGAAAGAACGTGTCCTTTTACAGCATCAACCACATCTTTTTCTATCTTATTTGGTCTTGAATTATGATCCCCTCTTTTATCTGGTGAAGGAGCTGTAGTCCCTGATTTTAATCGATTCTGAATGAGTTGCAACTTTTTATTTGATATTTGGTAAAGGGAGATAAAGGCAGTCTTACAGACAGTTTTGATACGTGTCTGACACGTTATTGTGTAACCAAATGTATATGATTTTATTTTTACTAATGTTTTTTCTATGGCGATTAACTGGCATAATCGAAACATATTTAAAAAGTAATGAGTTCTTTGCATTTTGATATAATGTGTAAAACTTACGAAATATTGTTTCCCTATCAAACTTGTTAAATTGCTCATCACATTTCTTTTTGCAATTTTCTTTTTTGCACAAAGATCCTAATTCAGGACTTTTGCTTGACATCTCTTTTTTACTTTTTAATGACATGTATGTCTCACCTCTCTGTCTCGCTAAGGCAGTCTTATTCTTCTTGCATGTTTCAGGACGGCGTTTTCTTATCCTTGATTTGTTTTTTCTGGCAAATTGAATACCTTTCTCTTAACATTATGTCTATTAAAAGACTTTCCTTCCTGTCTAATAGATTTTCAGTATTTTCATGTTGAGTTATAAGTAAAACTGAATCTTCTGCTGTGACATGTGTTACTGATACAGGATGACTTTCATCCTCACAATGAGAATCTTCAAAACTTTCGCTCGAATCAGTACTATCTGGATTGTAGTCGTCTGAAGTATATTCTGGAGAAATTACTTCATCCTCAGATATAGAATCTACAATTTAAAATTTTGTTTAAACATATAGGGTAGGTAGGTTACTTTATAATTTTTATCTGTAGACCAAAACATTTAAACAATTTAATTTTAGAATGAATATTTACCGTTAAATGTATCTTGCAACTCCGGTGAAGATACCTGCTTTTCATGCAGGATATTCTCGATTCTTGGTAGAGTTTTATCTTGTTCAGGTAAAGTTTCGGCAATATCTGCGACAATAAAGTTATGCTTAATCTCTTTTTATCTGATCAAGTTGTTCTAAAATGTTAAAATAATAAAAACATTGCTCAAAACAACTTTTATGCAGGTATTTTGTTACCGCTCTGGTAAACTCTTAACCTCAAATTAATATTAAGAAGCATATTTTAGTAAAAAACAAGATTTATTATTAATTCAACATACCTTCATACTGTTTTTGTCCCAGATTAAGTAAAAGTCTACTTCTTGCTGACATTTTTGCAAGTTATTTCACTATTTTCACTATAAAAGTACACAGTACGATTTTAGATGTAAAGAACAACATAACCTAACTTTAGGGATCTATGTAACATGACATGACAACAGCAATCCGTTTGGTCAGACATAAAAGATCTATGTACAATATTGAGCACATGGATCTTTTATGCACTTTTGTAATAAAATATTGCTTGGTACATAGATCCTTTATCCCCTAAATAAATAGTTGCTAAACGTTTTTAAGCCAAATAAATCTTATGAAGCAAATTTAGGGGTTAAAACAGACCTACTGAGCCTAAAACCTGATTTTTTAAAAAAATCTTACATAGATCCTTTATGCACTTGTGTCGTCAAATAATGTATAATCTTGCCTTTGTAAGATACTAATATAAACTGCAAATTTAATGGAGCATGATTATGGTTACGTCCTATGAAATGGTCAGAAATTGTTTGCTATTTTTGTTTTTTTTTGTATTTAATCTAATTAATTAAAGATAAAATTAACCCATAATACGCTGAACGGCTAAATCAACTAAAAACGAATAAATGTCTGGGAGAGGATAAAATTACAGTGGAAATGTTGAAAATTGGTGGCAGAAAAATGGAACAGGTATTAATAAAGTAATTGATAAAGGAAAGATTCCTTAAGAATGGTACAACTCCGAAGTCATTCTACTATTCAAGAAAGGAGACAAAGCAAACATCGAGAATTACCGACCAATATCCTTGCTATCACATCTGTTTAAATTACTAACTAAAATCATAATCAACCGCCTAACACAGTAGCTGGATTTCTCTCAACCTATCGAGCAGGCCGGATTCAGAAAACATTTTAGTACCATAGACCACTTGCACACTGTAAAAACACTAATAGAAAAATGAACCGATTATATTGTTTCAATTCATATGGCGTTAGTCGATTTCAATAAAGCATTCGACTCCATCGAATTATGAGCAGTTCTTTAATCTCTAGAAATTGCACGTATAGATTCAAGATACACTAACATAATTAAAAAAATATATGAAAATTCCACCATGCAGATAAAGCGGGACGAAAGCACAAAAACTAATCCCATAAGACTACAACAGGGAGTAAGACGAGGAGACACCATCTCTCCCAAACTATTTACCCTTGCTCTAGAAGACATTTTTAAGAAACTAGAATGGGACAACAACGTCGACTTCAACGTCATCAACTAAATGATATGTTACAACAATTATTTGCAGTTTCAGGAGCAGTAGGCTTAAAAATGAACTACAGTAAAACAAAATTACTGAGCCGAGACCAGACAAATATAACAATACAAAATCATACCATAGAAAATGTTGAACATTATGTATATCTAGGTCATGTCATCAAACTAGGAAAACCAAATCAAGATGCTGAAATTAAAAGAAGAACACAACTGGTATGGGGCGCTTTTGACAAACTAGGATATATATTGAAAAAGAAAAAGGTGTATAATACATGCATACTACCACAGCCACCTTTACTTCCAAGCCATGAAGTAGAAATTTGACAACAACGCGTGGTAGTCCGACCGTGGTTTGTTTTGTTTAACATTTCATATAGGAAGGCTTGTAAAGTTTGTTGAATTTAGTGTTTTTTTTAACTTTATTCGAATGTTTTATTTGTAAATTGTGTTTAAATGAATTAGAAAATATTAATATAAGTGAAATTTCGTTAAATTTAGAACTTTTAGAAGATTCTTAACGACAATTTAAAAGGCAAGTATAAATATATCCTACAAAACAAACTGAAAATAATAATACTTTTGCTTCTTGTTACAAAATATGTAAACTAAAAACAACAATAATAATACTTTTGTTTTTTGTTACAGATTATCTGGCATTGTTGTGTACCTGGTTGCAAAACCAATTATGCCAGTACTTTAAAAACGAAACAGGCAGAAAGTACGTTTTCGTTTCCCAAAGATCCCCAAAGAAGGTATACTGGGTTATACTCTATTCATAGAGAAGGCTATACAATTACCAAATCTTCCGTAGTATGTGCCAAACATTTTCATGAAGATGATATTCAGCGGACTGAACAATGAAAAGATAAAGATGGAAATGTACACATTGAAAAGTTAATATTTCCCAAATTAAAAGGCAATGCAGTTCCTAATATATTTCCTGAAGTACCATAATATGTAACTGTTCATCGTACTAAAGAAAGAAGGAATCCCGAAGACAGAAAAAACTCTTTGCATAAGAAGAGGGAAAAAGAGATAACATAATTATGACAATTAGACTTAGACAATAATATCCCATTGAAAAACTGGACAAGTAAAATTACAAGTGACTGTGTATATTTCTATGTATTAAACATTAATCAGTTGGGACACAAGTGTGATAATATTTGAGTAATATAAAGTGTGTAATTTTAGTGTAATCGTCAATGTAGGTAAGAATAGATTAAGTAGTAATGATTTGAAATGGATTTTACAATATAGTAAATTAGATGGTCACAATTAGAGAACTTACTTTCTCATTTAGATCTGCTTTTTAGATAAGTGATAACAAATTTGAGTATTACATTCAAAAATCTTTTGAGAATATAGGCTATTTGAAATCGATATACAAGTTCTAAAAAAATATGTTACATTCAACACATTTTTCATGTATACCTCTCTTAACTTGGTCTATAAGACAAAAAACCTATTCATATTTAAAATTGCTACTTTCGTATACCTAAGTATGAAAATTCAACAAAAGTTATAAGTAAATAGTAAAATATTTAATTTTAAATTAGATTAATTTAGAACCATATTTATATTGTGTCTGATTTCTTAGGATGAATTTTTTAATCATAATAGTTACACTAAGTTTTTACTGAACAAATTTTATATCTTTTGTATTTTTAATAATCTTTTTAAATGTCGTGTTAATGTATTGTGTTATTTATATGCTTAAGTACTTAATATTTAAAATTTCTAGAGATTTTTGACTGCATTTGATTGTAAGATTAACTGTTTGACACTGTATTTTAAGTGCAATAAATTTTACTCCAGTGATTATTTGATTGATAATATAACCTAAATAATAATAAAACTTTATATATATATTTATTAGGTAAATATAAGGTTTTATTAATTTAATTTCCCTAAAAATATTTCTGTAATGAATTGAAGTTTTCAAAATATCAGTTTCCTAAAATTCAAATTAGTTTAATTTTCTGGTAAACCTTACAGCTGATTATAGGACTACCGACGTCATAGAATGCGGTGTTGCCTTTTTTACTTCATGGCTTGGAAGTAAAGGTGGCTGTGATACTAACAGTTTGTACATACGATTTGGAGACAGTAGCCCTTACCAAAAAATCTGCTAAACAATTAGAAACAACGTAAAGAGCAATGAAACGAATCATGCTTGGAATATCACTGAGATACAAGACTATAAATACCGAGATAAGACGTGGAACGAAGATTAGGGATAGTGTGGAAGAAATTACAAAAATGAAATTGCACTGGGAAGGTCCCGTAGCCCGATATAATAATAACAGGTGGACACGGATAATTCTAGAATGGAGACCAAGGATGACAACAAGAAGCATGGGAAGACCTCAAAAAAGATAGGTAGATGACATAAGAGCAGTGGCAGGCGAACAGTGGATTAAATTGGCGCAAGATAGAGAAAGATGGAAGAAATTGGGAGAGACCTACATCCAGAAGTGGATGGAAAATGGTTGACAAAGTCACTGAACGGCCAAAAAAGTGGCTACTCTATAAATTTCCGAAAATAAAAATTCATTGTAAGTTTTCTACACTGTTTCATATTGCGTCTCAATTTAAATATTTATTGCAATCATGTATGCTTGTTTTTGACAGTTTTGACGTTTATGTTGTTGTTTTCTGTAGTCGCTGTTTATCTCTTAAGTTGAAAACATTTAATTAAAAGTAATTTAGCTTTTTAAATGGGGATTTCGACTAAGTGAATAAATAAGATATGGGGTTATCTATACTAGATGTTGCTCGAATTATTGCATTGCTACAAGACGGAAGAAATCAAGTTTATGTATCCGAAACTTTACGTGTTCCGAGAACTACAGTACGGAGAGATTTCCATCGCTTTATAGAGACTGGTACATACTTACGTCGACCTGGTTATGGTCGTAGAAGAATTACCTCGCAAAGAGATGATCGTTATATTGGGATGGAAGCTTTGAGAAATCGCCACTGCAATTGCTGCTAAAAACCGCCGCAAGAGGTTCGAAATGTGAATGTAAGTGAGAGAACGGTTAAAAGACGACTTAATGAAAAAGGACTAATGGTAAGAAGGCCGGCTATTGGTGCGAAATTACAACCTAAACACTGTAGGAATCGATTAATTTTTGCTCTAAAACATCAACACTGGGATATACAGGATTGGATAATTCTCTCTACTTATGAATCGTGGTTCTGTTTGAAATCTGGCGATGGCCGAGAGAGGATTTGGAGATAGAAGAAATGAAAGATATGCTCAAGCTTGTATGTCACGGAGAAAACAGTTTGGTGGTGGTGGTGTCATAGTTTGGGCTGGAATCTCATTTGAAGCTCGAAGTGAACTTATTTGCATCAATGGCCCCCTGAATGCTCACCGGTATATAAAGGATGTTTTGGCTGAAGCAGTAGTTCCATTTGGTCCATGTACTGGAGACAACTTTATAAATGGTAATGCACGGTAGCATACTGCAAGAATCGTGGCAAATTACTTGGGAAAATTAGGAATTAATACTCTAGACTGGCCAGCCTACAGCCCTGATCTGAATATTATCGAACATTTTTGGGATAAACTTCATCGTAGGGTTAGAAGTCAATCAGGCCAGCCAGAAAGTCCAGCAGAACTTTAAAACATGCTTCGTGAAGAATATTACTCAAGTTTTTATTCAAAATTTGATTATTTTTATTTAAAATCATATGCAGACGGTTATAGAGCATAATACCTGATATAAGACAATTTTGTTCAAGTAACTTGTAACTTTTATTGTTTGTAATTTGTTTCGATATTACACTATTTTCTTTTTTGACCTTCTAATTAAACAAATCATGATAAGAAATCAAGCAGTGATTGCCATTTTTTGTTTAAATAATGTAAGATGTGAGTATACAATAGAGAATGCAGAGTACGAATGCAGGGGAAACTCTCTGAACCTTTTAAAACAAATAACGGGATACGTCAGGGAGACCTACTCTCCTGTATACTATTCAATCTAGCTCTGGAAAAAGTAATACGTACGTCACAAATCACAACTACCGGTTCAATATATGACAAATCTGTGCAAATCCTAGCATATGCTGATGATATCAATATTGGTGGGAGAACGAAAAACGCAGCACGAGAGGCGTACGACGCACTAAAGGAATGAGCTACGAAAATGGGTTTAATAATTTAACACCAATAAAACGAAATACATGAAAATAGGTTCGCAACCACAAATACTACGGCCACTTGTTATATAAAACGACGTCATCGAAGCAGTTAACGAATTTGTATACCTGGGGACGCTCGTCAATACTGAAAATGAAACTACCGCAGAGATAAACCGCAGAATTTGCACGGCTAGTAGATGTTATTTTGGGCTTAATGTCCTTTTTAAATCTACAGTTATATCAAGAAATACAAAAGTAAAACTCTACAAAACAATAATACGCCCAGTCCTAACATACGTTCAGAAACCTGGACTTTAACAAAAAGCAATGAAAACATTCGAAAGAAAAATACTAACGCGAATCTATGTCCAAATAGAGCTTCTGGACCTCTGCGTGCTCAATGAGACATTTTCCGAAACCAATTTTTTTATTTCTTCTGGATTTTTGATTTTGATTTTTCGTCTGGATTGATTATATCTGTCAAAAATTGATTATGCCTCGAAATGAGGAAGAATAACGCCAGGAGTCGATGAAATGTGTTCGGAAATGTATAAGGTGGTTTTGTATTACAAAAGGTGGTGATCAACTTTTTGCAGAAATCCATAAGCTAATAGTACCTACTTAGATTACAGAATAAATTGGCACCAGAAGAGTGGTTATAGGGAATAATATGTCCGTTGCATAAAAAGGGTGACCAACTGAAGTGTAAGAACTATAGAGGCATTACTCTGTTAGCCTCTGCGTATGAAATCTTCTGCAATGTATTGTTTGAAAGACTTTTACAAAGGATATTGTATCCTCTCTGTATACTATCTCTTCGTCGACTTCAAAATAGCCTATGACAGTGTGAAATGAACTGCATTATATAATACAATGATAGACTTTGAGGTCCCACCTAAGTTAGTTAAGTTAACTTAACTAACAATGGAAAACGTAATCTCATGCGTTAAAATTGAAGAAGAAAACTCTACGTTCTTTGACATTAACAATGGTCTAAGACATGGATACGCGCTGGCGTGTCTCATCATTAATATTGCTTTGCAAAAGGCAATCATACAATTAAGTATTAGAATAAATTGAACTATTTTTAATAGATCGACGCAAAGTCTCGCATTCGCAGATGATATAGTTATAGTGGGCAGAAGTATAAGGGGCATGGTGCGTGTTTTACAAGGCTTGCGGACGCGGCAAGGGAATTAGGACTTGTGCAGTTTTGAGCAAGAAGGCTGAGTAGGACAAGGTCTAGATTTACTTTCAGGAGTTTCTAGACTAGGCCTAGATAGACTAGGGCTTGCTACATCCTTCAGTTTGTTTTTCTTTGTTTTGCAAGTCTTATACCTAGTACCTACTTTCTTCTTGTTTCTCATTTCAACACTATAATATATCACAAATACGAAATAAATTAATATTTCAAACAAAAAACTCACTAGAACAGAACAATCAGCAAATAACTAACGAACTTCACAATGATTTGTTTACAAACACAGTGACTAATCGCTAATACAGACAACTCACTTCACATTAATACAGACACCTGCAGTATATCCAACATAACACAACAAAAATCATAGATAAACATGTAAGTAGCACTATATCAAACCATTTTATGCGCGCAAGCAGAACCCATCACCAAAACTGTCCAAAGTTGAGTGCAGACGTTCAAAAAACAAATAATTTTGTAACCATGGAAATTTTCTGCTATAATGTATTATATAGCGTTGGACAAAGAAGATTTCAGAGAATTATTTTGAATCATAACCAAAAAAAACTTAAAAAATTCAATTTTCAGACTTTGGCTGCCCTTAACTGTCGATAGCCTTTAAGTATACGGAAATGTAAATTTAACAGTACTTTTCTACGACGAAAATCTTTTCTAAGTTCAGGTTTTACTCCCTAGCCCTTGCATAATAATTTTTTTTAATAAATATATTATGAGCTCAACTAATATAAATAAAACAAGTTCTAATATAAATATAATTAAATCGACGAAATTGCACCATAGTTATTTATTACGAATGATCAGAATATGTTAATTGATGAAGGCTTACAAATGAAACGTCCACAGTAGCAAAATCAGTTGGAATTAACTCTGTCCAAATATCGAATGAATCGTAATCAACGCTATCCAAATACGCACTCATCAATACTTGGGATGCGAACAGAACAAATATTCAGTTTTATGTTGGCTGTTTCATTGTCGTTATAACGTTAATCAATCACATAGTACGGACTGAGGAAAGTATTTTCTGGATAATTTCTTGTGAAGGCTAAATCTGTAGCTATATAAAAATTGTTAACTGAAATTACACTGCACGAATGGCTTGTCCATCGAGCAAACAGACAAAAGAGGGAATCTAATCCTTATGAAAAGGAGACCAAAAAAGTGGCCTCTGATGGCGGACATATCCGGAAATGCGAATGCGCCAAATTTAAATTTTCCGACACTTATTAATAGTAGCTATATAATATTTTTTAGAATGTGTCTTAGACGAGAAAGTTTTAATTAATTATTAACGATAATAGTCTAAAATGCGACACAATTGTTAAAAAACTTCAATATAAATAAGATTTCATGAGACATTTGTGACAAACAATAACATAACCCAACTAAATTTGATGTCAAACAAGGAGAGAGACTCTCTTTCCTTGTTTAATGTGGCCTCTAAAGATCGCACTTCCTGTCTAACAATATTTTTGCCCCCACTACCTTTACATTCCCTCTTTTGTCTTTTTGCTCGATGGGCTTGTCACAGCACTAAGCTGTTTTAAGTTAACGTTAATTTTATAGAGATCTTAACCCGTAATTCGACATTTGTTTGTATCATGTTGTTAAACGCACTGTGGGCTTAGATTAGATAGATAAATTCAATGAGATGGCTTTTGAGCTATTTCACTGCGACCTTTTCAGATCTATTGTGTTTTTTTAATCCTAGATTCCGTCCTC
The DNA here is from genome assembly GCA_918026665.1 of Diabrotica balteata. Classification (NCBI taxonomy): domain Eukaryota; kingdom Metazoa; phylum Arthropoda; class Insecta; order Coleoptera; family Chrysomelidae; genus Diabrotica; species Diabrotica balteata. The sequence goes on along the minus strand of OU898278.1, from coordinate 130,875,862 downwards.
TAGTCTGACCCTTTTTAAAAGGTCTGATAGTTTCGAGACTGAACCTTCCATGCAACTCTATGTCGGTGGCGTTTCTTCGCCTAAAGGCGGACTCAAACGACTCGTGTACTTGGCAAGTACACAATTATTTGCCTACTTTGCAAGTATACGAGCTTTGCGATTGTGATGGCAAGCAGGACGCTTACACGACGTGTACAATTCACAAGTTTGAATGCTTGAACAGACATTGCAAGTATATGCAAGTATTCTTAAAAACCTTGACTACTGAATCAGTGGTGTGACAGTTAATATGGATAGAAGTCGTCCGGAAAATCTCGTTGTTGCTTTCGCAGCTTTTTTTGTAATAAGCTCCGCTTATTTAATTAAATTACAAAAAAAAGAGAAGAAGATGGTGGATGATATCATTAAATAAAAGTCGAAACAGGTAAGTACCTGTATTTAAAATTAACTGAAACAGCATTGTAGATACAGAAACTGAAAAAAAATATATATATATAAATCTCAAATAATATAAACTCATTTTTTCAGATTTACTTCTAAGATAAGAGGTTCTCACTCCTTAGAGACTGAGCTAGACGACGCCTAACAGTGGGCTCCCAAAGAAGAAGGAGGCTATGGTTACCTATTGGTACATCTTTTCTGATGGGCCGTTCAATGGTTACAAAATGTCTCGATACGGTCGAGAATATTTTTTTGAGTGAAACCGTTAATTTCTATAAATATTTTTATGTTGTAAACATAATGCAGATAGTTGTATAACTTTAATTACCAAATTACAATAAATTAATTAAAAATGTAGAAAATATGGACTGGACATAAACACCAGCAAAACCAAGCTAATGATCATCAGCAAGGAAAACATAACTGGAGTAAATCTGTATGTGAACCAAATGAGGATTTTAAAGAGTCTCACAATACAATTACTTGAGAACTATAATCAATGAGTCGTGGGCAATACCCAAGAGATTAAATGTCGCATCGGAAAGCTGTGTTTAAAAGCCATGACCTCACCCTAGAAACAAAAATAAGGCTCCTTAAATGTTATGTGTACTCAGTGCTTCTGTACGGAGTAGAAACGTGGACACTAAACGCGGAAATTCTATCAAAACTTCAGGCTTTTGAGCCATGGTCATACAGAAGGATCCTAAAAATACCATGGACAGACAAAGTCACCAATGAAGAAGTGCTGCGGAGAATGAACACAACTGCGGATTTGGTCAATATCGTGAAGGGCCGTAAGCTGCAGTAATTTGGCCATATAATGAGAAATCAAGGCAGATACGAGCTACTTCAATGCATTTTACAAGGTAAAATTGAAGGAAAAAGGGCCCCAGGACGAAGAAGAATATCCTGACTTGCTAACCTGAGAGAATGGTATGGAAAGACCTCAACACAGCTATTTCGTACAGCTACCAACAAAGTTATCATAGCCAGAATGATCGCCAACGTTCGGAACGGACAGGCACCCTAAGAAGAAGAATTACCAAATCGTTCCGATAATATTAAAAGTGCAAATTTTGCCGGGCTTGCAGGACGTCTCGCATTCCAAAGCGCCAGTCCCGTACTGCAGAAAAATTGCTGTCCCGTCCCTCAGAAAAATCGCTGTCCCGCCCGTCCAGCCCGACAAAGTGCGGGACGGGACGTCCCGCATGCTGGTTTTTCCGCTAGGTGACAGAATCTGCATAGGTCATCATCATCTGCCAATTCCATCAGCTTTAAGTGCCTATTCTGTTTACAGTGACCTATAAGCAAACCTACTATCGCTTCGATTATTTTCCTGTTTTTGCTTATTAAGTCTGCTGTAAATTTTGGCAAATATTCTATAATGAACTGTTTCGCCTGTCTCTGTCCTGAAGGCTACCCATTTTCTTGTAGCCGTTCAGGTTGCACTGCGGGCTTTTTCTATTCTTATTTCCTCGGTGTATTCGTTATAAAGGTATAACAATTTCGGAAATATTTTTCCTAGGTAATTGCATTTATGTACTCGTTCCATTCGTTCATGGATTACATACAAAACGAGATTATTGATATGTTTCTTTGTAAATACCATTTTGATTTCTTTGTATTCTGTGATAAACCTAATTCTTCGCTGGCTTCTACTACCTTACACTTATTATTCTCTGTAGGACGTCGGTATTTTCTACAATGAGCGCGGTCTCATCGGCGTATCGGATATTACAAATGGGATGAACTTTGATCTTTATTCTGGTTATTTCGATCTCAAGGATTTTTTTATTACCTTTTCCGAGTAGTCGTTGAATAATGTTGAAGACAACAGATAACTCTGTCGCTTCTGATTTTTATTTTATGTGACACAAAGCTATTTATTTGCACTGTAGCTTTTTTTTTCATAGAAAAGATTGTTTATTAATCGAATGTCTCTTGTATCAATGTTTGTATTGACAGTGATGCCAAATGTTTTATTATAGTCTAGAAAACAAACAAACATATCGTAGATATTAAAAGCAAATAATGGATCTCTGGTTTCTATAGTAGAAGTCACAGTTAGAATGCAGTGTTAGCCTTAAGGCGCGCAGCGATGTCGCTCATGTCGGCACAGGCACAGTGGTAAGTGTGCAGTAGTTTGGCGATATACTAAAAAATAAGGACCGTACGCGCTTCGTTTTATAAATCTTTTTTCATTAATTTAACTTAAATTAAGTTAAATAAGAGAATAAACAAAAAAACATTAAATATATAAAAAATGCCTATATACATAAAATATCTAATACCTCATAAATACTTATATACATATATACAAAAAACGCAAGTAGTTTACCCTATACGACACGATAAATATATATACATAAACTACACAAGAAGATTATAACTAAAATATACTGTATGTACAGTACTAAAAAACACAATGAGCGTTAAATCTGAGTAAGCTTCTTTTATCAACCGTTTTACCGTATTTTCTTTAAAATCGATGTTGTTTGAAGCCACATACCTTTTCACGTGACTGCACATTATCTCAATCGGGTTCTGCTCGTAATGGTAAGGCGGCAGTCTCAAAATTAACGCCATTATCCAAAACGACAACGTTTTCTTTGTCTTTCGGCAAGTTTGGAATTAATGTCCTCTCAAATCATTCTTCATACAGATCCCCGTTCATTTCGTCATAGTAATCAGCGGTTCCCTTCTTGGTCAAGAAAGTTAATTCGGCCCATGACACAAAACCAGTTTCGCTTCCAGCATCAAGAAGAAACCGAGGACCTCTTTGAGTTGAAGCTTTCAGTCCAGTAGGGAACCCTTTCATAAATGCAACTCATGGATTCTTGATCGTTGTGTTCCTCCATTCCTTTTTGACTGAAGCACCGACGTTAGTTCAAGACTAATCGGTATAAACAGGGTTTACATCATCCTTCTTCCTCAACGTTTTTATTTGACTGAGGTACTTGTGTCTCCGGGATATGATATCATTCCTTTCCATCATTATCGAATCTCGACCTCTTTTACCATATTCAAAACCCATGTCATTTAGTAGAATACGAAATGTCGTTTTTGAAAAATCTAGTAGATCCTCATCATACTTCACTCTGTTTATTATGCTGTCAACGGTTGGTGGTATATTTTCCAAAAAAAAAATCATGAACAACTTTAAGTAATTAAAATCGTAATTATTCGTAAGTATTCTCACGTGAATTGGACTGGAAACTGTTTTTCTTCCTTTTTTTGTACCGGTTTCAGTTCGCCTTGCTGGGCCTCTTCGCTGATCTCATACATTTTCCCACAGTAATAGTCAAGCTGTCATTACTTTTTAAGTTCAGATAATAGTTCATTACATTTAACACCACACGTTTTACTTGCACACTAAAAATCATACCCTGTAAATTCACAACAGATACTGGTAACGGCTCCATGGTGTAGGCACTTTCAGTGATAATTGTTCGACTGTTCTAACAACCATTCAAATTTCGTCATTTTGTGTCATGTGGAACAATTTCACCCAACAATATCATTAGACTGATAATTGCATTCAGTGCAATTTTCAATCCCTATGACAACAGGATCGAGTTTGACAACTTCATCCAAATAAATTTCAAAATGTCACGTTTCTATAAAACCATACTTGAATCTCGATCAAGAACACCACAACAAGATTATAAATATTATGCGTGGTAATAGATCTTCTAGACAGGACAAAAATTGGGAAACGATTAGCAAAGCCCTTGTGGAAACAAGTGAAAACGTGCTGGGCCTAAAGAAAGACGTAAAGAAAGAGTGGATTACGAGAGAAACGTGGAACAAAATAGAACGTCGCAAACACATTAATCTAGAATTACTAAATTCCAAGACAGCAGCAGAGAAGAACCGACTTAGAGAAAGTTATAGAGAAGCGAATAAAGCTGTCAAGAAGGCAGCAAAGAAAGACAAAAGAAAGTGGGCAGAAAATCTTGCCGAAGAAGCGCGAGTCGCCGATGAACATCAAAACATGAGACAATTATATAATATCACTAAACAACTAGCCAATAAAAGATATACTACCCACCAACCAATTGTAAAAAGTGCTACAGGTGAAGATATTACAACGCCACAGGAACAAGTCAAAAGATGGCATGAATATTTTAGCGAATCTCTAAGTGCAGTCCCAACACCACCAGAAGACGCAGAAAACCTAATACCCAATATCCAACTGAGAATTAACACCAACGAACCAACAACGCAAGAAATAGAAATGGCCATAGAAAAACTGAAAGCACACAAAGCAGCCGGCCCTGACAATATTCCACCAGAGTTGTTAAAAGCTTGCCCAGGTACAGTGGCAGAGCTAATCCAACCACTCTTGAAAAGGGCTTGGAGAGAGGAAAAGTTCCCCAAAGAATGGAAAACGGGATTAATAATAAAGATACCAAAAAAGGGTGACAGAAGATATTGCGAAAACTGGAGAGGAATCACACTTCTGAATACTATAAATAAATTAACAGCAATAATTATAAACAACCGACTAACAAAGAGTGTAGAACCAATGTTGAGGAAGGAACAAGCCGGTTTCAGACCAAACAGATCATGCGTGGACCAAATTAACACACTAAGAATAATTGTAGAACAGTCACAGGAATTCAACTCTCCTCTCTTTGTGTGCTTTGTGGACTTCAAGAGAGCTTTTGACACGCTCACACACACGGCCATATGGAAAGCACTGCAGGAAATAGGAATACCAGAAAAAATAGTAAATCTCATCAAAGAACTCTACAGTGACACAGAAAGCAAAATCCTACACAACGGCATAACATCTGACCCAATAGCTATGCTAAACGGAGTAAAGCAGGGCTGTGTTTTATCCCCTATACTATTTAACATTGTACTGGACTCCGTACTAACAAAGGTAAACTCTAATAGAGGAATTTACTGGGGATTAACAAACAGACTGGAAGACCTAGATTACGCTGATGATATATGCCTCCTAGCACATACAAAACAGGACATGCAACTCCAAGTAAACAAAGTACAAGAAGAATCAAAGAAGGTTGGTCTAGAAATAAACACCAACAAAACCAAAGAAATGCGATTTGGTACCAGAAACAACCAACCTATTATTATCAACGACCAGAAAATTGAGAGAGTAGCGGAATTTGTATATCTGGGCAGCATAATTGACTGTAATGGGGGTACAGAGCGTGATGTACATGAAAGAATAAATAAGGCTCGCAACGCCTACAACATGCTTAACAACATATGGAAATCCAGGATTTACCCAACGAAAACGAAACTAAAAATCTTCAACACAAACGTAAAAGCTGTATTACTGTATGGCTGCGAAACGTGGAAGATATCAGCACCCATAGTACACCAATTACAAGTTTTCATTAATAGAGCGTTACGAAAAATCCTTCGTATATTTTGGCCTAACCGAATCTCCAATGAAAATTTATGGAACCAAAGCAACCAAGAAAATGTCATAAAGCAAATAAGGCGAAGAAAATGGAGATGGCTGGGCCACACACTCCGTAGACCGCCAAATGACATTGCCAGGACAGCACTGGATTGGAATCCCCAAGGCCGACGGAAAGTAGGCAGACCTAAGGGAACTTGGAGAAGGACAGTACTGGACGAAGGGAGAACAATGGGAAAATCCTGGCTTGAAATCAAAGCACTAGCCAGAAATAGAGTTCGCTGAAGACACTTTGTGGAAGCCCTATGTTCCTCTTAGGAATCTTGGGACTATATATATAATAGATTTTCTATAGTAGAGAACAGCAACGAATCTAATGTTAACTTAAATTTTAATAATTGTACTTTCACTAACTGTACTTTTAATAAATAAATGTTTCGTTATGATTTTTTTTTCGAAAAATTATCCGCCGAATATCCCTAGGACATTGATGAATGCCTCATAATTTCATGACAAATTTCTCAAGCTCGTTGCTTGGTAACAGCACTCAGCCTTCGGCTTCGTGCTATTACCAAGGAACGAGCTTACGATTGTCATGAAATTATCTCGTCTGTTATCAATGTCCTAGGGATATTACTACTGAAAATGAAATAGAATTGAGCTTTTATAGTTTTTGCCAACTAATTGGCAAATTTGAATCTTATGGCCAATACCCAAATTGACAAAGAGACATGTTTGCTTTGCGTGGATAATGGAGATTAAAACTGATTCGCTTCTCCTAATGACTTTATTTCACAAAAATGTGTTTATAATGAAAGCTATTGAAAATTGATAAATATAGGTAAGAGTTTTTGATATATTTCACTTTTTTATAATATTTTTCTTCATGTGATTGTTTAGTTCGACAATGTAACTCTCTTATTTATACATCGATGATTGAATCATGCTTTAGTTGAAACAATAATGATAGTCTTTTATACAACCATAGGTAATTGTTGTGTGCGCGTATATTCCAGTGCTATGATTCTTAAACCCGATCCTGATGTGCCGCTCGGGGAAAACCGGCAACGTGGTCGGCCGTTCTCCCGTAAGAAATACATTGCCTATCTTACCTGAACTGCATTCTAACTGTGGATTCTACTATAGTCTGTTTTTAAACCCAAGTGTGTTTGATTCCATGGGCTATCTCAATTAATATTTTTTTAAATCAAGTCGTTTGCAAATTATTTATTCTCACATTATTCCTTATGTTTTAAATAAATACGTGAGGATAAAAAATAGCATTACATTTTAAAATAAAGAAATTTCATAATAATTTTTATACACTGAATAAAAAAATAAAAGGTGGCTTTTCAATCCTTTTATAGAAAACAAGAAAAACAATTTTGCAATATCTGCTGAAACAAAAGGATGGGATCCTTCATCAAACAAAACAAATTGGTTGTTAGGGATGCTCGGGGATAACATATTCTACTGAAAAACAAACAACTCTAACGATAGGCTTTTGAACGTTGAGTATTTGACATCGAAATCAATAAAACCCCATGTGTTTCTATAAAAATTTAACAAAGGCTATTAGAAGTCACTAGTACGAAATCCAAACACATAATTTTAAATCGCTGATTTTTTAACACGCTGATTAATGATATAATACAGGTATACATTATTTCTATTTAAGTCTGTACCATCAGCTGTTAGAAATTTCCTAATTTTTAAGTTTATTACTCAAAAACCAATAATTTATATTAAATATCAGTGCACAAACAGTACGCCAATAGAGCCTTACTTCTTCTTTGTTTTTTTTTGGGTTTCGATTATATAATCATTTACCCAGTACATGTAAGGTCGTCTTGCTCTAGGCAATGCACAGCCAGGATAAATTTCTCTTTCTGTTTACTGCTATTGACAGATAGGTTGAAAGATCACCTTTTCCATTTGTTTATATTTATCTTCTTTCTATAATAAAGGGGGAGAAAGTTTTACGTACATTTAAGGTTAGATTAGACTAACATTACTGTATATCTTGTTTTTTTGTAGCGCATAACGCAACGAAAATATAAAATACCAAAGCCCTTGTTCCCTTTACTTTAAGTTTTCATGTAGCGTAAAGTTTTATTTGTATGTACATGTACTTCTTTGTAAGTAAATAAATAAATTTAAATTATATAAATAGGTACGGGTAGGAACTCCTTTTTGGATAGTCCTATCAGGGAAAGTGAATCGATCCATGCCTTCCGCAGATTCCAGGTGTTTCCTCACCCGGGAAACTAGTACCTGCTAAGGGTCCCTTGTCCAGGGTCACAGATGAAGTCCACAATGGCATCCAGGGCGGAGAAAAAGGTCTTCACAACGGTCTAGATGATGGAAGTGGTAGCCCCCTCGTTTTAGGGCTTCTTTAAAATCGAAGGGTAGGTGAGACTCTAGCTATAGTGGAAGCAACTCGCATAGAAGAAGGATACTCTGATGTAAAATCCCTGGCCGTCCAGGTTGGGGGTTGAGGCACAATGATGTTGAATACGTACAATGTTAAGAAGCCTAACCAAAGCCTCGGAACAAAAGATTGGAAACACAGGAGACGAACACAGTAAAGAAAACGGATAATGAATTTTTGTACATGGAATGTGCAAGGTATCTCCCGAAAAACACCAGAAATCATGTCAGAACTCAAAAATGCAGAGATAGATATCGCGGTGCTTACAGAAACTAAAAAGAAGGGTATGGGTTCTGAAAAGTGTGGTCACTATGACCTGTTCTATAGTGGAGTAACTAAAGACCAAAGAGCACAACAAGGTGTTGCTATTGTTACTCGCAAAACTTTAAGAAGACATATTACCTCTTGGAAAGCAATTAATCAGAGATTGATAAAAATGAGCATCACGATAAATGGAAGCAGAATAGCCATATAAGGTGTATATGAAATTAATGAGCATGCATTGGTCAACAGTAAAGACGCATTTTTCGAGCAACTGAACGATGAAATTATAAAAGTAGGAACATCTAGGGAGATTATACTTCTAGGAGACTTCAACAGCAGAGTTGGATGGGAATTGAACAACAAAGTGGTAGCAGTACACAGTGAAAATATCAGAAATGATAATGGAACCAGATTAATACAGCATGCACACAAAATAACTTAAAAATATTAAACGGATTTTATCCACATCGCGATATACACAAATACACGTAGATACAACAGACCAGAAATCTAAAATATATAATAGATTATAGCATTGTAAGACAGAAAACTACAATTAAAATACAAGATGTGCGAGTAGCCAGAGAGTCATCATGTGGCACCGATCATAATCTGCTAAAAGTTAAAACGGTACTCCCAAACAGATAAGAAAAAGTAAAGGAGCACATCGAATAAAATCAGTTAATAAAACAAGTACGGTAAAACTTAGACAGTTTAAACCATGAGAGTGTAAAGCTACTGTATAAAAAACGATTAGACCAAAAATTAGAAATGGGTAGTTTTTAAAATACCGAAGAACACTACGAACACTATGAAGTACTGGGTAAATGTGATGAAAACCATAAAGAAATAAAACCGTACTGATGAAGAAATAGAGAAGGAAATTAGAGATACACGTCGGAAATACCAAACATTCTTAACAACAAAAACAGAAAACGATAAAACAATTTACAAAGAAGCACAAGCCAAAGTAAGAAAAAAGATAACTCTAAAAAAGAACGAATCATAGGAACAGAACTGCCAAAATATCAACACCTACATAGGAGGTAGAAGAAGCACAGAGAGTTGGAGATTGATTAAAAGTATGAGAAATAATAAGAAAAAAGACGTTATATCACCAATAACAACAGAAAAATGGGAAGAATATTTCAAAAAATTACTAACAGAACAAAGACCAGAATTTACTAACATGGAAGACAACACGATAGGTATACGTATAAATTCATCACCATTACAAATAAGTAAATCAAAGATGGAAGAAATAACCAAATCCCTGAAAAATGGAAAATTCCCTGGTCCTGGTGACATCCCTGCAGAATTAGCGAAAGCCGGTACAGACAAACTCCAAGAACAGTTAAGAAAACTCTTTCAAGACTGCTTTAATGGAGCCGAATTACCAAAAGAATGGAAATTATCTATCATGTCAACTATCCACAAAAAGGGCAGCAAGGATCAATGTAAAAATTACAGAGGAATTGCGGTAAACAGCACAATAAGTAGAATGTATGGGAAACTTATTAAGAACAAAATAGAAAATAACTATAGAGATTACGAAGCAGAGGAGCAAGCTGGTTTTAGAGCTGGGCGATCCACAGTAGACCACCTGTACTCTATTACGTAAGTTATTGAGAAAAAAACAGCTGTCAATAAAGAAGTTCACCTGGTGTACGTAGACTTACAAAAAGCATATGACAGTGTACCCCTGAGTAAACTATGGTCAACCCTACAGCAAACCAACATTAAGCATGGTCTTATCAAAGCAGTCCAAAGTCTGTATAATGGAACGACTGCAAAAATTAAAACTTTATCAAGGATATCTGAGGGATTTAAGGTCACGAAAGGAGTAAAGCAGGGTTGCTGTATTTTGCCTACCCTTTTCAAAATTTATCTGGAACAAGCACTCAAGCTGTGGAAAAGAAAATGTAACGGCATGGGAATCCCTCTCAATGACGAGACTAAACTGTACATCTTATGTTTTGCTGATGACCAAATAGTGATTGCTCAGGATCATGACGACTTGAGTTATATGACTCGGAAGCTAATAGAAAAATATAACAAATGGGTTCTCGAAGTCAACATTAAGAAAACTGAAGCCATGTGTATTGGAGGACAAAGCAGTCCATTACATTAGACGATGGGGTAGAAATTAGACACTGTGATGAATACAAGTATCTGGGTATGAAGATAACTCAAGATAGAACACTATATACTATATATATATATATATATATATATATATATATATATTATATATATATATATATATATATATAATAAGTCCATTGCTGTTTGCGCTTTTCTTAAATGACCTACATGAAGCATTGGGAGGCGGTTTGGAAATAAATGGTTTAATTATAAGACTTTTATTATATGCAGATGATTTGGTTTTAATGGCAATCAATTCGAAGGTGCTACAGCGGATGATTAATGAACTAGAAAAATACTGCAGGATGTGGAATCTAAAAATAAATTTAGATAAATCGAAAATTCTTGTGTTCAGAAGAGGAGGTGGTGTAATCAGGGAATCTTGGAAACTCAATGATCGAGTATTAGAGGTAGTGAATAACTATAATTATTTAGGAATGATATTAACACCCAAGTTGTCGTATAAAGCTCATCTAAAAAAGCGCCAGAGTTTGGCAAAAGTGGCGATTCACACGGCTTGGAGTAGTTTAGTGTCTAAGGCAGAAATACCCTTTTTGGCTAAAGTAACAGTGTATGAGTCAGTGGTAAGATCGATTTTGACTTATGGGTCTCAGGTATGGGGTATTTTTGAATACGATGAGGTGGAAATAGTCAGAAGATTTTATATAAAAAAAATGTTTTCTTGCCCAAGGTATTGTCCTAACTTTATGTTAGATTTGAAGACAGGTATTGCTAGAGTCAGCCTATATACGATGAACTTACATAAAAACTATGTTAAAAAAATACTAGGATATACGAATGATAGGTTACCAAAATTTCTTTTAAAGGAAATGATGAGAGCAAGGTGTGGCTGGTGGAAAGATTGGATGAGCATGGGAGAAAAATTTGGTATTGAGGTTAGGTGTGAATGGGAATGGAGAGATAGCTGGCCTAGTATGATTGAGAATATGATAGAAAAGAAGAAGGAGATACAGCGTCAGGCTGAGAACAGGGCACTCGAATCAAATTTTTGTGGACACTACAAAGAATTGCGGGAAGAAGGAGTAAACATGCATTACTTACTGGAAATGGAAAATTTTGGGGATATTCGATGGCTCTTTAAATTAAGATGTGGGGTTCTATATTTGAATGATCGACCTGGCAGAAATGATGAAAGAAGAGTTTGCTCAATGTGTAACACGAAGGAAAGGGAAAATGTGATACATTTTTTGGGAAAATGTTCGGTGTTGAGACATATTAGGTTAAAGTGATTGGGTAGATATGAACTTAGTAGAGTGGAAGTAGTTACTATGATGAGACAGGGCAAGGCTGAGTTAGCAGGTTGTTGTAGGGAGGCATGGGTGTATAAGTATGAGTTAGTGAGCCTATTTAACTACTAAATCTATTAGCGTGGTGTTATATTAAAATTAGGATTAATAATTTGTTTGCTTATATCTATTATCTTTTTATCTATCTGGTCTATCTTGAATAATATTGTTATTATTATTGTTACTATTATTATTGTTGTATCTGCAGCTTTTACTCCCTCAAAGGGATATTCAATATTTTCAAAGGTAATCTATACCTCACTGTTATACATTGTTATTATTGTTGAGTCTAGTGCGAAGTGTTACTTAGTAGGATATATACATTTAGTTTATTACTAACATTTATATGCATATTTACATAATTTATTTTTTATTTATTTTAATGGCCTTGTTAGATAGAATAAGCCTTTGTTTAATTTTTTGTATATTAATTAGGGAATATTTGTTTGCCAACCCTCCTGATGGCATGTGCCAAGGAGAACAAATGTCACTAAAAGTATTGCATTGTATTTTTTTTTATATTGAGAAATAAAAGGCATTATTGATTGATTGATTGATTGATTATATATATATATATATATATATATATATATATATATATATAGAACATATAGGGTAGAAAACCCATATCCATGATGAACGGCATTCTGTGGGACCAAACAATATCTAAAGCGAACAAACAACTCATATACAACACCATACTTACAAGTGTAATCACATATGGCGGTGAAGTTTGGCCAATTAAACAAAGAACAGAGAAACTGTTACTAGCAACAAAAATGGACTTCTGGAGAAGAGCAGCAGGCAAATCAAGAAGAGATCTGATACCAAATGAGAGAATACGGGAAATGATGGGAGTCAAGCATACAATAGTTGATGACATAAAAACAAAACAGTTAATATGGTACTGCCATGTACAGAGAATGCCAGATGACAGGATTCCGAAACAGATTTTGACGTGGACACTACAAGGGAGAAGGAAAAGAGGCAGGCCGAGAAGAAGCTGGAGAGAGCGAATTGAAAAAGAACTAGATGAAAGAGAAAGCCCTCCAGGCCTATGGTTAAATAGAGAAGAACCGATAGTAGTAGTAGTAGTAAATTATATAAAATTTTAAAAATTACGATTTTTATTTAAAACAAAAAAAATCATATTGCTGTAAAATGCCACAACGGTCTCGTATATAAAGGCCAAATATAGCAACTGGACCGTGAGGCCATACGTTTTAAAATCCCATTGATTTAAATAAATACAACGAGACCAACGCCGCTTCATATATCGAAATGTTTCGACACTGCATATGAGACCACATTGGTATCAGACAGCAATTACGTCCCAGAAATGGACGAGACCACGTTGGTCTCATCTGGCACTCAACGTGTTAATGATCTAATAACTTACAGTTTACTTAGTTCATCATAAAACATGTAATTCATATTTTCCATATCATTTTTAGCTGCGGTATTTCTTATTTTGATGACTACGGTACTGCCTTTGAGAATTATTGTTTCTTTTTACTGTTTGTTAACCTCGAAATAACATTATTAAACCATACCTTCAAAAAGAAGCAGATTTGCATACTCACCGAATTTTTATGTTTTATGGCATCGATCATATATTTTTGCATTAACTTCTATAAATAATTGCAACATGTAGTAACTAATGATCACATACAATAATTGATCAATATTGTTATACGAAATGTACTTTTTTTAAGGTATTAAACTACAAATATTGACTTATTTCAGCATTTTATAAAAATATAGGTTTTAAAAATAGTTAAACTATGTCTAGTATATAAAATATGCTACATATAAATAATATATAAATATATAGTTTTCTGCTTTGATATTTTGAAATCCTTTTGATCTACTCATTTTATTTGTTAATAAATACGTCAAAAACCGATAACCTTACATAGATATATTATGTAAATACACATCGATGTAAAATTTAGCTAAACAATAAACAGAATAATTTCAAGCAAAGTAATAAAACGCAAAACAGTGTCACTTTTCCAACACACAACAAGTCCTGCAATATTACTGCGCTGAAAATATGTATAAAAAACCTACCCTAATACTGTTTTTCCGGTCTCCAGCAGCACGTCATCGCCATCTTGGAACTGCACTGGGAGATATTTTCCGGATCGGACAGCGGAAAATGACCATTCACTTATGATTTCCACTAACTGACCATATCGATTTCAAAAGAAAAAGAGTTTTAAGTGAACACACAGACCCTACACAAAACTATTCATGTCGGTGAAATGAACAATGTCGGAAACGACACGGCCGATCTCGAAGGGTGGATGACATGAAGGAGGGTTGCCCCGGGTCAGATGAGGGGCGGTTCAAGAGGAGCGGTGGCGGAATAGCCGACGCCGGCGCCGATTTGGTAAACGGCGGGCGATCGCGGAAAAGTGTGGCAGTGGGAGAATTGCTTGCGTCGGTTGATACTCTTTTATGTCAACAGTTTTATTGTCAAGCTTTTAGTCTAAACGATTATTTTAATTTGCAGATATTAAATCTTCTTGTTTTTATTTTATATTAGACACTACTTTTTCTTTCCTTTAGAGACTTTCATCGGAGCTCACCAATTGGTTTTCTTGCAGTTTGCTACAGTAGCTGCTTCTGTATTTGGTTATCCTACTTTAATTAGTATAATAACATCCATTATTTTTGTTGATATAGCCTGCATCGGTTGATACTCTTCTACCTCAAATTTTTAAATGTTAAACTTTTATTCAAAACGGTTATACCTATTACTTTATATTATTTACATCTTGGTCTGTTTGCCTGAAAATAGAAACTACTTTCACGTTCAATTTCGTTACCAATCAAATTGATTATTTTTCTCTGCAGATTTTACATCTACTGCTTAAAGTACATTATAATTAAAAATTTCTCCTCCTTGCGTAGAGTGATATTTTTTTATGTCAATAATTTAAATGTGAAGCTTTGAGTCAGAACGATGACATTACTTTGCAAATTTAAAATATTCTTCTTTTTATTTTTCTCTTTTAATAACAGTGAGACAATCATCTCCAATTTGCCTTCTTGTCTACTAATATAGCAGTTTAAGTCCTGTCCCAACAATCTTAAAATCAAACAGTTGATAAATTCAAAGCTTAAGTATGAAAAGAAGTCCTCCTAAGTCGACCTCAAAACACACGGCGACGTATGGGGTAGGGGATATCATGTGTGGCAGATTATTAGAGACACAGCATGGAGTATTTAGGCATCCTTACTTTTTCTTTCAGAATTAGTTCGATTTTTGTACGTACGCACTTTCCGTGTCCGAATCATCTTCTTTTTCGCGTGCCATATCAGAATTATCCGACGTTTTCGATCACCATTGGCGAAGGCTTCTCGATCTTCTGCAATATAAAATAATTATCTCGCATTTGATATCCGAGTCCATTCACGAATGTTCCTTAACCAAGAAACCCGTTTCCTTCCTACACCTCTACAACCCTCTAGTTTGTCTTTAAGGATCAGTTGTAATATTTTATATCGACTTTCCCTTACTATATGTTCCAGATAAGACATTTTTGGATGTTTAACAGTCTTTAGCAGTTCTGTATCTTTGTTGACGCTCCTTAGTACTTCTTCCTTGCTGTCCAAGGTATGTTCAGCATTTGTCTATGAACCGACATTTCCAATGTTTTATTTTGTTCATGATCGATACTTTTAGCATCCACACTTCGGCATTATACAAAAGTACGGACCAAATATAACATTTACCATTCGTTGTCTTAGTTCTAAACTGAGATGATTATTGCAAAGAAATGACTTCATTTTCATAAAAGTAGTTTTAGTCATTGCTATTCTACGTTTTATTTCTATGTCTGGATCTAGTTGGTCCGTTATCACAGGTCCCAAATATGTCATTTTGTGAACTTTCTCAACTCGGACTCCGTTTAATTGAAGCTTTGCATCGGGATGTGGTTCACAACTAAACACTAAAAGTTTAGTTTTGTTTGAGTTTATTTTTATGCCCATTTCCTCTCCTACCTAGTAAATACGATCAAGCAGAATTTGGAGACCTTCAATATTATCTGACAGAATTACTGTATCGTCTGCATATCTAATCCCATTAAGTAGTTCCCCGTTGATTTTTATTCCATATGGTTGTCTCTCAAGCGTCTTTTAAAATAACTGGTCCGAGTAAACATTGAACAACGTTGGGACAAAATGCAACCTTGTCTGACTCCTCGTTGTATGGAGATTTCATCGGTGTAGTTATCTCAAATTTTTACGATAGCAGTTTGATTCCAGTACAAATTTTTAATGACACGAATATCGTCGTCATATATTCCGATATTTTTTAGTATTTGCATTCATTTTATATACGTACTTTATCAAATGCCTTTTCAAAGTCTACGAAACATGCAAATACATCTTTTCTTTGGTCATGGCATTTTTGTAATACGATTTTAAGCACAAAAAGTGCCTCCCTGGTTCCCATAGCATTTCTAAAACCAAATTGGGTATCTTCGAGATCTTCTTTGCATTTGCGTCTAATTCTGTTGTGAAATATTCTTACGAAAATTTTAAGAGTGTGGCTCATTAGGCTAATTAATCGATATTCTGAGCATTTTCTCGCATTGTGATTTTTAGGTATCACGACAAAGATGGATTTGAGCCAATCTGTGGGAATCACTCCGGTGTACTTTATATTGAATTAAAAAGACGTAGTACTACTGTTATGTTATCATTCTCTATTAGTTTCAGCAACTCAGTTGGTGTATCATCTGGACCACAAGCTTTTCTAATTTTAGCATGATTTATAGCGTGTTCTACCTCGCATTTTATAATTTCTGGGCCGTCAGTACAGTTTTGGTAGAATTCGGGAATATTATTCCTGTCATCTTCAAACAAATCTGGTATATATAGCTACCATTATTTTCTTATTTCGTGCTCATTTACAAAAATCTTGTTATTAATGTCAACGAGTACAGAGGGAACACGTTTTTTAAATATGTTACTCATTCCTTTTAGTTTTTTATGCACATTAAATAAGTCATGTTTAGATATTAGATTATCCATTTCGTCGTACCATTAGATTTTATCAGTCGACGTTGTTCCATTAATTTCAAGATGTCGTCTGTCATCCATATTCTTCTTGATTAATTTTTCTCTATAAACATTGTTTGTGGAAATTTCGTTAATTTGATTTTTAAATTCACTCCACAATTCTTCTGGATCTTCTTGTTTTTCGATGTTTTTTATTCTATTGTTAAATTCTGTTTTAATGTTATGTTTTATGTTTATATCGTCAAAGTTAAGTACATGGTTTTTGGTTTTTGTCGCTAAATTCATTGTCATTCCCTAAACTCTCATTTACAAGTATATAGTCTAAATGATTTCTTGATGACTCAGGGTTATTGCCATCATCAAATGGGGCTTTCTAAGTGTACAGTCGTCGCTTAGGTAGTTTATACCAGGTGTTTGCAATGATCATATCGTTTTCTTTACAAAATTCATACACATCTCTGTCCTCGATCGTTAGGTTGTCCTAGACCATAAGGTCCGAATCACTTCATTAAATATGATACTGCCAATGTTTCGTCACTTGGGTGCCTTATAATTATCTTCCATTAGGTCAAGGTGAGTGCATGACTGGGTAAAGCCAGTGCAAACCAATAGGTGTTCGGGATTTTGCATTTCACCACAGTCACACTTATAGTTTTCTGTATAGCTTCATCTTTTTAAGTTTGACCTACACCATGACGTGCTGATTCCACTTAGAGCTCCATGTGCTGTAAGGCAATGGAAGGGCTGTAACTATTTATCTGAAGAAGAGGACCAGGTCGAAGAAGAACGTTATGGCTTAGAAATCCGAGTGAATGGTTTAACAGATCCTTTTTTTTGTTCGTTTACTGTGCAATGAGTCAAAAAGATATCATAAACACATTTTTGACTTAACATTGGCTCATTGGAGCGAAGAGAAATACTTCAGTAAATTTTTACTCTACATGAATATTACAACTATCAATTCTTAACTGAAGAATGGTAAATCTAATGGTCTAACGTTATCGACTTACTGTATACATGAGAGATAGCTCTAGGAATAATCAAAACGATCGAAAATATCTACCAAAACAACACAATAAAAGTAAAAGTAGAAGAAAAACTAACCGACCCTATTGAAGCTGGCAATTGGATAGGAAAGGGAGATTCCCTGAGTCCTCTATTATTCAATCTGAGTATGTATGAAATAATAAAAAAAGTAAGAACAAAAAAAGGGTACCAAATGAACGAAAAACAACTTAAAATAATCTGCTATGCAGACGACGCAATACTACACTTTCAAAGTGAAGATGATTTACAACGTATGCTGCTTCAATTCAATATAACCGTCAGAAAATTTAACATGTTAATTTCTCCAAAAAAAGACAAAATGCATAGTTATAACAGCAAATTTACTAAGATGTAAATTGAATCTGGAAGGATAGATAATAGAACAAGTGATGGAGTTTAAATATCTAGGCATCACATTATTTACCTATGGAAAGTTCGAACCAGAAGTGGAAAATCAAGTGAATAGAGCAAACAGAGCCGCAGGTTTCCTGAATTAAACAATATGAAGAAATAACAATATCTGGCAAGAAATGAAAGTCAGAATTTACAAAACAGTCATCAGACCAATAATGACATACGCGGCAGAAACATGACTTGACACAGAGAGGATAAAAAGGATGTTAGAAACATCAGAGATGAAAACACTTGGAAAAATTGATGGTAAAACACGGTATCCTAACCTTGATGGGCACCTTCGTTAGTCGAGCATGGGATGGCGTGGGTCACTCTCTTGCTTCTTCTTCTCGACCTCAGCAATCACTTAACTTCTGATGTTTGTAGGAGCAAGGCTGTGAGTCATGAACTGAAATAGGCGTCAAACACCCGGATATCATTAGGCCCATCTGGTTTATAGCATGGTCAACATGCCGAATGTGAGCGGAGCGATGCCAAACTGCTGGAGCTGAATATTTTGCAGCAGAGAACAAAGCTATAGCTAATGTACCTAACACACTTAGTTGATCTCTTCAACGTGTTCCAGTCCGCTTACGTATTATGTTATTTATTGAGAAAATCTGCATCTTCACGGTAACCTTTAAATGTGAGAGTGTGGTCCAATTTTATCCACGTCTCTCCACGTCTTATGCTTCTCCTCGCCATGTTATGTTTAGCTTTTTTTCTGGATTGATGGTTGTTCAGATGAAAGACGCAGACTTGAGTTTTCTTTGGATTTGGCCTTAGCGAATTTTTCCTATAGTACTCTATAGCTGGTTCTTACTAAGAACGAAATCACATAAAATTTTTGTATGAGAAAAAGAGATTTGTCTTCTTCAGAATTCAACAAACATTGTACATTGTGTATGAAGAATCAAATACAACCATAATCCAGTTTAGGCAAGGATTATAAAATTGGTATTTTAAGATGAAGTATATAAAAGACATTTTATGTCACGCAGGATATTTGTTTTGTGTTACACTAGTCACAAAGTATGAAAACATGCCTCTTGATTAATTTGCAACAAAAACGTACTATGACTTAACAAAAAAAAACATTTTCGGTATATCATTAACGGTAACATTCGGTATATCGTTCAATA
Source organism: Diabrotica balteata (assembly GCA_918026665.1). Classification (NCBI taxonomy): domain Eukaryota; kingdom Metazoa; phylum Arthropoda; class Insecta; order Coleoptera; family Chrysomelidae; genus Diabrotica; species Diabrotica balteata. Next base: position 130,856,260 of record OU898278.1, on the reverse strand, counting down.
AAATTCATCATACAGAAATACATTTAAAATACGCTAGTCAACAGTGATAAATGGATCCCTATAAACTTGACAATTTCTTTAAATTTAAAACCTATTCAATTTCATAAAGTCAGCCTAAACCAGCAGCCCAAACATTTATATTGCATAGAATTTTCTATATTTAACGAAGGATTAAATTTTTTATAATATCCTTTCGTTCTTCCCGTCTCTTTGGCGTCACTTTCACATATTGTACGTAACGCACACAGCAGGGCCGGCCTAAGACTAATTAACCATCTGTAGGATCAATAAAAATGCGATACGTAGAGTAGGTACTCGTAATATGATAATTCTTAACACATTCTTCACGTTAACTTATCATTAAAAAAAAGGGAAAAACTGGAATGATTAATGGCCGGTTTCACCAACGACCAATAGCAGTATATCTAATGAATAAAGTTATTCGACCAATAATACTGACACATATACGTTTGACCATAGACATATAATACAAATAGACTGGCTGTAGCAATGCATGCCCGTTCCCCAGTGCGACAGAGAAAACTGACGCGAAGCTGTCCATGCATCTCTTTCTAATGGACTCGGTTTATCGACAACGCGACCTTCCCATTGGTTATTTAGATCAAAGAAGAGAAAAATTACAGGACTAAAAAAATGATAAAAACTAGTTACTAAAAAGGGTAGATCAATCACCTATCAGGTGCATCCATCCTTCAGGGCAGAGAGCTAAACAGTCAGCTAGACCACTCAAAAGAAATTAGAAGACGTATTGAAATAGCAAGATCTGGCTTCATGAACATGCGTAAAATGTTCTGTAACCCCAAGCTTATCAAGGTTAAGAACACTAAAGTGTTATGTGTGGTCTGTACTACTATATGGCTGTGAGACCTGGACATTAAAATAGTATGACGTCAACAAACTGAATTCATTCGAAATGTGGATGTACCGCCGAATGCTAAGAATAAGCTGCACCAGCAAAACTACAAATGAAGAGGTACTGGAAATAATAAACACACGACCTCATCTGGTTAATACAATCAAAATTAGAAAGACGTCATATCTAGGACACATAATGCGCCATAAGGAATTTGAGCAGCTCCAGGTAATATTAGAATGCAAAATCGAGGGTAAAAGGGGTATAGGAAGAAAGAAGAAATCCTGGCTCCGAAACATCAGAGATTGGACTCACACAACAGGAAATGACTTAATCCATCAAGCCCAGAACGGAGAGAAATTTGCCATATTGATCGCCAACCTCAATAGAGTAGGTACTTAGGAGGAGGAATCACCTATCCATCTTATTACCTATTCACTTACCTGTAGAAAATTGAAAAAAATGACCGATTACGGAGAGAATTGAAGTGAACTAACCGACTTAAACTATTAGTACAGTGCTGAACAGGCTTATCTTAATGTAACAGCAACAAGTAACGAGGACGAAGACAATAAAAATGAGGATATTATTTGTGAAAGACTAGTAGAAAATGAACGATTTGTTTACATTTCTTTTCTTTAATATAGTTTTGTATGTCTTAATTTTGCGATTAGAATAAAAATATTAGTCTCAGTAAAAATAATGCATAACAAAAGTGAATGCTAAATTCACCTGTAGTTATATCCAAAATCCGCTAACTTCACTGGTTAGTTTCAAAACCCGTTAAATCCATTTTTTTTATATATAAATTAATGTGTATCTTTTGTTTTAATAATTAAATGACGTAAATCAAGGTTATAAACAATTTAGAATTACATTCCCTAATGCAATCATTACAATTCATTTATACAGGGACTCATAAAAAATAGAGACACTTTTTTACTTTTACTAAAAATATCTTAGGTTCCCTCTAGTTTCGAGGCTTTATATCGGTTCTTTGAGCCACGAATTAAGACACGAAAGAGAAATCAGTTTTCAGGAAGAAGCGATAGCCATAAATTCACTTAAAAATAGAAAGTTACCAGGACTAGACAGAATAACCAACGAGCTTCAAAAACTAATATTGTACAGCAAGATACCAGACGCATGGAGAAATAGCATAATGATATCAATGTTCAAGAAAGGAGATAAAGAAGACCCCAACAGATTATAGAGGTATAAATCTACTGAACACCGCACTTAAGCTTACCACAAAAGTCCTAACCAACAAAATCAATAAACTAGCAACTCTATCAGATCAACAATAAAGATTTAGATCAGGAAGATCCTGCTTAGACGCCGCATTTGTACTAAGACAAATCACAGAAAAGGCCATTGAGTAAAATAAACCAGAATATCTATGTTTTATAAACCTGACAAAGGCTTTCTATCGCATATAAGTCGAAGACGTCTTACACCTACTGTATAAAAGAAACATACCAATCAATAGTATACAAACTATCGAAAACATCTACTTCCACAATCGAATACAAGAAAATATCAATGGAAAACTAACCCAGTGTATATCAGTACAAAGCGGAGTCAGACAGCGTGACTCGTTAAGCCCACTTCTCTTTAATATAATAATAGACGAAATAATACAAGTAGTACGCAAAGGTCATGGTTACAGAATGGGGAACAAAGACATTGTAAATACGATAAACACATTAATCGCCGAGACAGAAGACGAGCTTCAAAGATTAACACACATCTTCAATACAACAGCCAAGAAATACAATATGATAATATTATATTGTATTTATCATAGTAGAAAAAACCAAATGTATGACAACATCTAAATACCCACTATGATGTAAAATCGAAATTGATGGGAAAATAATAAAGCAGAAAGCAACATTTAGATATCTGGGAATAGATATAACTAGTTACAAAGATGTTAAAGAAGAAGTACGACAACAAAGCTTAAAAGCAAGTAAAGCGGCGGTATCTCTTAATGACACAATGTGGAAGAACAAACACCTAAGACAACGACACAAAAACAAGAATCTATAAAGCAACAATTAGACCTTTATTAACATACACGGCGAAGACAAGACCTGACACATCTAAAACAGAACGACTACTATAAACAACAGAGATGAAAATACTTCGACGAATATCAGGGAAAAGTCTGTCGAATAGGGAGAGAAGCGAAAACTCAAGAAGAGCATGCAATATAGAAGACATAAATGGATGGATGACAAAACGGAAACAGGAGTGGAACGAACAGATTATTATAATGACAGATGATAGAATAGTACGAATAGCACGAGATAAGTCACCAAATGGACGAAGAAGTATTGGCAGACTAAGAAAAAAATGGTGCGATAATTTAAACAATTTAGGAGGCTAATATTGAAGAAGAAGCAGGCTTTAAGGCCTACATACAAGAAGGAAGAAGAAGAAGAACACTGCAAATATGTTGCGTGTGGGTTAGCGGATATTTGAATTATACGACTCACTAACGAATTCCGCCGAAGATATGATCATTAATAATAAAAAATATTGTTACCATCATGAGAAAACGAAGAATGATGCTCTATGGTCACCAAGAACACGTGAATCTTCAGAGATATACTCATCGTATTCACTTTCCAATCTCAAGATCATAATCTTATTCAGAATGGGCAAGAAGGTCAAAAAAGATTTGCAACAAGTGAAAATGCCATTTGGTGACATCCAAGATCACCAAAGTCCCAGAGATAAGGTGAAATCTACTAAGAACCGTATCCCTCTCACTATCCCAGCTTCTTCGGCCCGATAGTAAGTGGTCACAAGAAAGAAAAGAGAAACAGTCCCATAAAATTAAAACCAGAAAAAATTAGAGGCAGAGAAGGAAAACTCTTAAGACGATCAATAGTCATCATCATTTTGGCTTTACAACCCCGTGTCAGTCCTAGTCTCCCCAAGAACTTTTTCCAGTCGTCCCTATCGATCGCCTTCCTCCGCCAAGCACGTATTTCCATATTTCTCATATCTTAGGTCTATGTTATCTAGAATCTTGTTCTGGTCTTCCTCTTCTTCTTTGACCAATAGGTCTATCAGGAGCGTTTTTCTAGCTGGGCGGTTTGCTTCATCCGCATATAAAGTTCGAAGTTGTATCGTCTTTTCCACATTCCTCCACTGTCATTTACTGCTCCATAGATTCGCCTTAGTACTTTTCTTTCATAACATCCTAACATGTTTTCATTATTTTTTGTTAGAATCCAGGTTTCTGAACCATATGTTAGGATTGGGCGTATTATTGTTTTGTAGAGTTTTACTTTTGTATTCCGACGATCAATATTAGTATTAATATATTGTACAATTGCTGAGAAGATGTAGTCTTGACTATACGTAGATTAAAAAATAAGTAAATATTGTCATGCAAAGAGAGTTTTATATGTATCATCAAATCTGGTAAATGTTAAGTGGTATGTACATACGTTTAAACCATCTCTTTCTTGTCATTTCCCCATTACTGAGGATTGCAATTTCTTCCAATATTGAATCGTGAATTCTTAATTTGGTTGGACCATCTAGTTGGTGATCGTCCTCTTGATCTTCTCCCGGAACGTTTCCAGAAACAATTAATCGCTCCAAACTATCGTCACCTCTGTCCAAGGTATGCGCAGCATTCTTCTCCAGCACCATATCTCAAAGGGATCAATTTTTGGCGCTCGCATCTAGCGAAGAGTCCAAGTCTCTGCCCTTATAGAAATATTGAGAATACAAAGGCATTCACCAGTCTCATCTCGATATTTTGAGAGACAGATCTGTCTTTCCAAACTATAGTTTGGACTCATCGCAATTTTTGCCATAATAATACGTCTCCAACTGCTCTACAGTTACTCCCTGAATACATGAAAAAAGATACAAATGGACATCTGAAGAAATCAAAAATAGTGAATTTAATAAAAAGATAGTGCATGCATTAAATCAAGTTAGCATGCAGTAGATAAACTCCAATGATATTGATGATTGAATAACCTTATTACCGAAACAGTGAATAAAAGCCTTCTGCAACTGAAAAACCAAAAACAACATACAATGAATTAGACAAAGAAATATTACAACAAATAGAAAGAAGGAAGATCTTAAATAAATCTAACAAAAGGGGAACCGACATATATAGAGAACTTAATAGGCAGATTAGAAAAGGAATTAGACAACAAAAAAGAAAAGAAAACGAAAAATTAATAACAACAACTATTGAAAAAAATAAGAGTATGAAATGCCTCAGACCGACACTAGGACGACGTCAGATGATATCATTAATGGGAAAAGACGAAAATGAAATCACAAGTAGAGAAAACATATAGACACGAATAGAAGAATTTTACACAGAACTTTACGATCACATCAACAAGATGATGAGATGAGACCAGCACGGAAATTAATAAAAAATGTTGGATCAGAAATAATGCCAAAAGTAACAATTTCAGAGGTAACTACAGCATTGGAAAACATGAAGAGAAATAAAGCTGCAGGGAATTAACTACAGCAAGCTGCAGTATTACCACAGATATGATATTAGAAGGAGGTAAGGAACTAATTGCAATTGTAACTAAGCTTGTGGACAGTTGTTTATATCAGGGCAAAGTCCCTAAGAGCTGGAACAACTCTAAAGTAATCTTATTACACAAGAAAGGTGATAGTCGAAAATTGGAAAACTACAGACCCATTAGCCTACTGTCACACCTGTTTAAAAATACTCACCAAAGTCATAACTACTCGACTAATAAGGAAATTAGACGAATACCGACCATATGAACATGCAGGTTTTAGAAAAGGCTATTCAACTTCCGATCACCTGTTAACCACAAAAATATTAATAGAAAAATGTAACGAATACAAGTTTCCAGTTTTCCTAGCATTTGTAGACTACGAAAAAGCTTTCGATACCATAGAACACACGGCCGTACTAAACGCAATGCAAAATTGTAGAATAGACAGCAGATATATTAACTTAATAAAAGAAACTATAAACCAAGCTACATCTACATACTACCTAAATGAAAATGAACACACGAACCCTGTACCATTAAACAGGGGAGTCAAACAGGGAGATACTTTATCACCCAAACTGTTCACCTTAGTTTTGGAGGACGTTTTTTAAAAACCTAAATTGGAAATATAAGGGAATAAACATCAATGGCCGCTACCTCAGTAATCTACGATTTTGCAGATGACATAATCCTGATAGCTACTGACCTACAAGAAATGCAAACCATGCTTTTAGAACTACATACCGAATCTTCTAAAATAGGACTGAAAATGAATTTAAACAAAGCAAAAGTCATGCACTCCGAAGACACCGTGACAATAATAAAGGATAAAGTTATAGAAAAAGTTGAAGAATATATATACTTAGGACAAAAAATAATCCTAAATAGGGAAATTCAAACTGAAGAAATAAAAAGAAGAAGAAAGTTGGCTTGGGCAGCATTCCGTAAACTGAACTATATACGCAGAAATCAACAAATTCAATTACATTTTAGATCTAAAGTTTTTGATTCATGCATTATTCCGATATTAACTTATGCGGCACAAACATGGACAATCACAAAAAAGAATATGAATATACTTAGAGTCACTCAACACGCGATGGAAAGAGCAATGCTAGGTATATCACTTAAGGACAAGAAAACAAACACATGGATAAGACAGAAAACCAAAGTCACCGATGTGGTGCAAAAATCCTTAAAGTTGAAATGGGAATACGCTGGACATGTAGCTAGGAGCGATCTAAACAAACGGCACAGATCAATTTTAACCTGGAGACCATACCAACACAAAAGACCCAGAGGCAGACCTCCTATGAGATGGACAGATGATCTGAAAAGGACTGCCGGGAAAAATTGGCTACAAGTAGCGTACAATAAAAAACAATGGAAAGGAAGACTTGAAGAGGCTTATGTTCAGATGTGGAGGTGAATGGCTAGACGAAGAAGAAGAAGAAGATTTATCCAACTTCCTTTTAATCTAAACACTTAACTAAACGTCCAGGTACACCCGAAACTAGGTCAAGGCATCTTACAATATCTTACATTATCTTGCTGAAAATGCCACCCTCTGGATATAAAACATAACCGTTTCAAGAAGAAAACCACTTAGGATGTCACAATATTTCGCACTATCAACAGTACTACTAACTATACAGAGAGGTGTAGAAAGCTGAGATATTGCTCCCAAACCATTATTTTAGTGGAAAATTTGGAAATTTGAACGGTAACATTTTCTCTTGATAGGACTTTTAGATGATTTGCACCAAACTGGAAACAACTTTCATCACATATAAAGACATTATTAAAATTATCTTCTTGAAAACGTTGACAAAAATCTATTCTTCGTTGCCTTTGCAGAGGTGTTATTGTAGGAATTTTTTTGGATTCCTTGATATGTAGCCTTGCTTTTTCGGTGACATGCGAACAGTTTCTGGGCACACTTTTATTATTCGTTGATTTCCAAATCTGTTCTCTAATTTTCGAAACCCTAGGCGCGGATTTTGTCGTGCTAAAGCCACTCTACAGCATTTAAATTGTTTCCGCGAATTTTACCCGAAACTGGATATACAGATTGAACGAAATAAATTCGGAACATAGGAATATAATGTATTTCGGCTCAATTCTGCTGTAGGTGGTTGGCCAACAAAATATTGTCAAATAATTATATTATCAAAATCCAATACTTCAGCGGGCTGCTGGATTCTGAACTCATAAAAATTGAAAGCTACACATAAATCTACGATTTATGCTGTTCAAACCAGTTATAGTCCCAGGAAATGAAGCATTTCAGCTCGCAATTTTTTCGTGCTCCCTGGATTGATTTGAAATTTAACAGAAGGTAGGTAATAGCCTAAGGATCAAACTCTATATCGAACCAAAGTGCGCCAAAGCCTAGTGGGTAAATATTTTTTTTACGTTTTAACCACAGGTTTCGATTAAAAAAGTGATTCTAAACAAAAAATGTGCTATACATTTTTTTTATAAAATGATATTTTTCAAGTTATCCGCGATTGAAAGTAATAACTTTTAGACGAAAAAATCCACGTTTTTAATCGATTTTTCGCGAATAATTCGAAAATGGTGCATTTTATCAAAAAAATTGTAGAGAACAAATTTGTAGCTTTTAAAAAGACAAATACAATTCATTTTTTAAAATGTTTTTGGGATATAATAGGAACCGAAATACGGCCTATCAATGTTCAGCTCGGTTTTCTTTCAAATGCCAAATTTTAAAGATTCAAAATCAAATATCGGGAAAATGATGCATTTTTGGAAGAAAACTCACAAAACCTTTTTTAAAGAGCATAAATAGACCTATCATAAAAAAGACTCTAGCCTCAAAAGTTGAGTGAGTTATGATGAAAATGAGGTCAATACCTCATTTTTTACGAAAAAATCGAAACAACACCCTAACCTCCTCCATAATTAAAATCGATCTTTACCCTTCTGAAATTCCCTTTGTACATGTATTGTTAATACGTACAAGAAGTTTGACCCATTTAAAATGCTTTGTGTTAGAAAAAGTACAGCTTAAAGCGAGAAACGATTTACAATTTCATATTTTTTACCCTTCTTTTTTAAATATGTCCGAAAATACTGAATATAATGAAAAAAATACAAATATACCTAAAATTATCCTTTCATTAAGATTTATTGTACAATGAATATTTGGCGAGATATAGCCGTTTAAAGCATCGATTTTACGATCAATCGACCATCTTTTTCGAGCCCTTTAAACTCACTTCATTTTAAGAAAACCAAGGGTTCCAAAAAGATTTAATTCACAGATCCTTGTAGCTCTTAAAAACCTCTACAAATCGTTTTTGAAGAAACACTCTAATCGTTAAAAAATAAAAGAAATACGTTAAAAAAACCAGTGAACTTTTTTCCGGAAAATTCTATTAGTATAGTACAGTACATTTCGGAGCATAATAATCTACAAAACCGGTATATTAGCTAGTGGGCGTTATACATTCGAAATTTAAGCGTTCTTATTTTGAAATCCCATACAACAGAATAAAACATCTGCTCATATGTCTATGGCTTGGCAATGAAAATATTAGAGCAACAGATTGGGGATGGTATTCCAAAGATGGTTTGTTATTACCCGTTACGCATGAACAAACAACCTGCACTCGATGATTTTTGATAATTTTTTTTTGGCAATGCAAAAAAGGATGCGGTGTTTCATGTGGGTGCAGAAAAGTTGGTTTATACTGTAACTCTACTTGTTCTGGGTTGCTCAGGTGAAGGGTGCAATAATAGTCCACCAATAATTGAAGATGAGGATGACATAGATCACGATGAAGATGTAATTGATGACGAATAAAATTAATATTATAATTGTTTTACCTATAAATGTAAATATTTTCTACTATTTATGTAAATGTATCAGAATATATGGTGCCTTTTTATGTTGATAAATTTTTTTGTATTTAATTCTATTTTTTTTATTTATATCTTATAAATTAGTTTATAAAAACTGCAATGTTGTAAATGGTGATTTTCAAAAGTTGAAAACTTGCAAAATTTTGGCAAAAAATTGTTTTCACCTATAGCACTCATAACAATTGATTTTTAAGGGTTGAAAATGTATGAATTTGTATTTTAAAGTATAAAAAAATCAATATTTAACTAATCCAAACCAAATTTCACTCATCTTAAGATTTATAATAGTCTTTTACAATTTTTGAAAATTAGGGTAGTTTTCATCCCTAAGAACAATCAGGGTTCATCGGCATGACATAAACTATAAAGCACGGGTGAATTGAGCTTAATTCCAAATTTTTATCCAAATCGATCCAAGGCGAAATTATTTTTTAGAATTAGTAATTTTTTTTACATTAACCTCTAACAAGGTTGCTTTTTAAGGGTTGAAATATGATGGAACTCTATTCAAAAGTATAAAATAATCATTATTTAACTAATTCAAACCAAATCTTACCCATATTCAGGTTTAATATGTTATTTTATAATTTTTGACAATTAGGGGTAGTTTTCACCCCTAAAACCCTTCAGCGCACTTCGGTTTCGATATAGATTTTGATCCTTGGGCTATCACCTACCTTCTGTTAAAATTTCAACTGGATACATGCAGGACGAAAAAATTGCGAGGTTTTAACTTTTTTTCGAGATTCATTTCCTGAACTATTATCGTTTCCTTAGACAAACCCGTCTTACGCAAACAACATTGTTGTGAGACAGATAGTTGAACGATATTTTATACAATGTCATACCAAGTATGGATTTATTTTTTGTCCAAGTTTTATATTGGTCCACTATTTCAAATGCAGTTCAAACAGACATGTATTAAAATTGTATGTTCCGTTTTAATTTGGTTCAATCTGTATGTCTCATATCTATGTCATTTTTTATCCTCTTTATTGTCTGATACACTGCACTTTTTCTCAGTTCGGTCAATTGCCAAAGGAACAATAATTGACAGATGGTGTTGTCATGCGATTTTGTCCATAACTACTATCGGCACTCCCTACGTGATGCATTACTTTTGTCTTAACATGTTACAAAAAGGAAATCTATTAAAATTAGGAAAAATATAACATTCTGGATACTTTCTAGACGGACTATACATTTAATGTATATTAAATTTTTGTCAAAAAAATTATTATAACATTATCGAACAGTTCAGTGAGCTAATGCCCCTCTGCGAAACGTAAATAATAGAAATGAGGATTCGACTTGGGAGTCCCCTTTAACTTTGTACCTACTGATTACAGTAAGTTAACGTAAAATAATTATAGAATAACATGCGCCTCGTAATATGCATATTAGATTTTCCTCCCTTGGAAAAAATATAGATGAAAAGAGTCTTATTAGACTTTAGAGGTAACAATAGCGTAATATTATTCTAATAGTAATTTCTTGTTGAATTTAATTTTGTGATTGTTTCAAAAAGGTTCTAAAACTGATTTTTTGTGGCACGTCGTAAGTTAAAAATTATGTTTATTTAGGATTAAGCCGCAATTGATTGTAACGAAATTAAATTTTTAACTAACTAATGTTTAACGTTTCGATTTCCACATTCAGAAATCGTTTTCAAAAAAAATATATATTGTGAAAATCTACAACCAACAAGTTGTTGTTTTTAGGTTATGTTTTTCAAAATTAATGGTTGACTTACTTGGGCTCGATCTTGTAGGCAACAGCATGCTTGTGGTTGAAAAAATCTAAGGGTGGTGTTTTTACCCCCGAAATATCAAATTCTGACTGTTTTGTGTGTTTTTTTTTGAAAATATTTGTGTAAAGTGTGTTAACATAGATTATATGTTTGTGTTTTGTGTATTGCATATGTCCTGAATTGTCTGCTAGATTCTGCTAATAGGTTTGCTAGACATTTTTCTTCATTAAGTAGGATGGGAGCTGCTTTTTTGAGTTTTCTCCTTTTTATGTCAGTTTATTTCATGATTATTGTATTATGTATCTTTTCATTGTACTCTGTGTTCGTTGTCCCAGTCATGTTTGCATATCTGGGATTTGTCGACGTCTCTGTTATTGATATATGTTTCATGCTCGTTTATCCTGACCCTTACTTAGTGGTCTTGCGGTTTCCCCCACGTAGAAATTGTTTCATTTACAGAGTATTTTATAAACGCAGTTCTTTCGCAGTCTCTAAACGCACAGAAGAAATCGTTGGAGATTATCAATGCGGATTTAGACGGGGCCGCTCTACTATTGACCAGATATTCACAATAAAACAGATAATAGAAAAATGCTGGGAGTTTGATCGTGAGCTTCATCAGATGTTCATAGATTTTAAACAAGCATTTGATACAGTATGCAGGACAGACTGTGGACAGCGATGCAGGAACTTGGCTTTCCAAAAAAAACTAGTCAGGTTGATACGGATGTGTATGGAACGGTTACGATGTAAGGTGAGAGTTGGACAACAATATTCGGAGACCTTTGAAATAAACAATGGACTAAAACATAAAGATGCACTTTCACCACAACTCTTCAACTTAGCTCTGGAGCACATAATCAGAAGTGCAAAAATCGAAAAACCTAATACAGTATTTCATCGAGAAGGACCAAACTTACTACTGGCATTTGCAGACGATATCGATCTAATAGGAAACACACGATTAAGGATGAAGGAGACTTTCGTGAGGTTCGAGAAGGAAGCAGAGGAAGATGGGGCTCCAAATCAACGAAAACAAGACGAAATATATGTATATGAGCCGCAATAACCAAAGCAGAAACAGAATCGGTCAGAACATCACCATCGATGACTTTAACTTTGAGCGCGTTAGAGAATTCAAGTATCTTGGAACAACAATAACTGAAGACAATAACGGATCACAAGAAATAAATAACAGGATTCAGGCCGGCAACAGATATCTTTTTGCCCTCCAAAACCTTATAAAATCAAAACAACTAACACGACGTACGAAGATACAGGTCTATAAAACAATCATACGATCCGTTGTGATGTATGGAAGCGAAACTTGGACAATAACAAAGGCAAACGAAGAAAGACTATGTGTTTGGGAAAGAAAACTCCCAAGGAAGATCTTTGGTAGATCAGGACAATATAGAATAAGAACTAACAAAGAGTTCGAAGAACTTTACCCAGACGCCAATATCATAAAAGAAATAAAGTCCAGAAGACTCCAATGGGCAGGACACCTCAGAAGACATTCTGACGAACGAACAGTAAGACTGGTGTGGGAAGAAGTCCCAACTGGAAGGAGACCACGCGGACGCCCTCGTCTCCGGTGGCGAGATAATGTAGCAGGAGACCTAAGCACTATGGGCGTGGATAATTGGATGGAGGTTGCTCAAGACAGAAAACAGTGGAGGCATGTTGTCGAGTCGGCTAAAACCCACGAAGGGTTGTAACGCCACGGAGTAAGTAAGTAAGTAAGTTCTTTGATCTTTCTTGTGTGTTGTTGGGTTTGGTTTTGGACAGGATATATCTCAGTGTGCTGTGTAAGTGTTTCTGGATTGCTTGTGGTATTTGCTGTTTCATTTCTTCAATCTTGTGGAATTGTCATTTTTTGTCAAAACCTTTATTAGCAGATTTTTTTTCTACTGAAATGCATTTTCTTTAGAGCTGGTGCTTCGAGTTCTATCACATATACATTAACTTTCACTTCCTCACTGGATTTGCTAATCACAAGAAGGCGCAGGATTTGCAACCAAAGTTTAAAGAAAACCAACTCACACCAACAGATATTTAAATTATCACTCCAACCATAACGTAAACATCAAAAAAGGAATTATTAAATCATTTTATATAATAGAGTCCGAAACACCTACATTGTCATTTATAAACAAGGAATTTCACAAGATTGAAGAAAGGCTACACACAACACACAAGTAATCCAGAAACACTCACAAGAAGTGATTCAAAGATGACGACAATACCATGTAAAGAGCTGGTCAGAAAAATTGAAAAGCATAGGAAATAAATACATCATTCAAAACAACCAACACACTTAGGTCTACCTAAGATCAAAAACTACATCTATAAAATAATTTAATTAATTGAATATACTAAACCAGTAAAGATATTTATGCTATGAGGACGATGGTGCTACAGCTCAGGATTGGGAAGAGCAGTAGTCCCAGCACAAAACTCATCGTACGACTATGGGTGACTACAAGTTGTAGTGCAACAGTCTGGTGATATGCCGATTGAACATAATGTATCGTATGTGTGCCGTCTGTATGTGTAAATAAGTTTGTCATTAGCCATTGGGACGTGCCTTGTCGGCTATGAAAACTTTCGCACCCATATATCCTGCTCAGAGTATAGAAGAGCTTAGATAGTTACATTCCAATAAGTTTTATCTTCCAATTACTCTTGAATTCGTGTCAGTATTCAGTATTAGTTCATTATCATCAGTAGCTCGACAACCCTTTCTGGAGTCTTGGCTTGTTCTAGGATTTTCCGCCATTCTGTTCTGTTCTTTGCTTGTTTTTTCAGTTGGTAATCTTAAGTGTTTTCAGATCTTGATCCACTTCAACATCCGTTCAACATGGCCCATCCAGCGCAGACGTCCGATCTTTACGAATGTTACGATCTCGGGTTCATTGTATGCTGTGTATAGTTCAAAGATATATCTTCTGCGCCATATGTCATTTTCCTTTAGCCCCTTATATACGTGTCTAAGGATTTTTCGTTCAAATGTACCTAATAGGTTCTCATCACTTTTCGACAGTGTCCACGTCTCTGATCCATACAAGGACCGGTTTTCTCAGGGTCTTGTATATTTTTCATTTGGTTTTTCTTGTGATGTTAGATCTTAGATGTTTAATTAGTCCGTCATTATTCAGTATTGGTTACTAATTTATACAAATTTGTTATGGATATACAATCAATAATTTAGTTGTAATAATTTAAACTTTAAGAAAAAATTTTTACGTATATCATCTACGATTAAAAAAAATAGTGAAAATAACCAAAATAAGTAAAATCATTTTAAGATAATGCTCTTGTATGAGTATAACTGAGGTATAACTAATATATTTTTATTGACCCTAGGTTAACTTTTAATTACTTGATAATGAACTTTTTATAACATTTGGGATACTTACAATAATTGTATGCAATGAATAGCAATGCGACCATAAGAGAAAGGAAAGATTTTTAACAAGAAGAAGAATGTCGTCGTAGCACTGGAGACTAAAAGTAGTTACTTCGACTGGTGCTGGAGAAAAACTCAACGGCATACGTTATCGTCTTTATCAGAACGAGACCAGTTACTCGTTAGTTCCGTTCCGTCTTTTTTAGCTCTAACGTTTTTCTTTAGTTCTTTCTAAAGTTCCTTATTTATACCGTTTTTTGTCTTTTATTTGTACCAGAAATACAAGATTTCTTATTGGACCGATCGTCTGACGAGGAGATTTGAGTGGTTCAAAATACGCAGATCCAACCCAGCGACATGGCGCCGAACGTGGGGCTGTCGCTGGATTGGATCTGCGTGGTTTGGGCCACGCAAAGTTGCAAATAAAATTATTCAATGAAATTAAAAAAAACAACCATCGCAACAATTTATTACATTCACTACTTTTCGCAGATGACCAAGTAATTTTTGCACAATACAAGGAACATATGGAGTACATGATAAGGAAATTAAAGGAAGAATTTGGGCTATGGGGTCTCAAGATAAATATGTGAAAGAATAAATACTTATTTATGTATTGGATCCGAGGTTGCAGATTTGAACTTAAGCTTAGAAAAAGAGACTATTAAGAGTTGTATCAGTTTTAAGTATTTAGGGTCAATGATAAGCCGAGATCGTATTTGTATGAAAGATATAGAAATGAAAATAGCACGGGAAAACAAGCCACGTAAGCACTTCATGGAGTTATATGGAACAACACTTTAAACAAAGAATGGTGCGAAAGTATCGCCAATGACAACATCAATACGAAATATAATAAGAACAGTTAAACTGGACTTTATGAGAAGGTGTGTACAAATAAATAAGAACAGAGGAAAAATGAAACAGAATGGAAGTAGAATGCTCAATTACAAAAAATTTGGAAAACACAGCCCTGCAGTGGTACAGACATGTACAAAGAATGCCAGAGCACAGGTGGCCGAAAATAATATTGGACTGGAGCCCGCCGGGAAGAAGACGGAGAGATAGATACAGACCTCAGAGTAGGTGACTGGGAAAATAGTGTGCTGTGAAGGAAGAAACCAGCGCACTCATAATGTGAAAAGGCCAAAGAAGAAGAAGAGGAAGAAGATAACCTTTTGGTGCAATGCTTTGTGTACGGTATAAGCAACATTTTTGTATAAACCTGTCTCGAATGCATATATTTTCCTTCGGTTGACAAACTTAAACGTTTTAAGTAGAATAAATATACGTTTTGCAAGCCTCATATTTTAAGACCAACCATGGCCTTATTAACTTAACGCAATCGAACGCTTTACTAAGTTTGATCTCTCGTTCCTTTTCCAGGTAAAAATAACAACAACAAAGTTAGGCTTTGTATATAGTATTCTGCGGAAATGGTTATTTCAAACTATATCACACTATATAACATTTTTATAGCAGACTTTCTAATTATTTTTTCGCGGTGATTCAATTTTGCTGCATTAATAATACACATTTTTCTTTTGAATCTTCAGTACAGACAACTTATGAACTCTTTTTTAACTGTTATCGGTAGGTGTACGTATTTTATTCCACGTGCTTGTTATTCCCGCCGACCCATTTACCCCTTATCCGAGTCGACCAGCAATATTCAGCCTTGATATTTAGATGCGTAAATACGAATCGAAGCTTTTTGTGTATTTATAAATATATAAAAGAGTTACTTCCACAATTAGAGTAAGGATCGATATCCTTTTTTTTTTTCGATAGTATCGTCCTTCACGTTGTGAGTTTACCACTCCACTAATTAAGCTCAAGTTCAGCCGTCGTTGGAGGTCGAGATACATGGTTTGATGAAGTATGTAACTGTTGATTTTAATTCGATCTATTTTTACCTAGATACACTTTTAGCGCTGTTTCAATATTTGGAAGAAATTTTATGTACTTGCCAGGTTCCAAGAATCTTCAAGGAATTATCACGTCAATCAGTTTATACAGGATAGCTCATGTTCAATGCCACTAAATGGTGACGGGCATTTATATGGGAATCGATATGTTCGTCGATGATATGGGCTCCAATGTACTGAACATTTGAACTTTTAATTTTTGCAAAATCAACATTTTTCGTTTATTGAATATTAATTTGTATATTCATTTCTTTGCTTGAAAATT
Organism: Diabrotica balteata; assembly: GCA_918026665.1. Lineage (NCBI taxonomy): Eukaryota > Metazoa > Arthropoda > Insecta > Coleoptera > Chrysomelidae > Diabrotica > Diabrotica balteata. The sequence goes on along the minus strand of OU898278.1, from coordinate 130,839,617 downwards.
ATTATTTAAAATTATTAACACACTTGTAATGTCCCCATTCGTCACTGCGTTATAAATCACTTGAAAAAACTCATAATACTTCTTCTTCTTCTTAGGGTGCCTGTCCGTTCCGAACGTTGGCGATCATTCTGGTTATGATGATTTTATTGGTTGCTATACGAAATAGCTGTGTTGAGGTCTTTCTATACCATGCTCTCAGGTTAGCAAGCCAGGATATTCTTCTTCGTCCTGGGGCTCTTTTTCCTTCAATTTTACCCTGCAAAATGCATTGGAGTAGCTCGTATCTGCCTTGATTTCTCATTATATGTCCCAAGTACTCCAGCTTACGGCTCTTCACAATGTTGACCAAATCCGCGGTTGTGTTTATCCTCCGCAGTACTTCTTCATTGGAGACTTTTTCTGTCCATGGTATCTTCAGGATTCTTCTGTATAACCATAATTCAAAAGCCTGAAGTTTTGATAGAGTTTCCGCCTTCAATGTCCACTTTCTACTCCATACAGAAGCACTGAGTACACGTAACATTTAAGGAGCCTTATTTTTGTTTTCACGGTGAGGTCATGGCTTTTGAACACAGAGCTCATAGTGAAGAATGCCCTTTTGGCCTTTCCGATGCGACATTTAATCTCTTGGGTATTGTCCCACGACTCATTGATTATAGTTCCCAAGTAATTGTATTGTGAGACACGTTCAATTCTCATTTAGTTCACATACAGATTTGCTCTCCAGTTATGTTTTGCTTGCTGATAATCATTCTGTTCATTAAGTTTTGCAGCCCTTCTATGGTATTGGAAAACACTATTGTATCATCTGCATACCGCAGGTTATTGAGCTTGACTCCATTTATTGGGATGCCTTCATCAATATCTTTTAGGGCCTCTCCAAAAATGTGCTCCGAGTACAGATTGAATATCAGTGGTGAAATTATGCACCCCTGTCTCACTCCCATACTGCCATAATAAAATACGGGAAGAAATACATAGACACTTGAGTAACAGAACAGTACAATCGACACAAACTCCCGAGGAAGAATGGCACTATAATGAGAAAACACGTACAAGAGTAACAGAAGACTACCTCAAACAAGATACACGAAAAAAGAACAAACCATGGATGACAGAAGAAATTCTAAACATGATGGACGAAATAAGAAAATACAGAGGTAAAAATGAAACAACATACAAGCGAATACACAAGAATATCAGAATAAAGATCCACCAAGCCAAAGAAACCTGGCTAAGTGAAAGATGCCAAAAAATTGAAGAGTTGGAACAAAGACATGATACTTTCAATCTACATAAAAAAGTAAAAGAAGCCGCTGGAATATTTAAACCAACTCCTACGTCTTTCATCAAAGATAAACATGGGAACCCGCTACTGAACATAGAAGATCAAATAGGTAGATGGAGAGAATATGTGGAAGAGATGTTTCAAGACCGAGAGAGGACGAACATTTACATGCAGGAGGCATCGACTGGACCTTATATCACAAAGCAAGAAATTATCAAAGCGGCATATCAGTTAAAGAACGGAAAAGCTGTTGGGGAAGTTAATATCCCAATTGAAATAATAAAGATATTACTAGACGAACACATCAAAGTAATGGAAGATATATTTAACAAAATATACGAAACAGGCATAATACCAAATGATTGGCTGACATCGGTGTTTATACCACTACCAAAGAAGAGAAACTCCAAGAAATGTGAAGACCATAGGATTATTAGCCTGATGCATCATATGTTGAAGCTTTTCCTACGAGTAATACAGAATAGAGTATACAATAAACTAGACGAACACACTGGTCAAACTCAGTTTGGTTTTAAGAATGGGTTCGGAACAAGAGAAGCACTTTTTTCAATACGTGTGCTAGTTGAAAGATGTAGAGATGTCGATTCTGATATATACTTGTGTTTTATAGACTTTCAGAAGGCGTTTGATCTGGTGAAACATGATAAACTAATAGATATTTTAAGGTCATGTAATATCGACGATAAAGACTTAAGGATCATTTCAAACCTCTACCAAGAACAAAAGGCTAAAATCAGAATAAAAAGCGAAACATCTGGAAAAATCAATATCGAGATGGGAGTAAGACAGGGATGTGTCCTATCACCTTTGCTGTTCAATGTTTACTCTGAGAAGATATTTCAGAAAGCGGATTATATAATTATAAACGGGCAATGTATAAATAACCTGCGATATGCTGATGACACTATCATACTGGCAGATAATGCTGAAGCCCTGCAACGCTTAATGGACCGAGTAACGACAGCCTGTAGAGAATTTGGAATGAAATTGAATACAAAGAAGACAAAAACGATGGTCATCAGCAAGCACCAAAACAGAAGGGTGAAGGTCAACGTCGACGGAACAGATCTGGAAAGAGTAACAAGAACAACGTACCTTGGAAGTAATCTTGATGAAACTTGGGACCACTCACTAGAGATAAGAATACGCCTGGAAAAGGCACGTACAATGTTTTACAAAATGCAAAAAGTTCTATGCAACCGCCAGCTGGGCATCTCATTGAGAACTACAATACTTAAGTGCTATGTTTTCTCCACCTTGCTCTATGGTGTTGAAGCCTGGACAATGACAGAAGCAACACAAAAAAGAATCCAAGCATTCGAACTCTGGTGTTACCGTAAAATGCTCAGAATAACCTACATGAGCCATACGACAAATGCGGAAGTCTTACGGAGGATGAATAAGGAAAGAGAGCTTATGCTTATAATAAAAGAACGGAAAACACAATATTTTGGTCACATCATAAGAAATCAGAAGTATGAACTGCTCCAACTTATAATCGAAGGCAAAGTCAATAGCAAAAGAGGACCAGGAAGAAGACGCAACTCCTGGCTTTAAAACCTACGGCAATGGACGAACATGACCTCCATAGAACTATTTACGGCTGCTACAAATAAGATGAAATGGGCAAATGTAATGGCCAACGTCCTTAAGGATAAGGCACCATAAGAAGAAGTCTCACTCCCCTTAAGATTTTTACCTGATCTGTATATTCTCCATCTATTCGGAGTACCGCTGATTGATTCCAATACAGATTAGCTATAATTTTTAAGTCTCTTCCATCAATCCCTGTCCTCTTCAGCACTTCCATCATTTGTTCATGCCTGACTCTATCGAAAGCCTTCTTGTAGTCAATCAGGCATGCAAAAACATTACAGCTGACATCTCTACATATCTTAAACAAGATCTGCACGTTAATAAAGCTTCCCTCGTACCAACGGCGTTCACAAATCCAAACTGATTGGGCGCAATTTGTTCCTCGCATTTCCGGTAAATTCTTTTGTGGATGATCTTTAAAAATAGCTTCAGCAGATGGCTCATTAGGCTTATTGTCCTATAATCTTCACAAACTTTCACTCCTGGTTTTTTGGGCAATGGTATGAACTCCGATTTGAGCCACTCTACTGGTATTTTTCCTGCCTTGTATATTTCATTAAATATATCAGTATTATTATAATAAATAATACTATTCCAAGTAATCTATTTATAAAGCTATTATAAAAGGCTAGGATGAAAAGCCATTCTGTTTGTCCGGTAGGGTAACTACGCCACCTAGAAGAGAATTCTGAACTACCAACATCCGGCATTTCAATCATATTTTGTTCTTGAAAATATACGATTAATTAATTGCTAATTAATTCGACAAATTGATGATTCAAATGTCCTTACTCGGAAATTTTTCTACTTCATCAGTAATTAATTTTTTTGCAAAATTGCTAAAAACATATGTTACTGTAGTTGTAAGGTAACATACATTTACATATACACTTATAAAAATAAAATGACGTTTATCAAACGTCACCGTGACGTTTGCTAAAATTAAATTAAATTAAAGTAAATTAAATGTATTTAAATAAAAATTAACAACTATTTCTTAGCTTAGAAAGGTGTAAATTTAAATTTACATCGTGTTCATTTTGTGACGGGAAACATATATTAGAGTGTCTGTCTTTCTGACTCTGAGTTTGACTTGGACCTATTACTGTCTGAGAATCATCAACGTGACGAAACATGTCCTAGTGTAGATGGAGCATAAACTTCACAGACGAAAGTACAGAAGACAACTTCACATAAAACAAACAAAAACAGGACATTCACGCTTTTAAATGAGTTATGAAAAAGTATCGGAAATTTACTTAGTGGTTTTCATCATTTACGAAAATTACGTCACGAACCTATTCGAAGACGATAGGAGTAGTTCATCTCCGAGATTACTTAACTGCAACTGACCCCTAATAACACGCTCTGAGATTATAAAAGCCATACAATCATCAAAAAGACGGCAGAGCGATGGTCCTAATGAAATTCCCAACTGAAATATACAAGATTATAAATGATAGCAATGTTTTAGAGGCTATAATTATATTTTCAATACCATTTATACCAGCGGACAACTACTAATGGTTGGTCTAATTCACTGTTATAGCTCACGTAAGAATACAACAGCAAAAACTGTGCTGAGTATAGAACCATCAGTTTGTAAAACCACTTATTGAAAATTTTTCTGAAGGTAAATACATGTTGTACATACAATAAATGGATGTACTGGCTGACACTCCAGTTTGGTTTCCGTAGCGGGTTTGAAACGGGATGAGAGGCATGTTTGGAATGAAACGTATTGTTCAAAGTGTCGAGATATATCCGTTAGACATATACTGTTGTTTTATTGACTTCCAAAAGGTATTGATGTGTTAAGCACTCTATATTGATCGAAGCTCTAAAGACATTGGCTTGGACGGCAGAGATGTTCGAATAATTGCAAATTTATATTGGACATCAAACAACATCAGTTTTAGTAGATGGATGTGGAATCACAGGCTCTGAATATTAAAAGAGGAGTAGGGCAGAGTTACCTCTTGTCACCCTGACTTTCTAACGGTTTACTCCAAAAGAATTTTGCAGAAAAGCACTTCTGAAAAACAAGAAGGAATACTTGTGAACGGTAAATTCATCAATAATTTGCGATATGCGGAGTATACAGTACTCCTAGCTTCTAGTCAAGAAGATCTCCAAACATATTAACACTTAACTCCTGGGCCTATTTATCTGCATAAGTTGTCACAGCCTGGCCACTTTTTTTTTCATGTTCTCTAATAAAATGCTCTATATGTATGTGTTAATTCATATAATGACATTTTTTTTATTTAAAAAGGGCTTTGTAGGGTGTGTTTATTTTTGATACACGCAGTTCATGTAGACGACTTTTCATAATGTCATTACCCATAGCCTAGATGTATTGAAATTGATACACATTATTTATGAAACTTTATTACGAAAAAACATAAGCAAACATCTTAACAAATTATTTTAAATATACATTATGTGTTTTAAAAAAACAAATGTTACAAATAATTTTTTTTCTCTACATTCAGTGCCAGTACACCTAGTGTTGCACTGTTTGGAATTCTTAGATGCATGTGCGCGACCAAAGGATTTTGCCTGTGTGCTGTAACATATAACACATCGTCCTCTTTTGTCATATTCTTCCAGCCTATGGTGTGTTTGTTGAGGGTTTGTAACATTATTGTCTTTGCAAATGGCAGTCACTAATTCTTCGCGAAATTGTGTTACATCCATTTTTGTGTTCAAAGCTTTGTTATATAGGATTAAAGCATTCACTATGGCTGTATTTGTCAGTAACTCTATTCCCACTTTCCGATACCATTTTATAGAACGTCTGATGGGATTACTGTAGGAAGCTTTTTGATCAGAGACGTCAATGTAAGATTTAACAGAATTATATTCTACTATTGTAGACGGTTTTCTTTTTATTCCTGATTTTGTACGAACGTCGACCATTTCTGGACAAGATTTTGTAGTCAAAAATGTTACCTCTCTTTTGTCGATCCATTTTCCTACAATAACTTTTGTGTTGCTCTGTAGGGCCATCATATCTCCTTTATTTAGCTTTGCTTCAAACACCGACTTAGGATTGTATTTCCTATTTTTACGAAGTGTTCCAACTAGATGAATATTGTTATCATTTAGTTCGTGTGCCAAACTGACACTAGTATAAAAATTGTCCGTAACCAAAGTTCTTCCTGAGTGTAGAAAAGGTTGCATTAATTCCATGACCACTAGGGATGCTAGTGATTGTTCCTTTGGTCTATTTTGCTTTCCGCCATAAATTTTTGCGTGATATGTGTAGCCGCCTTTTCCGCAGAGTTTGAAAACTTTTACGCCATATTTATTACGTTTGCCAGGTATGTACTGTAAAAATGACAGACGTCCTCTAAAGGGAATCATCGATTCATCAATGCAAACGTATTTGCCTGGTACCAAAGCAGATTGAAAACTTCTATTGAACGCCTGCAATAATGGTTCAACTTTGAACAATCTGCTTCCTTCAGGACAAGCTTCATTATCTGAAAAATGGAAGCAAGCAAGAAGAGCCTCAAATCTACACCTCGACATGTTTGTCGTCTTGTATATTGAGCAATGATGGATAAAATTAGTGCTCCAGTAATCTCGTAGTCGTGGTTTTGTATTCAAACCCATCCATATTAAAATTCCCAAAAATTTTAATATTTCTTCTCTGTTAGTATCATTCCAGTTAGTGAGATATGAATTTGTCTTAACGTTTTCACGATTTATAGCATCAATAATTTTTTGTTCAGCATATCGATTTGTTTCCTTCACTAAAATATCGAGTATCTCGTCTGTTAGGAGCAGTCTATAAAACGTTAAAGGTGTATCATTTTCCCTACTTTCTACAACTGTACCAAAAGAAGTATTTTCATGTATAACGTCAAATGTATTCAAATTTCCATCAACATTGTTCCATATAACATTTGCCTGTAAATTCCCTATACGAGGATTTACCATATCTATATTGTTTACATCTTCAATTTCAGATTCACTTTCGCTTATTTGCAAATTAAACTGTTCATGTTGAATTCTAGGTTGACTTGTAACATTATCATCCTAAAATAATTCAAAATTAGATATAACATTTGAAATTTATACGGAACTATAAACTTGCCTTAAGTGTTTCCATTTTCTGCCGTTTTGTTTGTGGTTCATAATCTGAATCTGAAGAGTATTCAAGGGTATCAGAACTATCAGTGTATAATGGATCGACATCTGAATCATCAAATTCACAATCACTTATTTCGCTAAGATTTTAAGCCAGATGCTGAAGTTCATGTAAAGAAAGGTTTCTCTTGTTATTTTTAGACATTGTACATAAACAAACCCGACTACAATGAAGGTCTAACAGTGACTGGTATGGTGGTATGCCACTATTGCAACTCGACAATTTCGTGTCTCCAAATTTTATCTACAATGTTGCCAATTTTAATATGCTAGGATTACCGAACTAACATTGAAAATTGGTTACCACAGCCTAAAGGAATGATAATACACGTATAAATACACTACAACTGCGTTCGGACCACATACACAGTCGCTTGAATGCGTTCTACTCTTGTGTATCAAATTCATACACACAGGCTCAGAGAGAGTACCTATTGTGTATTATGTATGATACACATAGGAGTCAAAGTGTTAATAGTGTCGTTGAGAGTTGCAGGGAGGCAGGTCTGGATCTACATACGGAAAACCAAAATACTCGTAATAAGTAAACAACAGCATATAAAACCGTCTATATAATGTAAATAATACCAAACTTGAGCAAGTTGATAAAATCGTTTACCTTGGACAGCAATAATTAAATTGTAACGCAGAAAGTCACGGCAAAATTAGATCTAGGATAGAGCACTCTAGAGCTGCTTTTAGAAGAATGTCCAAGGTGTTATGTAACAGAGGCCTAAAATTGGCATTAAGGATCCGCCTACTTCGTTGCTACGTGTTCTCTTTATGGTTTCGAGTCTTCGACTGTGAATAAAATCGATTTAAATCGCCTTGAGGATTTCGAAATGTGGTGCTATAGAATCATTTTAAAAGAGTCCTGGGTGGAGAAGATTCGAAACTCTACAATACTAGAACGTCTCAGCAAGACTACTGAGATCATAAAAAGTATCAAGCAGAGAAAGCTGGAGTATTTCGGAGATGTTATGAGAGGTCCCAAATATAGGTTGCTATACAATATCATGCAAGGAAAAAAAGCAGGCAAACGCAGTCCAGGACGAAGAAGAACCTCATGGTTGAAGAACTTGCGAGATTGGTAACAAACATTCTCAAAGGAAATGGTACATGAAGAAGATCATTTACGAGACTAAGTGAGTAATACACCGCCCTTTATAAAGGGAATTACATTTTTTATAGACGGTTAAAAGCATTTCATAACATTGTATAAAACTTTTTTCTATAATAAAATAGACAACAGTAACAAATTAAATACACATATAAAACTCTTATGACAACTTTATATAGGTAGTATGTGACTTTAAATTCAATCTCTAGAACAAGAGAAGCGTAGTCAGGAAGACTCCGGTCATACGGTCTTCTAACTCCAATACTACAAATTGGTTGTTTTGTTCCTGTAGTGATCCATTCCCAAGTTCATATGCTCCTTTTCTAACTTGGCTGCAACGTACTGATGACGACCAAATAGTCAGAAATACATATTGACGGTTGCCATCCATCGATGTACCTATTTTGTTTTTTGTTTTCCTATTTTGCGGGAAATGCCATTACATGTTACTTTTTATTATTCACTAGCATTAAAATTGTCTATTTGTTTTAAATGTTTTAACGTTTAGCATTCTTTTCCTCAGGTAGCTGAAGCTTCCTCCGTGGTTATTATTAGTTGTTGCCCTGGAAAACATCAGGGTCTTCTAACTCTAATGCCTCAAACTGATCGCACTGTTCCTATAGTGATTCTTTACCAAGTTAACATTCTCCTTTTCTTCTGGGTTAGCCCAGAGGACAGAAAACGATATTATTAAATCGATTTCGTTCATGGCCGATAAAGCAGGTGGCACCTCTTTACGCTAACCACTGCAGTGGTCAAGTTTTAGGAGACATTCCTTGGATTTACCGAGTTTGAATTTATATCAGCCCAACTGTCTGATAAGGTAGGAATATGCTGAAATGAGTCACAACACTTTTAACAGTTCAGTCAACAAAGCCATGATAGCCTTGATGATCGCCAACATCCAGACCAGATAAGGCATTGAAGAAGAACATTATTGTACTATATTAACGTTGGCAACCGCCCTGTCGGCCATTTCTAGACAGCATTGCGTCCTGTCAACTAGTGTGCATTTTATAACCTCAAATACTGTCTGTAAACATTTGAATTCTAAACGGTTTTGACCTGAAACTTCATTGCAGAGGTGAGTGATTTTTTCTTTGTTATTATTTCTTAGATTATAAACATATGCACTGAAGTTATTGGTATAATTAACGGTATTATACATTTTTACATAAGGAAAAACGCTGATCTGTCACCAAAACGAGTAGACCAGGTATTTGGACTCCTAAAAGCTGAACAAATGCCTCAAAATGAAATAGCAGCAATGGTAGGAGTATCAAGAAGTTTCGTAAGGAATATAAAACTAAAAAATTGCGTGGAGTCAGTTTAGATCCAAAGAGTAAGGGTCACAGCGGAAGACATCGTGTAACTACTTTTAGAACTGATCGCAAAAGAAGAGATATTTGCCTAGTAAACAGAAAGAAACCACTGCGAATGTTTTCTTAGGAGATGAAGGAATTTGTGTTTCAGAAAGAACAGTTCGTCGGAAACAAACTGGTAGCTAGGACACCAGCTCGAAAGCCAATGCTTAGTCCTGCTATGATCACGAAACGTTTCGAATGGGCACTAAAATACAAAAACTGAACAGTGGAAGCCTGGAAAAAGTATATTTGTGTTGTTTTGTTTGAATATCAATATTAAAAATTTTAAAAACATGAGCATTTCTAAAAATTTTGTTGATTTCAGGTCTGCTTCTCGAAGGAATCCGTTTTTCAAGTTTTGACAGAAAAAACGAAGTTTAAACATGCTTTAAAAATATTTATTGGAGACAAGTATGCAAAAACGGGAAGGGACGATTAATATAGAAAGACAACGCCAGGTAATAGTTTACGTATCGAAAGTTCTAAAAATGGAAAAACCTAATAGAACTTAAAGTAGAATATTAAAACTTACAATAGTCAGTACACAATATCATCATATGTCTATATATAAAGAAAACCGCAATTCCTCAGACGGAAAAAAGGAAAGTAGAGAAGAATATACCAAGCAGGATATCTCCAAGATAAAGTTGCAATGTTGTATATTTGTACATGTACAGTTGTACATTTAAACATCCAGTTTAGAAGCAACAGACTTTAGCATTGGAAAAAAATAAATTAAAAACCGAAAACAGTAACAATAAAAAACAGAAATAACATAGATAAAAAATAGCAAAAAAAACTGCAAAAAGAACAACCGGAAAAATCGCCAGAAATAATCGAAGAGAGTTATAGAAACAATGAAGTTAAAAATTTTTATCAGGGAATTAAAAAACAAGAGGACTATGCAAGAGTTCCACAATTTTGTGTAGAAATAAAAATGGGACACTTTTTGGGATACATAACAGATACACTAATGAGATGGGTACAGTACTTCGAAGACTTATTATATATCGAAGAGTAAAATACAACATTGAAAAGTAAAAATATTAAAAGCACCGGAGAAAGCGTAGAGCCAGAAAAACAATTAAAGAAAGAGGAGTAAGACTACAGGCAGGAATTGCTCGGCTTATTTTATTGGCACATTTCACAAGCAAAAATAGGAACAGTTAAAATATCTAAGAAAGAATACGAAATAATACCTAAACTCATTCATACATGAAAAACATTCAGATAGTACTAAGTATATAAATATAGCAAGTCTTCTTCTTCTAGTGCCGTCTCCACTAATAAAGTTTGGCTATAACCATTGCAAATTCATCTCTATCTTCTGCTTTTCTTGAAAGCGTTTTTGTGTTTAACCCCGTCCAGTCGCGAATGTTTTTCAGCCAGGATATTTGTCGTCTACCAGGACCTTTCTCCTTCGATTTTACCCTTCATAATCAGCTGCAACAACTCCTACTTATCATTTCTAACTATGTGCCCCAAAAATGCTGTCTTTCGCCTTTTAATGGTGGTCAAAAATTCTCTGTGTCTTCACATTCTGTGTAACACCATTTCGTTCGTAATATGATCGGTCGATGGAATCTTCAAAATTCTCCTAAAAAGTCACATCTCAAAAGCTTCCAGTTTTCTCATTCAGTCAACATTAACAGTCCAGACTCCGACACCATAAAGAAGAATATAACGGATATAACATTTTACCACCTGGTATAGGATTTGCAGATTGAGTCTTTAATTACTCAGACCATATGTTCCATGATGTTCCGTATTTCTTGAGTCATCCAAGGTTTTCTACTTTCTGTTTTCTTTTGTATAGTTTCTTCGGTGTTTTTATAAACAGATCTTTGTTTTGCTCAAACATTAATGTTCAATTCTCAGTGTTTTTCATTTCTTAATGTTAATTTCTTCATTTCTTGATTGATACAAGTTGATGCCTTAGCACGGATTTCATTTTATCTTGAGTAACTGAGTATTCACCTTAAAATTTTGGATTTATTATCTTTTTTACCCTCCGTTTCATTTTTTGAGACAAGGAGGTTATGGTCTGAGGGGACATCTGCTCCAGGAAAAGTCTCAACGCTTACAATGGAATTCTAAATCTTAAATTGGTTAGAATAAAGTCGATCTGATTTCTAATGAATTTTTGTTCATTATCCTGTGGTGTCCTCCATGTATACTTAAGTCTAGAGGGGTGGTAATCGAAACCATGTGTTCATAGTCGGCAGGTTTTCTTCTTGACAAAATTGATGCCAATCTGTTCGCCTCTGGCATTCCTTTTTCTAAGCCAATAGGATTATTGGACTAGGCTTAATGAACTAATGGTAAAATTGAATACATTTTTGTTTTGCTGTTAACTGACCAATACAGCGTTGTCATTAGTAACCCGATTCGGAATTACCCGGATTCTCGGATGCAGGAGTTAAAATTAAACAGTTAAACAATAAATTGTTTTCAATAGCGCTAATTTGTTTTAAAATTGTAACATTTTGTTGGTTTTTGACTATACTTTAGGTGCTATTATATTCGTTTTTATAGTTAATGAACCGGTTAAAATAAATTATGACATCAGTGAAATAGTATTGAATGATGACTAAATGAGAAACAAAGAAACGATACACCAACCTAAAGTCACTTATAAAAGAAACGTAATTTATTTCCCAGAAAAATCCATAAAAAGGGAGAGTTAAGTGGATTGAATAAGCACTGGGATTTTTCTTCGGGTTAATTTATCGGAAAATGTTGGAAATTGCGATATAAAAAAAATCCTTAATGCGTACGGATACGAACAATTTTAAAAGTAATTGATCCATTTAATTTATACTCTTTAAACTTAAATTTGGTTTGAGATTAAGAGTGTAATTAACGGTTTATTTGTATAGCTAATCACAGAAGTAACCAGCCAGTTTATGTTTTCTTTACAAATTTCGTGTAATTTTCTGTTATTGGTCTACAGTATTTTTCACCATAAAAAAATGGTCGATAAAAAATAAATCTTAGTTTTTGGGCTTAGTCATATCACTTCAGTTGTTTCATACTGTCCTTAATTCTTTATCATTTGACGTTTGGTACAAAATTGAAATGTTTTCATTATAAATGTTTGAATTTTAAAAGAAAACTAATTGTATCCAAAGCGGTCGAAGTTGCACTTCATAATGAAGGACACAGAATAAGCCTCTAAATATTAGGTATAAATACTATTTTATATGGGATTAAACCACAATTGATGGATGAAAATTATATTTTAATTTTTGGTGGAAACTTTGTAGCATTTTCAATTTCATTGATTCTTTGAAGTATATTGAAGTCCCCTCGTATACGAAATATTAAAATCACCTTATATATTTTTGATAGATCTAAAAATATTTCGTACGTATTTAAACCCAAATATCTTTTCATTTCTTTCTTAGGTCGGCCAAGTTGAAATAAACCATTTTAGAGTTGTTTATTTATTTTAACTTCCTCGGCAAATTCTTGTTTTATCAGAAGCCGCAATTTTAATGCGTCGCAAAAGGATATGTACGTCGTTTCGTGGTGTCTTGTTATGTCAGCGTTTGTATGTATGCGTTCAATTTTAATAGAATTTCTTCACTCTCGTTGGAGCAGCTTTCAAGAGCGGTTCAGCGTTATGTCCAAATTCACGTCGAATTTGTAAAGTATTCTGTTTTCGTCTTTTGTTATGAAGAATATGTAGCAGTTTGTTATTGGTTTTGTGGCAGTAAATGCTTCAATTATTAATGTTTTGAGTGAGGATTGGAGGACATCCTCGTTTTGTTTTTTTTTTGTTCCTGCTTTTATCCAAGGCTTTTGGCAGTTTGGAGATGGAGGTTTTCGTGATGCAGAGAGAGTGGAGCCCTCAGTTCCAGGTTCCAGTTATGGTTTCAGAAACTTAAGTGTGATCATGTGAATTAAGGTAACATTTTGTTCAAATTTTAAACTAAAGACAGACATTTTTTTTTATAAAATAATAATTGCTTTCGTTGACATTTAAAATTGTAAATTTTAGGTTTTGAGTAAAGCTGTCAATTTGTGTTTAGTTTTTTTTTGAAATTTAATGTTAATTTATGACAGCTCGTTTTAGTATTTTTGATGTTGATTTGTTTTGTTTTTTTTTTTAAAAAGGTTAACCTCCATGCAATTTTGTAAGTTTTGTAGCAATGGAGTTTGTTAATGGATGACACATGTAAGTTTTTGAATTTTGTATTTCTCCATGTAACTGTTTGTGGTGACACATAAATAAATGTTAAATTTTGTTGTCTTAACATTTTATTTATTTTTTTTGAGCTAACCCTTTTTGATTTTATTTGAAAAAGATATGTTTTTTATGTTTTGATTTTGTTTTCTAATTATTTCCCTAGTTACAACTAGTGGTTGTAATAGGCATAATTAGGCACCTCAAGTGGCGCCCTATATTAAATTCCTTGAGGTGTTTCTTGTTTATTTTTATTTTGTTTATCCCAAGAGCCCTTTATTTCATTTTTTTGTAGTTGCCCCATTCCAATGCCCTTATCTTTTACTTATCCACGACCCCAGCTCTCCTACGAAACCCTGAGTGCCGTTCGCATCAGTAGCGATTATTTTGCTTGCCCTATCTCCACCCCAATAGTTTTTCCCCAATTTTCTATCTCCCTGTATTAATGCCCCTGTGGTAGGCAAAATATTATCGTTACAACTTTCATTTATTTATTTACCGGGTTTGAATATCGCGCGAAAAAGCGAAACTGATACAGTGTTCACTACATTTGGCCATCGAGCAATTAAGACAAAAGAAGGAATCTATCCTTATGAAAAGGAGACCAAAAAAGTGGCCTCTGATGGCGGCATATCCGGAAATGCGAATGCGCCAAATTTAAATTTTCCGACACTTATCAACAGTAGCTAATATAGTATTTTTCAGAATGTGTCTTAGACGAGAAAGTTTTAATTATTATTAATGAAAAGAGTCTAAAATGCGACACTAATTGTTAAAATAACTTCAATATAAATAAGATTTCATGTGACATTTGGGACAAACAATAACATAACCCAATAAATTGATGTCAAACAAGGAGAGAGGACTCTCTTCTTATTTAATGTGGCCTCTAAAGATCACACTTCCTGTTCTAAAATTATGTTTGCCCCCACTACCTTTACATTCCTCTATTGTCTTTTTGCTCGATGATTTTGGCGGGGAGAGCGACACACACACACATATAGTACTTTAAAACGAATATTTTCGTAGACAAGAAATAGTCTGTCACATAAGATTCAAACCAATATTTCGTCGCCTTAATTGGAAAACCACGTATATCCAATCTTGGGCCAAAATTATATTTTTATTTCTATGGATGGAAAACCTCGTCTTTCACCTAGAACAGCTCTCAGAATAAATCCTTCTGCCTCGTGCTGTTTTCTATTGAGTAAAAAAAGAACCACGTATATAAGTAAGCTCTTTATGTTTAATAAGAAAACCACGCATATACGTTGTACTTCTCTTGTTTCAAGTGACGTTTTATTGCTGCTCTTATCTGCCACTATTTTTTTGAAGAAAAACAATGAAGACAGGTAAGTTCAATATTTTGTATACCTTTTAATTATATTTAATGACAAAACACCTTCGTTTGTGCTTATGTTTACAAAAACCTCTTAAAAAGGTTATGTTTACTATAGTTGTTTAGAAAACCTCGTATATCAGAATTACGAGGTTTTCTGTCTATTCTGTGGCACAGTGAATGCATGACATTTTACATGTTTTGTACTGATTTACGAGCTTTTCTTTCTTGATTATTAAACCTATTTTAGTTTTTTGGTTTAAAATAATAAATTCGAACAAAGACTGATAATTTCATAGACCATAATTTTACATTTTTATTACATTATGTTAACTGAGGTCTATTATTTTATACTGACATGAGTTTGTGAGCACCGGTTTGGTCCCATAATAAGCAAAAAAGTTTGGAAATTAAAGACTGTCGTCCACCATCACCTCTACTTGTGAAAACTCCTCCTTTGAAAATGGGCCCATACAGTACGCCAGAAGTTCTTTGTCAAGGTGAGTTCATAATATATTATAACATCATTATACAGAGTGGCCCAAAAGTCTGGAAACGGCTAATTTATCTCGTAAATTACTAGACATAATTATACAAAATTTGAGATACGCCTATTTTGGGATACGGAGATTCCATATTTGGTATTTGCAATGTTGCCAGATTTTCAGTTTCTCTTATATTACTAGTAACTTTGGTTTTTCAAATGCATCACCCTGTATATTCAGTCATTATTGGAATCTCCTATTAAATACGAGTTCAACCATATGTAACACTTATGATTTTATGTAATCTGGAAGGTCTTAAATACATAAAACAGAAGTCTGGCAACGCCTAAATTGTTTCAATACATTTTTTAATACTAACTATTTTCAAATACATTAAAACGTAACAATTGATAGTTTAGAATATTTTTTAACATAATAGTTACGTTATTAAGTGTTCAAAATGTGCTCCATTGTGAGTTGACAGCACTCTAATCGATGGTAGAATGCGTCTACCACATTTCTCCATGATTGTCTAGAAATTATTCGAGATTCATCGATAATTCATTGCCTTAGCTATGCAAGACTTGCTGGTTAAGTTTTGTAAACTGAATTTTTCAAGTATCTCTAATAAAATTAATCTTTAGGATTGAGATCGGGTGACCGTGGAGGCCATTCAATTCTACCTTGTCTACCAATTTATCGTCCGGGAAATATCTCATCTAAATAACGCCGAACATTTACACCAACTATCTGACGTTAAATTTCTTTCGATAAAAAATGGCCCAATTAAATAAGTACCTACTATAACTGACCATACATTTAATTTTTGTGGTCTTTGAGTATGGTTTTCACGCATTCAGTGTGAATTTCACACGAGTTCAGCTATTCTAATACGAGTTCAACCATATGTTCACTTGATTTTATGTAGTCTGAAAGATCTTAAATACATAAACAGTGCAAAATATGTAGATTTTAATAAATTTAAATATTTAAATGGAGAATGCTGTGATTTTGACATTTGTTCACCATTTAAATTATGAACTAAAATTGACAGTAGTTGTGGTTCAAAAGTTCTGCAATTTAAATTGCTTCTCTAAAATGCCGTTCTCTAAACCGTTCTCCTATTCATAAGACGACGGTACAAAAAAACTGTGAGGCGATTTGAGGAATCTGGAGAAGTAAAGATAGATACCGATCAGGTTGACCGAAACGAGTTATCAATGACAACAAAACTTCAGATATAAGCAAAGTTTTGTTGAAGATCCACATACATCCCCAGGCAGGGTTGCACAAGTACATGATGTAGGTCATTCTTCAGTCTTACGTTTATTACGTAAAAATAAATTTAAATCATACAAAATTAACTTATTGCAAGAATTAAGTGAAGATGACTTTGGTCGTAGATTAGAGTTTACTGAGGTAATGATGGATAAAATTGAAAATTATTAAAATGTCGTTAACAGAATATGTTTTTCCGATGAAGCAACTTTTACACTGTGTGGAAGTGTAAATCGACACAATTTAAGGTACTGGTGTGACGTAAATTCACACTGAAGACTGAATGCGTGAAAACCATTACTCAAAGACCACAAAAATTAAATGTATGGTCAGATATAGTAGTTACTTATTCAATTGGTCATTTTTTGTCGAAAGAAATTTAACGTCAGATAGTTGGTGTGAATGTTCGGCGATATTTAGATGAGATATTTTCTGGACGATAAATTGGTAGACAAGGTAGAATTGAATGGCCTCCACGTTCACCCGATTTCAATCCTAAAGATTATTTTTATTAGGGATACTTGAAAAATTCAGTTTACAAAACTTAACCAGCAAGTCTTGCAGAGCTAAGGCAACGAATTATCAATGAATCTCGAATAATTTCTAGACAATCATGGAGAAATGTGGTAGACGCCTTCTACCATCGATTAGGGTGCTGTCAACTCACAAATTGAGCACATTTTGAACACTTAATAACGTAACTAATATGTTAAAAAATGTTCTAAACTATCAATTGTTACGTTTTAATGTATTTGAAAATAGTTAGTATTAAAAAATTTATTGAAACAATTTAGGCGTTGCCAGACTTCGGTTTTATGTATTTATGACCTTCCAGATTACATAAAATCATAAGTGTTACATATGGTTGAACTTGTATTGAATAGGAGATTCCAATAATGACTGAATATACAGGGTGATGTATTTGAAAAACCAAAGTTACTAATAATATAAGAAAAACGGCAAATCTGGCAACATTGTAAATATCAAATATGGAATCTCCGTATCCCAAAATAGGTGTACCTCAAATTTTGTACAATTATGATTAGCATTTTACGAGATAATTAGCCGTTTGCAGACTTTTGGGCCACTCTGTATAAATACTTTCATGACTCTAATGTTGATCAGGAAACAACAGTAACAATTTCCGTTATTTTTAGACTACCGTTCACATGATTATCCAAACACTTCGCAGAGAATGGAAGAGTGTGAACTTGTTCCTTGTAGCGAAGAAAACGGATTCATTTTAAAACCGGTTTCGAAACATACGGTAGCTATTTTCAGTCATAGTTCGGAACAATCAACATCCGGTCCTTTAGGATGGATACATCACGTTTTAGGTAAGACATACATTTGAGTGATGAAGACATTTTACGAGGAGAAACTATTTAAAAAAAATAGCTGCCAAAGGAAACTCAACTCATGAGACAACTGCAAGTAATAATATGATATATTATTTTGCAGAAATATGTAGCCCTACAGAAACTTTAGTTGAAATGAGTGAAGATCCTGAACAAGGATGTCTACAAAAAATCACTGAAAATTGCATAAATGACGCACAGCCTGGGCAGGATCTTGATAAAAATAAATGAGATGATGAACAGCAGAGATGTTTAGGCAAACGAAAAAGGAATAAAAAGCCTTTTAAACCAATCTGGAGGACAGAAAAGAGTAAATAAATAATAATGAAGGGCGAAGAGTATTATGGAAGGGAAAAAATGAAGCTGGAAAAATTGTGTGTGACGTTAAAAGGTCTAAAAGTGAGATAAAACCTCGCTGTTTATGTAATCCTAAAAACAATTCAGTTTTTCAATGCCATAGAGTTACGGAAGAAATTAGGAAAACGATTTTCATAGATTATTGGCTCTTGAACTGGGACAAACGCCGCATTTTTATTAAGCAATAAGCTAACAACAGAAATGTAACATGTAGAAAAATGGAGTCAAAAAATGTACAGCGAAAGTGTTCTTTATGCTATCATTTAAAAGTTGGTTTGAGTCAAGAAAGAATTCGTGTATGCAATAGAGATGTTTCTAAACAGAATCGCAGTGTTTACTATTGATGTACAGGCTGTGTTTTTATGCCCATCATTGAAGGCATCTGCTTTATAACCAAATTGAAAGTACCTAATTTCACAATTTATAACCTCAAAACTAATAACGCATCTTGTAATTTTTGGGACGAATTTAAGGGAGGAGTAACTATTGACGAGTTTACATCTGTTATTTCACATTTCATAACTTCTGAAATTCTTATTCTTCTTCTTCTTTTTATGTAGACATGACTCTGTTTTTCAATGTGCCTCCAGTAAGTTGTCATTCCATCGTTTTCGTGGTTTTCCTACTAATCGTTTTACTATTGGGGAGCCGTCTCTTGCCGTCTTTACTACTCTATTTGTTGTCATTCGGCTTATACGATCGTTCCATTCTACTCTTCTATTTCTTACCCAGTTTTTGATGTTCTCAACCTTGCATCTATGTCGTTTATCTGTACTTCTAGCTCTGTCGCATAGTGTCTTACCATCAATGTTTCTAAGTGTTTTTATCTCTGCTGTTTCTAACATCCTTTTTTTCTCTCTGTGTCAGGTCTTGTTTCTGCCACGTATGTCATTATTGGTCTGATGACTGTTTTGTAAATTCTACCTTTCGTTTCTTTCCCGATATTTTTATTTCTCCATATTGTTTCATTTAGGCAGCCTGTGGCTCTGTTTGCTCTATTCACTTAATCTTCCACTTCGGTTTCGAGCTTTCCGTAGCTAGATAATATGATGCCTATATATTTAAACTCCATCACTTGTTCTATTCTCTGTCCTTCCAACTCCAATTTACATCTTAGTAAATTTGCTGTTGTAACCATGCATTTCGTCTTTGTTGGGGAAATTAACATGTTAAATTTTCTGGCGGTTATTGATGCGGCATGCGTTGTAAATCATCTTCAGTTTGAGCGAGAAGTATTGCGTCGTCTCGACGTCATCGAAAGAACCACGACGCTTAAGTGTAACTGGGCAGGGCACTTAGCCAGAACACAAGATGGACGGTGGACGAGACGTATTATGGAATGGAGGCTCAGAAACTATAAAAGAAGCCGAGGACGACCACCGACTAGATGAACCGATGATATAAAACGTGTAGCGGGAAACTGGCTACAAGCGGCCCAGTGTAGAGAACACTGGAAAGAACTGAGGGAGGCCTATGTCCAGCAGTGGACGCAATTGGCTGATTTGATGATGATTGAGCGATAATTATTTTAAAGCTATTTTTCTCCCATTTGGTATCTTTTTTTGTTCTTACTTTTTTATTATTTCATCCATATTCAAGTTATGGATGATTAATAAACATGAATGATGTTCATCCATAAACAATAGAGGACTCAGGGAATCTCTCTGTCTTATCCCATTTCCAGCTTCAATAGGGTCAGTTTGTTCTTCTTCTACTTTAACTTTTATTGTGTTGTTTTGTAGATATTTTAGATCGTTTTGATTGAACTTCTGAAATTGATAGCTCCAAATGTGACTACGTCATTTTGTACAGTGACGGATGCACGTACCAGAATAAAAACTGGATTCTATCCAATGTGCTATGCACATTTCACATAAAAACGGTATTGACTATAACTCAAAAATACTTTAATTAAAAAAATTAAGACAAATTAAGAGAAATATACTCTCCTGCTGGATATGTGGAAGTATGCCGTACAGCAAGACTCAACCCCAGTCCCTACAAAGTTCACTACCTGGGTCACCAGTTTTTTAAAATGTACAGTAAATTGAATTTTATATCCACAATCCGACCAGGAAATAAAAAAGGAGATCCTGTGTAACTGATTTGAGATGCATTCAATATAAGCCCGAAGGTAGGGTGAAGTATAAATTAAACTTTTCAGATGATTTTTCGGATCTTCTGTGCAGGATTAAAAAGCCAGTAGCAAACATTGTTTGTTATAGTGTCATGCCTGGTTATGTATCTCGCGCTCCCTTTCCTTCGTGTTCATAGATAAAAAGATTAATACATCACTACTTTTTAAAATACTTACGGAGGACATTTCATATCGCGAGCTTTTAAGCCCAGTTCTACCCTACTGTCAAAGCAGACTAATTGCCAAATTGCTCTTTACAGCTATGCTGAACGAATGTTTCCATTGAAATTTAGGTTTTATGAATAGCTGAACCCTATCATTTAACGTGAATATTTGGTTTCATCAGTGAGTATACCATCTTTTAGCTTATAAATTTTCAAACTTCCATTTCTCGCTTTTACAGAGGCGAGGATTTTCAAAAATTA
Organism: Diabrotica balteata; assembly: GCA_918026665.1. Taxonomy (NCBI): domain Eukaryota; kingdom Metazoa; phylum Arthropoda; class Insecta; order Coleoptera; family Chrysomelidae; genus Diabrotica; species Diabrotica balteata. The sequence goes on along the minus strand of OU898278.1, from coordinate 130,818,502 downwards.
AAATCATGTTTTCTATAATACAAACAACAAGTATCTGTCATTATCAAAACTTTAAATTTCAACCACAATAATCTGAGAACTAAAATCGTTTATTTCTTCTAAACAGTCAAAGAAAAATTGGACGAAGGCCAATACTTCATCAGTAGCAAACTATACCGATCCTTTGTAGTATATACGCCAAAAAGAAATTTAGATTCCGGCGCCATGTAATGCATAACCTTGACACATAGCAAGATGTCAAAAGAACTTGTAGGCCAGTTAAAACGACAAAAACATATTAGTCATTGTTTTTTTACCTGTTTCATAGTATTTTAGAGCTAGATGTTATGTTTATACAGTGAACGGCTAAATGATGGAATATTATCATTATTTCGAGAACCGTCGAGTTTTGAGGGAAATCCCGAAACAGGTCGATTTTTGTTATAAAATACCCATCTTATAACGTACATGATGGAGGGATGACGTCACCGGTGTGGGTGTGGTGACGTAATCGTTAATTTTTTAATAGAAATCGGTATAATGCGACACCTCATTTGAAGGAGACTTTAATTCTCTATTTAACGACATTACATTTTAACTAAAATATTTTTAAGGTACAAAAAGAATTTTTTTTAATTTAAATTCAACTAAATTACAACTAATGATTTAATTAATAATGTATTTTAAAGTAACCAAATTATGCATAATACTTATTTTAAATTAAATGTTCGAAATGCCATCCATCGGTTTCTTGACAATATGCGAATCTACGGACACATTCATCAAGTACATTGCGGATGACTTCTGAGAGACTGGGGTCTATTGACATAAACTTTTGATTTTATGTAACCCCACAGGAAAAAGTCTAGAGGTGTTAGATCTGGCCACCTTGCTGGCCACTCTATAAAACCTCGTCTTCCGATCCACCTCCTGGAAAAGCAATGATTTAAAAATTGACGTACTTCACGAACGTAATGCGAAGGGGCTCCATCTTGTTGAAACCAGATATTTTCACTAGGTAAATTTGGATTATTGGCATTTGGATACATGTTAGCAAGGACAGGTATAAGTTGATTTCCCAAAAAAAGCTAAATAACGTTCTCCTGTTAGATTTTCTTCAAGTAAAAAAGGACCAATGATTCTGCCATTAATGATCCCTGCTCATACATTTACTTGCTGAAGATATTGCGTGTGTGACTCACCCAATGTGGGTTTTCTTGACACCAACATCTGCAATTTTGAAGTTTCACAGTACCATGTATAAAAAAGTGAGCTTCATCGGAAAAAAGGATTTGATTGATGAAATGTGGATTGCGGGTACATAAATCCTGCATAATTTCCTGCATAATCCTAGAAAATTGAAGCCGGCGATCGGGATCGTCGTCGTTTAATTGCAGATGTAGTTGAATTTTGTAGGGATGGTACTTTTGTATAATAAACTCCTGTATATTCAACCATTTGTGATGAACTACTTACTGTGAGGATTGTCATGTATATTTAATAAAATATCAAGTTTCACATTGTCATCAATTTTAGGACGCCCAGCGTTTGGAATATGTTTAACGTGCCCAGTTTCTCCAAACTTTCGGACTATTTTTCTTACTGTTGATTAGCTGATGGGTCTGTCTAGATATTTTGCGTTAAATAAATTGTATACCTCGTTCTGTGTTCTTGTGTTTCATTTAGGTGAGCCATAATTTAGTATTCAAAAGTAAACATTACAATTGACAACTGATGACAATTCACAAAATCAAAACATTTACGTCAATAAATATTACAGTAACTATGCCACTATTACTCGCTTGAATTAACATTTGACAAAAAGTTTCAGTGTTTATGGGATAACTTTTTGTGTCCATTATTATTTTTACTTATTTTTGCTTTTTTAAGTATTTACTTCAGAAAGTCATGGTAGTAACCGATGGATGGCATTTTGAACATTTAATTTAAAATAGTTGTTATGCATAATTTGGTTACATTAAAGTACATTATGAATTAAATCATTAGTTGTAATTTAGTTGAATTTAAATTAAAAAAAATTGTTTTTGTATCCTTTAAAATTAGTTTAGTTACAATGTAATGTCATTAAATAGAGAATTAAATTCTCCTTCAAATGAGATGTCGCATTATACCGATTTCTATTTAAAAAATTAACGATTACGTCACTACACCCACACCGGTGACGTCATCCCTACTTCATGTACGTTATAAGATGGGTATTTTATAACAAACTGATGCAGCAAAGAAGAACCCGAGAAAAAGAACAACAATATAAAGATCTCAGAAGAGAAGAATACATTCATCGGAGAAAAAAGCGAACTTATGAAAATAGAATATTGGAAGAACTTGAGGCATTAAAAAAGGAAAATCAAACAAGAAAATTCTATAAAAATCTGAATAATGCAAGAACAGAATTCAAACCAAGGATCGGACTATGTAAGGATAAGGAGGGGCATATACTCAATACAAAAGAAGAAGTATTGAAACGGTGGGTGGAACACTATAAAGAACTAGTTAGTATCGAAGTAGAAGATCTAAATCAACCACCCCCAGGAGCAAGCAACAATACACCATTGGAGCCTCCATCAATTCAAGAAGTGCGGGATGCAATAAAACACATAAAAAATAATAAATCTCCAGGAAGTGATGGTATACCCGCGGAACTTATTAAATGTGGAGTTGCTACTCTGACTAACCATATATATATATATATATATATATATATATATATTATATATATATATTTATATATATATATATATAAATCATACTAAGAGCCTGGAATGAGGAACAAATCCCGGAAGCGTGGTGTATTGGGATCGTTTGCCCGCTACACAAAAAAGGTGATCAATTGTAATGTAGAAACTATAGGGGAATAACCCTCCTTAATACAGCATACAAAATATTTTCGAGTATTTTTTATAGTCACCTGAGTGCATATTCAGAGGAGCTGCTAAGGCAAATACTGGAAAAAACCAATGAATTCAATATTGACACATACCACCTTTTCGTAGATTTTAAATCGGCCTATGATAGTGTCTCAAGAAATAAATTGTATGAAGCCATGGATGAATTTCATATCCCCGATAAACTGATAAGATTGGTTAAGGCTACAATGCGTAAAGTTGTTTGCAAAGTCGAAATACAGGGTGAACAATCACAGGCATTTGAAACGCATGTTGGTCTGCGACAAGGAGATGCGCTGGCGTGTCTCCTTTTCAACATAGCTCTGGAAAAGGCGGTCAGGGATGCCCAAATAGACAACAGAGGAAACATTTTTAATAAATCATCCCAAATTTTGGCATATACAGATGATGTTGACCTAGTTGCCCGTTGACAACACGCAAACTAGAAGAAATGTATACCACTTTGTCAAATGCCTCAAAAAATATGGGCCTGCAATAAATAAGGAGAAAGCTAAGATAATGGCATCAACACCCAACAATAGAGCCAAAAACATTGGCCACCAATTCACTGTTGATAATTCTACCATTGAAGTGGTAGACAAATTCACATACTTAGGCTCCCTGATCACCAAGGAGAACGTCATGACGGAAGAAATCAAGAGACGAATAATCCTAGATAACAAATGCTATTTTGGATTGAGTAGTCATATGAGAAGCAGAAACTTAAGCCACAAAAACAAAAATAACCATATACAAAACCCTTATACAACCAGTGTTGACATATGGATCGGAGACATGGACCACCTCCAAAGCAGATGAAAATCTTCTGCTTATATTTGAACGAAGGATTCTGAGAAGAATATTCGGTGGCATCTGTGAAAATGGTGTTTGGTGAAGGAGATACAACTACGAGATATATCACAGATATAAATATATATTTGGTGGTAAAGACGTAGTATCTCTTATAAAATAGGAAAGCTAAGATGGGCAGAACATCTGGCAAGATCACAGCAGAACAACCCTCCTAGAAGAATCTTTATGTCTCACCCTGTGAGAAGTAGAACTAGCGGTAGGTCAAAACTCAGATGAAGGGATGGTGTAGATGAGGATGGTATAAAAATAGGCGCAGCAAACTGGCAACAATTGGCAATGGATAGAACTGACTGCAGTACCCATGGTGATAATGATTTTATAACAAAAATCGACCTGTTTCGGGATTTTCCTCAAAACTCAACGGTTCTCGAAATAATGATAATATTTCATAATTTAGCCATTCACTGTATATAACTAAGCTACAATTGAATGTAAAGAAAATATCCTTTTATATATTTTTTCGACGTTTCGACTAACAAACTGTAATCCTTTTCAAAAAAATTTTAAACATGAAAATTTGGAAGTTATGCATATATGCACCTATCTGCATATATGCAGAATTAGAAATAATTACTATTTAAATGAGAATAAGCCATAATAAAGGTTAAAATACGTTTATAGACGTTTCAATTTTCACTTAAAAAAATTTACTAATGTTTGTATTTTGAGAACGATTTCCGAAGTGTAAATTGAAACGTCAATAAACGTACTTTACCCTTTAATTGTGACTTATTCCCATTTAAATAGTAATTACTTTTAAATGCCACAAGAAAATAGCTTTGGAATTCGAATCATCAAAAAAACTTATTTTAAAGTAAAATTGTGGCTTATACCCAGTAAATATAGTAAATTGGATTGGAATGGAAACACATTAAAAAAGTCTACAGGGAGTAAGATACAAGAAAAATGTGATTAGTATAGAACTAAAAAAATAATTTTAAAACAAAATTTAAAATTCTAAGATGCCTTGTAGTCGTTTTACCCTTATTTCCATATATTGAGTTGCCAGTTCCTAACTGATCATTTACCGTTCTATATAGTGTACTCCCAATCGATAACAAAAATGATTCGAAAGTGGACGAAAACAGAATCCAACAGGAATATTACTTCATAATTTATGTACTGTATACACCAGGGAATAACTGAGAACAGTAAAAGTAGGATATATGTCAAGTAGTTTATTCCTCGTTCTTATATAGAATTGTTTTATTATAAAAAATAAATATTTATCATCTAAAACAAACTTATTATTTAAATACTCGGTCAATACTGTCTAAAACGATTAATGGACGTGTAATCGGTGCGTTTGAATCAATTTTATACAAAATTTAGAATTTGACATACATGAAACGCTGGTCAAGAAATCGAGAAACTTTGACATTGTAATTTATTTTTAAAATAAATTAAAGTCAAATTAGGACTGAATGTTAGATGGTTCGTTAACTTAACTTTATCTCAATTATTTATAATATTTTGACAAACTAATTATAATGTAATACCAAAATGTTTTTGCCTACGTTTGAACTACTTTTGAAAGCATTTTTTGTAATTTGATTGAGTTAAAAAAAAATTAAAAAAAAAAGATTACAATAAAAATTGTGTTTTATTAAATATGATACATGTTAAATATGGTACATGTACAATACTATTTTAATTACAAAAGACATTTATTTTGCCAAGTACGGAACCCTCATTCATAAGATAATTTTTATTTATTTCTGACAGATAAAGCAATTTTTGCTGGCCTATTAGGAACTTATGATTGAGATTATATTTATTAACGTGCTGCATCCATTGTTCATTTGACTGTTTGGATTTTTTTTTTAACCCTTTCAGTCACAACTTTTTTTGAGCTATGGGGAAATTCTCATATTTGGTTATAAAAAATAACTTTTTTTGTGATATTTGTAACATCATTTTTTTTTTGATAAGTCATGTGTCACTTGGATCTTATAAACATGTCCATGTTGATGGCATTATGACTTGAAGAAATAAAAATTAAACCTGAAGAGATTCTAGAAATTTATTTGAATATCATTAGAATGGACGAAAAATAATAATTCTTCTTGTAATATACGAATTAATCATTTTACATGAAATTTAAAAATAAACAGTTACGGACTGCGTTACAAAACATATGTGAACATTACATTTCACGCAAAATGTATGTGATTTTCCCTTACAGTTCTCCATTTTGCACGTGTACTATCTTTTTTTTCATCTATTTTCGGAAAATGTCAATAGTACTGTCTCGAAACGTAATTTCAATATATGGCCTTGCTTTCAGTTTTATGGTTTTTTTTATTATTTGGTGTGTACCAGTATTTTCTTGACCTGATGGTCTGCCTCTCTTTGGTGGAAACCTTATTGTAAAAATGAGGTGTTGCCAACATACTATTCTAAAGTCCACAATCCAGGATTTTTTATTGTGTTGTACGCTAGAGCTTCCGCTTGTTTTCTATATTTCCAACCAGGACATTTACTATCGCCATAAATCAATAGCATGTGATATATACTACACCCTGTCCAGTTTTCTGGATGTCTGTAGGATCTGTTAAACGCTCAATAAAAAAATTCTAAACTTATCAACACCACCATGTTGGAACTTGTAAAGCGATTTGGCTTTCGGTTAAGATACATTTATTACTCTTTCGACAACGTTTATCCATCTCTGACACAAATCCATTTTTCCCGCAGCAACAAAAAATTTGAAGCCACTCTAAAACTGGTTTTTGTCGAAACATTTTGTAATCACAAATTCCATCTTCACTAACCGCTACATCAAAAAATTACCTCTAATTTTTTTTTATCTATACGATGTTTGTTCTGGTCCAAAAATCGGTTTATTCTAATTGTTTCCGACAGCCATAAATAGATTTATAGTTCAACCATTTGAAGAGGTGATAGAACTAAAGAATTATCAAAGTACCTACAAACCGTGATAGTTTCTTCAATTCTCTCAAACTAGCTGCATCACAGTTCCAGTCTTGTCCAAACTGATGATTAATTCTCTTGTTATTCCGTTTCTGCCCTTGATATATGATTTGATACACGTTAAAATGGTACCAGATTTGTCCAGCCCAATATCCTAATTTGATCCCCCATTTTTTTCGGTTTATTTGAGAGGTACTGCTTGAGCTTGATGGAATAATTTTGCTCGTCAATGCAACAAAATTTGTTTCGGTTTGAAAGTTCCCTACAACGATTTCTAATGGAATTTATATTTCTCGGACTTTCAAAGCGATCTGTTTCCGTACCTCTTGTGTATATTAAAGTGAATGGTATTGCGCAACTTAGAGAGCGATTGAATGTCATATTATCTTTTTACAATTGAAATACCTGTACGCTGGGACAATACAGTCTGCTCTTGGGAATTTTAGATTTCATAATAATTGAATGGCACACATCGTTTATTTTTCTTTATCTGATGGAGAAAACCGAGTAATATTTTTTTGTAGGCATATAAGTAGTATTTCTGAAATCTTTCAAACAGGCATCAGGTATGTATTCATAAAATATTCAATAGGTGAGGTAATTCATCAATTGTACTTTTCTGAACAGAACACTGTACTGGCCTGGTTAAGATAGGTAATATTTTTTTTGTCAACAAAAAATAAAACATCTTTCTATTGTGAGTTTGAATCTTTACAAAACTCTAGCAGTCTTCTTTGCAGTTGATTGTTTTTCAGTGTTTCGGTTGGAATTTTCTTTGGTTTTATGTCCTTCAAAACATTGGTTGTTTGTAGTCACTTCATTGGGATATTCTAGATTTTCTAACTCACTTCTTTCTGTTGGCCTTCTGTTCTTGCGATCAATCCGTCAAAAATAGTTTCTCAATATTTGGATATCATCGAAAATTCTGAGGAAACTGTCATTTTAGTCCGCAATACTGTTGGCTCGTATCAGGCATCTGACCAAAACGTATATTCTGAGACTTCGTCTTTTCATGAGTACTCCAGAGTTCATCCTCAGTCAAGGGGTCGTGACATCTTTTTCTTTACTGTTGACGGTTAATAACTTTCATTTTATGGATATCTAAAAAACGCACGACCTTGCTAATTTTTATATGCATAAGTATACCTAAGGTCATTTTGTCATATATCATGGACATATAAATTTACCCACTTTATAAGATATTTTCAGTCTACAGTTTGATACATAATATAAACACACTATACTATATGCTCTTACTTACCCTAAATCAGAAGGTAAATTTGTAGCGAAAAAACAAGTTTCTTCACTAAGGAAATCGTACCAATAACAAACAGTGTTTCATCCACACGAAGGCGTGCTATATGCAACCTTGTTTTGCGTTTTATATAGCTTCACAAATCGATAAACAGGATGGCTCTCCTGTATTCACTTGCTTTTTCTTACGCATGTACCCCAACATGGACAAAATGATTGGGCGATAATAAAATCGGTGTTTTTTAAAGAAAATGCTTGAAAAAATCGATGTGTCCATCGGTCTGGACACGATGACCGAAAAGGGTTAATTAAAAAAAATTGTGCAGGACACAACAGGCAACAGTGATTGTTTCAACCTTATCTGGGCTCAAATGTATTGCTTATAAAAGCACTCTGATCCTATTGGACATTATGCCAAATGCATTTTCAAAAACTCTCCGTGCTCGACACAAATAATACTTAAAAATTCTTTTATCATTTGATACACTTCCTGTGGGATAAGGTTTCATCATGTGTTCTGATGGGGGAAATACATCACCGCAAATGTTGTATAACAATGTTGCTTATTGGTAAATTTTGCTCTGGAGGAAAATTAAGTATATTTTGCTTTGATTTGCATGACTTTTTTGAGGTTGGATTCCCTGAATACACCACCATTACTGAATCTCTAAGTTACTCCTACGTTAACATATAGGAATTTATATTCAGCATTTGATACTGCCAGCAGTACTATACTAAACTTATTATAAAAATAAGATCTACTACTACATGGAATACAAAAGTTGCTATGCTTGCTATCAATTGCTCCAAGGCACATTGAAAATTGTCACAAATTTTGAAAGTCATTTGCCACATGTTGGTACTCTCTTGTAGATTGAAGCATCTTCATGTATTCGTGTTTTAATCTTTGGTAAATCACTTTACATACTTACATACATACTATGAACCTTATTGTACTGCCAAATTCGAGTTGAAAACATCAAAGACTGATAAAATTCATCAATTGCTAAGAAACATTAAGCTAAAGTCAACCTAAAATCATAACTAAATGTTATTTGAAAAACTTGATATTGTTAATATAATTACTTATATATTCTTTCCAGATACGCTTTGTCTTAAAATTGTACCCTATTTGGTAATTTCTTCCCGAATAAGCTCAAGAAGTTCATTAAACTGTGGCTTCCACATTCTTAAAAACTGCCTATATTTTTCAGGATCACTGTCATTAAGGTCTTTTTCCAACATACTTAAAATACCACGACCTTCCTGTCTTTTCTGAAGCCAAACTCTAGACCACATATTTCGTTGGCGCTTTTTATGTTATTTTAAATGAGAAAAATGTTGCAATGGAAGCAGCATAGACTCAGCAAAGACTGAGCATGCCAGCAACGAGCGGTGACATCTTTAGGTGGTTGTTCAGTCTGTTTCTCTCTAGCGCATTGAAACTCACCACTCGCTCTCTCCCGAACAAGAGACTGACGCCGCTTTACTTACTTGATGTAAAATAGAGACACAGCGAACAACAACAGAAAAAATGGTGTCGACAATTAGCTCTACAGGCTGCTCAGTATATGTTAATATATACGTCTATGAGTAAAATTAGAGGAAAATGAAATTAAAACATTGTTAAAAAAGAAGAAGAACATTGAGATTAATTCTACATGTACCAACATAAAAACAGTACTTTTTTAGCATCTAATGCGCAGAATCCCATAACATATTCTAATTTGAACATGTGAGAATGTAATACATAAAACTTCTTGTATTTATTGGATTGTATTGTATCTTATATATATATATATATATATATATATATATATATATATATATATATATATATATATATATATTGTATACAATAATTTCAACTTATTTGTTTTGATCGCGTTCTGTTAACAAAAAAAAGAAAAAAAGTATAGTCTAAAACAGTCTTAGTTAATTCTGGAAAATGTGGACTACTGATACTTCGACCAGTTTTCCAGGTACTTATACTATTGACATTAAATGTTTTTTTTTTTAAGGGAAACTATCTTCTAAAACACGTTGTAACCTCAGGAACCATTTTTTGATGGTGCTACAAAGATCACCAATGGAGACACTACGAACGGCAGCTAGATGGTTGGTTCAGAGAGTCGGGGATTCGAAACTAGCTTTTGGAATCGGGAATGGATCCAACAGAAGAAATAATAACGATACGACAAATCAGATTGATTAGAAAAAACAGAGAAATAGATAACAAGACAGATACGTAAAATTAGCAAAGAAGAGAAGATAACAAAAAGGGTGCCACTTAACTTTTTTAGGTTACAAAGGGAAAATTAAGAAAGCTTAGAAAAGAAAAGAGATAAGGAGAGATAATTAGGTTCTGAGGCCAAATACAAGAAAAGATATTAACAGTTAATTATTAAATAAATGTGGTCAACACACTACATAAACAAATAATAAATATGTTCGGTGGAATTCGTCCACCTACTTACCTACAATCATAGACAGCCTGATATTTCTCCTCGTTGAGGATATCGTGATAGTTAAATATTTGTATTAGCAAATATTCAGAGATACTCCATTAGCAGGAAACTTATTGGGCGTAGATAAATAAAATTCAGTAGGTAAACAAAAAAAATATATTCAATAGCTGAATCACCAGATGGGTGAATTCCAAAAACAAGAAATACAAAAAAATCTACTCTAACATGTAAAAAAATACGAATTCTTGTAATATGATAGACATAGACACATGTACATATAAATAAAATATAACATTAAGGAGAACTTAATATTTTTAAAAAAAATCGAAAAGAATAGTTCATATAAATATCTCTCCTTAATGTTTTAGGCTTATATCGAGATAACTGGCTTTAAAAGTAATATTTATGCAAGTACTACTAGCAATTTGCAACTATACTAGCATTTGCTTAAATGTAGTGCAGTACTACTACATTTAAGCAAATAATACTAAATTATTTTACAATAAAGTTGCAAAAGAATAGAGACAAGATTATAAAAATTGGTTTTAGCAAAAATTAAAATAAGGACCAAACCGCATTTAGTTCACAAGAAGCTACTCGCACAGCTTTTAATTAAATAATGAAAGTTTGTGATTAATATTTGTTAATGAAAAGATATGAAAGTTCTATTGATGAAATAATTGTTCCTTAGAGGAAGTGATTGCATCGGTATTTAGCTTTAAGAACCGATCTGGAAAATGTTGTCATAGATAGCCAGTACATTACTCTACTTTTGAAGATAGTTGGAGGTAATACTAATAGTAAGACCACTTACAGTAACTTTGGATGATGTTGCCTCTTAAATCGCACTGAATTTAAACTGTACTCAACTTTAGTATCAAACACTGAAGTTAATTTATAATGTATATTTGATCTACTAGGGTGTTAGATCAAACTTCTTAAGATACAATAGAGGTGTATGCATATTGCATACACTTATAGATAAACTCATAGACGACGCAACCAAAAGTCAGTCTAATCTCTTAGACTACCAAACCAAAAGTGATTCTCTCTTTCTAAAATTGGGCAAACTATCCCCTAGAACAGAATTCGTTCTTAACAAGAACATACTTATTTTTATTTTCGGCGCAAACATATAAACATAACAGTGTTTTTTAAAGAGGGAAGCAAAAATACAAATAATTGTACAATATTGAGATAAACGTTCTCTTTGAAGTAAAGTAGCCGCTTCCTTGACCCAACGGTCACAAGTCGGACAAAGGCAGCCATAAAGCAATCTGCATGTTTCAGTCCTTCTTTTAAGGAATAAAAAAGCTGAAAGTTATAGGAAGAATTAGGTTTATATTAATACAAAATTCTAAAGTACTGTTACATTCTCATAAAAGACTATATCAGCACCTCTCATATGGCGGAAAAGGGAGATTTTTGGATACAGTCATTGGCGTAGCTCCGGTAATTGCTAAGGGTTCTAATAAGCTCTTGGTCCACATATGCACTACTAAATGTTGGTTATTGTGTGCATGAACAGATCTTTATTGTCCACAGTACAGGGATTAAGTCGAAAAAATATCTAATTTCTAGCTATGTGCCTGGAAGCTCATTTTTCGCTTTGTATTGTGCTGAATAACTATCCATATTTTTCTCTTAAAGACATCTTTTCTATTATTAATCCATTTTTTTTTCTATTTGTCAATGGAACATTATATTAATATTATACTGTAATATATATATGTATATATATATATATATATATATATATATATATATATATATATATAGAATGTATATATATATATATAGAAGAAGATATATATATATATATATATATATATATATATATACCTACATTTTTAAAGTCCATCATCTATAATTTGCTCTACAGAGTAGTTTAGTATAGTAATCATATATATCTTAAATAGATCGGAATAATGTAATATCATTATTTATAAAAATTCCAAACAGCAGTAGTCCTAAATGAGATCCATTTTGTACTCAAGACAAAGGAAAGCATGTGGAGAAGGTGCAGAAAAAGTTTAACTTGGGGAAATGGATTAAGGATAAGAAAACAAATCTCTCACTTGAACCCTAACAGTCGAGAGATTAGTATCAGTTTAACGAATTCAATAATTTTACAGAAATATCACAATTAGTCAATTTACATGCCAGGGATCTCAATAAATTTTATTGTATAATATGCATAATTAAGCAAGCTCCCAACTGTAGCGTATAGTACATAAATAGAACAAAGTACATACAGTTGAGTTTTGTTCAATTTCATATGTCAACAAACTTTATTTCAAAATCAAATTACAAGTAACATTTCTATTAAATGATCACCACTTCATGTATTACTGTTGAAATGGAACTAAAGATGAAGTTGTCGCCTAGATAAGTTCTGCCTTGCACAGAAAAAGGTGATTATTTATTCCCATGGATGTGGAATTGGAGTACACAACAGGAATGTTGTGTACCTAATGTACTTGAATGAATGCACTTTGAAATGGAATATGTAGTGATAATTTTTTATAATACTTCAGAAAGAGATCACACAAATGGATTCTGCCTATTGTTTGACTAAAAAGAAATTTAAGAGTTGAGAAGTTTTTTCTTCCAGGTCAGTATCAAATTTTGTGTAAAACTGAAATATAATTCTTGCACTTTTAAGTTTTGATTTCTCACTAGTGTTTTTTTTTATTTTGATGTAATAAATAATTTCCAATACAACTAAACATCAAAAAAAGAAAGGTCCTACTATCCTACAACCAATTAGGTATCTAAAATATCAGAAATATGAGCCTACTGACAGTATCTGCTATACAAAATATTATCTACTAAAAAGTTTTATCTTTTTGTGGGTCCAAAGACAAATTGTACCATCTGAGGTAAGTTCTAGGATGAAATTCCAGTTTGAGCCAAAAAAAAAGAAACAGAATTTTTTTGTAAATTTATAATTTTTATTGTTCTGAAGCTATTTTCTTGAAGCATTTTAAATTAATTACTATTTAACTGGGAATAAGCCACAATTAAAGATAAAAATATGTTTATTGACGTTTCAATCTCCACTTCGGAAATCATTCTCAAAATACGATTTTTATTGAATTATTTTTTAAATGTATTTTTATCTTTAATTGTGGCTTATTCCCAGTTAAATAGTAAATAATTATTTTTATTAAAACATTTTATAATCTTGTTTCATTTTTATAATAATTTTTTTGCTGCATTTTTACATCTTTGTTTAGAATTTAGTACATATTTTAACAAATCTAATTTTAACTGAAATACTATTTAAGTAATTGGAACAAAATTAAATTATTGAATGATTATATTTGCAAAATATTGCATACCTGGCATGATTATTTTAGATCAATTAGCTTCTATTATCTTTATATTACAAACAATTTAAACCCTAGAAATATTTTTGTTTCTCTTGGTCTTTTCAGAGAAAGTGTTTTGTTTTCTCCTACAGTTTAGCTCTTTGAGGGGATAAAGTTGAATTGCTGTGGAAATTCCTACATATCATTGTTTTTTAGTATGTGATTCATAAAAGATTTAAAAAATTCAATATCATTAATATGTCAGTCCGCAATAAAAATATATCATAAATAATTCAGAATAGCATATAAAGTCAGTATCTGTCTACATGTAGAACAAATAAATCCATTCTTACAGATTTATTACCTATTTTAATAATTAACTATTCTATTAACTAATTAATTTTGTTTATTAATGTTTACCAAATTGAAGATATTACTTCTTTTTAGTTTCCTTTGTTTTCATGAATGAATACCTACTTGTGGTTTATAAGTATATCATGTACAACTGTTGCGTGTAGTTTTAAAGGAAAAAATCGATAAAAAACTACTAAATTAATTATAAATAGAATACTAATTTTGGACACAAAGACACCCTTTAATATCCACAACTAAAGAGTTATTTACCAGTAATTTAAGAATTATTCTAAAAATGTATATATAGACATATAAATATATGTTTTATTCTCTAATAATACTTAATATTCAACTTCTAGGAAAATATGGAATTTTTACCTTTTAAAATCGATAGTAGTTAAAATTATAAACTGATTTTTGACTTACCCATTCTGATATATCACAGCTCACAAATCTATATTAAATCACTTTATAATTCAATTAAGTAACCATTTCAACCACTAATGAAAACTGAATGTGAAAAATCTAATTTGTGTTTGTATCGACCATTGAAAAACTGTCAGAAAATAGAGGTTATGTCATGTTTACATTGATTTTTTGTATCTTCCGATTTATTTGTGTAGTGGCCTCTGGTCCCTTAGTTACGTGTAAAGGGTGATTAGGAGACAAACTTTTTTATTCTTGCTGTAGACTAGGCAACACGTATTTCATATGTGTTGTTGCTTTGTTATTTTTATTATGTTTTACTTATTGGGTTTGGCAACCACTCTATTTTCCATATTTCCCGGTTTAATTACAATCAAAATTTTTGTGTAGTTGAACCTTATTGTCATTATTTCCTTTCTACGTTTTTTATCTATTTTATATGCACTTAGTGCGCTTTAAGAAAATTATTAATTACTTCCTGCTAAGTTGTTGTTGTTTGTTTGTGTTTAAATGACTGCGGACACTAAATCCATTCGCCAATCTTACAATTTGAGGTGTAATGTGTGTGTGTAGAGTAATTGTCTTGATACTTAGCAAAGTCGACGTCATTATCTTTGCTAAGAGACGCTAATTGTATCCGAACGTCTGCGGTCCCTCCGGTTGTGTACGATCACACAAGGATAGAAATTATTTTCATCTATTAATTTTTTTAATAAACGAAACTTTCCACCCAGGTGGGATTCGAACTCACGACCTTTAGGTTTAAAGGCAGGCGCTCTTACCACTGAGCCACAGAGGGGGTTTTTCCTGCTAAGTTGTTGTGTACGTTATCTACATTTAGTACAGTACAATTCGGTGATTAAAAAAAAATAAATTTGGGGAATTTTTTTAAGAGAAGCTGCTATAACTAGCTGCTTACTTCCCTATATAGTACAGTCACTGAAGGTTTTCATTCCGGTTTCGTTGAACCTTTATTGATTTTTATAAAAATTGGTACTATTCAAGCTTAAATAACGGGAAAACAATGCATTTTGTAAAATATATATTTATTAAACAATTCTCAAAGTACTCAGAAATACCTATAAAATGAGCTCTAGAAGAAGTTGATAGCATCAAAATTAAGCAAGTTATGATGAAAATAAGAGGACCGTTTCGAATTTTTTGGGAAAAAGTGAAAAATAAAACATACGCCATTTCCACAAAAATTAAAATTTATAGTAATCCCTATAAGACTTTCTTTATTTTAGCATAAGTAATGATCTCAAAAATATTAACCGGTTTAGAATGATTATTTTTGAAAAAAAAAATTGATTTAAAAAAATCGGAATTTTTCAAATTTTCATAAATTTTCTTTTCTTTTGAGAATAACTCCATATTTGCTCAATATACATCAAAAATGATAAAAAAAATGTGAGGTATTTTATATTTTTGTAGGATAAAAAATAACTGAGATAAAAACGTTTAAAACCTAAATTTTTTTACTGCTAGAACCATGTAATCGGGGGGCCCTTTAACCTTTTATCTTTTAAAAAGTAAGGGATTTAAAAGATTAAATTTAATACGACTTTATAACCCTTGAAATTACCTTTCAGTTGGTTTTTGAATAAACCTAATATCATAAAAATTAACGTCCAGTTGACTGGGGATGGTGCAAAATTCAGAGTGGTTCAGGTGATTCAGGTGCAATCAGCCTCTTGAAACATATGTACAAACTCTTTATGAAAATCTTAATAAAGAGGCTAACACCTAAACTTGATTTCTATCAGCCCAAAAAACAGGCAGGCTTCAGGGCAGGATATGGCACAAATGACCATTTGCATACCATAAAGATCTTAATAGAAAAGTGCATCGAGTACAACATACCACTGGTTCTTGCATTTGTCGATTACGAGAAGGCTTTTGATTCTGTAGAGTTGGAAACAATACTGGAAGCCCTAAATCAAAGCCGAATAGATTACAGGTACACGACACTAATTAAAAACATCTACGAGAACGCTACATCAAGTATACGACTACACGAAGACACAGAAAAATTCAGCTTAGGTCGAGGAGTTAGACAAGGAGACAATATTTCAAGAAAATTGTTCACGGCAGCTCTAGAGTCAATATTTAAGAGCACGCAATGGCAAGATATGGGCATCAATATAGATGGAGAAAGATTAAATCACCTAAGGTTTGCAGATGATGTTGTATTAATCGCAGATAACTTACATGATACAGTTTTTATGATGCATTCGCTTAAAAGTCTGTCTGAAAGAGCAGGATTAAAGATAAACTTTGAGAAAACTAAACTTATAACAAATCTCGTAATGAGTGGAAATATAACTATTGACAATAATACCATACAACAAACAGACACTTACAAATATCTGCGACACGAAATCAAAATAAGCAGAGACAATCAAACACATGAAATACAGAGGCGAATAGGCCTAACATGGGCAGCATTTGGCAAATTAAGCCATATTCTAAAAAGTTCAATTCCCATGTGTCTCAAGCGAAAGGTTTATAACCAATGTGTTTTCCTGTACAAACTTATGGAGCAGAGACTTTAACACTCACGCAAAAATCTGCGAATAAACTCGGAATTAGCCATGGAACGTGCAATGCTGAATGTGAGCCTTCGAGACCACATAGCAAACCAACAAATCAGGCAAAGATCAGGAGTTCAAGACGCCATCGAAAGAACCACGACGCTTAAGTGGAACTAGGCAGGGCACTTAGCCAGAACACAAGATGGACGGTGGACAAAACGTATTATGGAATGGAGGCTCAGAAACTATAAAAGAAGCCGAGGACGACCACCGACTAGATGGACCGATGAATATAAAACATGTAGCGGGAAACTGGCTACAAGCGGCCCAGTGTAGAGAACACTGGAAAGAACTGAGGGAGGCCTATGTCCAGCAGTGGACGCGATTGGCTGATTGATGATGAACCAGTTCCTAACTAGAGCTGCACAGTGAGGAGGTGATTTATCTTGTTGGAAGTGCAGCAAATCGTCGTCTAAAGCTAGGTTGCCTTAATGGTTCCTTTAGTTCTCTAATTTATGCAGAATTGAAGGTTCGATGGTGTTTTCCAGCATATCGAGATAAATGTCTGGTATGAACCCGACCGCTTAAATTGCCTGGTATGAACAAGTGGCCAATTATAGCATCGCCCAATACTCCTACCGAAACATTCAGTTTTTCAGTATATTGAGTGTGACCTTCACTTAATCGATGAGGTTTCGCATCACACCAGTACCGACAGTTTTGTTTATTTACATTATCATTCAGCATAAAAGTACATTTATCAGTGAAACAAATATTTTTTAACATTCTTGGTTCAACGCGAATTCTTTCAGTCATGAGTTCACAAAACTCAATTCATCGGTCTGGATCATCATCATCTAGTTCTTGAAAAATTTATGTTGTGTACGGGTGAAACTTATGTAATTTCAACACTTTTCTAACCGACTCGTGTGAAAGTCCTGTCATTGCAGATACTTGACGTGTTGATGCAGTAGCCTCTATTACAAAATTTCCAAAGACCTTAATTTGGGATGCCATCCCTTTTTTCATTTTGCACTGATCAGTGGCGGCTTCTGGGGTACGCAGGATAGGCCGGGCCTACCCAATAATTTTAAGAGCTTTAAAATTGAAAAACATATATTCAAAAATTATGTTAATGCATGTAAATAACTTTTAAATGTACTAAATCACTCAATACATTAACGTCCGTTTAAAACAACTATGTTATTATATTACCACAGAAAGCATCGAATCGTATTCAGGCATTTTAAATATCATTAATAGGCCCGATCGGAACTGGCTGACCCAGCTCACATAAGATCCCCGTACAAAAAGCGTTTGAAGTTAAGCAGCTTGCCGGACAACGATTTTTATTGTCGTGTTTATGATTGCTGTTTAGGCACCAGACGATCGGGCCTACGCTGACCATCGTGTTCACTTGTAACGTAATTATCGAATTATAATATAAATTTTCTTTTAAATTATGATAAAAAAATATGTAACATAATCTATAATTTTGCATGCATTCTTGATGAAATAGCCAATATTACTGAAAGGGCACAATGTTTAATAGTATGCAGATTAGTGGATACAAGAGGCGTTGTTCAAGAATATTTCTTAGGTTTTTTTATCTAGGGGAAGGCCGAAGTGCTCCAGCGTTACGTGACTTACTGTTTAGTGTAATTGGTAAATTTGACTGTAAAGCTAAATTAATTGCTCAAACCTACGATGGAGCTAGTGTTATGTCGGGACAACGTAATGGACTTCAAAAATTAGTGAGAGATTCTGCACCATTAGCAATATTTACCCATTATTTCGGTCACCGCCTCAACTTAGTTTTACAGCAAAGTTGCTCCAATATTACACAGTCAAAATATTATTCTCAACGCTTCAAGGTATTCCAGCTTCTTTTCACCAATCGTCCAAACGGTTCTATTTTTAAATAAAATACTTATTGGAAAACGAATTACCACAAATAGTGAAGTAATATGGAATTCAAATGCAAAAGTAGTATATTATTATATTTTTATAGTTCTAATTTATTAAAACTCACGATAATTTATCAAAAGTCTTTATTTACTACTAATTTATTTTACACTTAAATAAATTTATACGTTCGTTACATTCTAACGCGAGATCGCGATCTTCTTTTTGACTAACTGCTCAATGAAAGTCCTGTTATTTATATATAAAATACAGTTATCTAGAAGGGTCTGGGGAATTCCTCTGATGACGTACCATCCATTATGTAAATCATTCAACCAGTCTAGAAAACTCGTTCGTTTTCTCGTCTAATAAAAACTCGCAGGGCACTGGCTAGTCGACTGCGTTATTGTTACCTGGGACTGGTTATTCGACCCTTTTGGAGAATTCTCTAGAAATTTCTGGCGGCAGGTAGGTACAGGTATGAGCGTCGAAATTACTACAAATAGAAAAGAATTAGTCACAATATATTTACAGTTTTATACGAGATAATATTTTAAAATAGTAACAATATGCTGCGTCACAAGAAAGAAAAAAATTGTTATAAGCCTTTCAGGACATAATGAATTGCCCAGAATCAAATGCAAATCAATTAGGCAGGCAGATGGTTTTAAACGTAAGTTGGAGGATTTGGAATTTGTATTTTTATTAAATGTTTTTAGTAATATATTTCAACAAACTGAGCTCTTATACAACATCTGTGTAGAATAAAAATAATGATGTTCAATTGTGTGCCAATTCAGTGTCCAGAAGTGTTGCAATGTTAAAGAGCTGGAGAAATGACCTTACATTTTCTAACCATTTCAACATTGCTGTTAGTAAAATCAATTCGAAACCCATCTTAAGTCGTAAGTAGTGAACTTGATGTTTTGCCTGGTAGTTCATCTAAACCAGAGAAAACTAAAACTAAATTTAGAAGGATCTTTTTTGAGATTTTGGACCATATTATCACTCAATTAGAGCAACGTTTCTCGGATTACAAAAGTTTCAATAACTGAAATTGGGCGATAAAAAAAGATTCACAGAATAGGGCGCTAAATTTACAATGTAATTTGCTGGCTCGGCCTACCCAAAATTTTACGACACCAGCCGCCACTGGCACTGATCCCGCTTTTTAAATTTTTTCAACTAAATCGCGGACGTACAGCTGACTTACATTTTTTTCGGATACCTTTCATGAAATATTTGAGATGTTCGTAAGCCGTATTCGTAAATAACACTGGTTCTGGGAGGCAAATATGAAAATGATCTCCACGCGTTCAGGTATACAGTAAACCATCGTGACAACTATAGCTGAATGACGGTACCGACCGTTCAAATGATGAAAACTAATGACATTTAAGATTCTCAAATACAGAACCCAAAAAACAGATGTTTTCAACTTGTTTTGCAAAAACGGCAAATTAAAAATACAAAATTCATAGTAAGCCGGCTGATATTCACCCTGTATAATTATTAAACAATAATTATACAGGGTCATCAACAGAATCAATAAAATCCTCATTTACGTTTGCCATTTAAGCCAAAATTTTACAATTATTGTTTCACCCTGTATAATTATTATTTATAGTATTGGATAGTATTTTTTATAGTTTTTTCAATGATGTATCGCAAGTAGGGGTTTGCAATTTAAATTTTTTTTGTTGTGGTGGGTGAGGCCTAGGGGGTGGATTGAGGTGAGTTCTCTTTCATGTCATTTTAGTTCCCCTTACTATCCTAGAAACGGTTTCAAGTATTTTTCGATATCAGCTTTTGTTCGTAAGATGTAGCCCATTGTAAATTTTAAAATTGACACACTGTATAAATACAATTATTATTTTTAAATATCTAATGTACTTGATAGAATAATTTAATTGACTTCAAATGATATTTGTTATATTTTATTATTAATTTAATATTTCGTATAAATTGTCTGTCAGAGGTAAATATCGTATGCTTTCTTAATACTTTAGCAGATTGCGGTAGGAGCCAACATAATAATTTTTTAGATATTTTAATATAATATAATTTGTAAAATAAAAATAATAAATAAATAATAAAATTACTTTATTAAATTTTAAAAATATATTTATTTTAAAAATACCGAAAACATAGTATGAAGCTTCATGCCAGTCTACTGTACTACCTACTGATGAATCATCTTTTTCGTTGATGATTACTGTTGAAACAGCCAAATTACCATAACAACGTGAGTGAATTGTGTATTGTCAGTGACAATAAACGTGATCCTAAGATCTGTAACCGACCTATTTTCTTGCCCCTGTTTATACAGTTTTCTTTTACTTTCTTCTTGAACTTAGTTAGATACTCACTAGGTCTCTTTATTCTCAAACTTCTTTCCTCAATAGCGGTATCTCGTACCTTTATTATTAGCAAAGAATATAGACGCATATTATCCACTTTTCTCCAAATTATATCAGTACTCCCTTTCATGTTCCAGCCCATTTTTTCTATTACTTTTGTCCTGGAGCGACCTTTTTTCTTAACCTTTAACATATATATTTAAATATAATATTAAATATGTACTATGTATTACTGTTTTTTTGTAAAACTTCCTCATGATAAGAATTTGTTTAATTTTAAAACTGATCTCCCCATTTTGTATCAACAGAAACGCCACTGACCGTGTGGCCTAATGGATAAGGCGTCGGACTTCGGATCCGAAGATTGCAGGTTCGAGTCCTGTCACGGTCGATTCATTATTTTTGTTACATATTTATTTTCGTTTTCAATAATTATTTTGTTGAAATTTATATCATATTCTGTTATTTTGATAGCTTTCTATTTTCACCATAACTTATATTTAATAATTTTTAATAATATAATTATCTAGTTGATTGAATATATTAAAATATAAATAAAGACAACTAAAATATCTAGTATTCTAATGGGAATTAATCACATTGTCAAAATACAATATGTGTATTTTGAGAACGTTACCGAAGTAAAAAAGCGAAATGTCAAAATGACCCTATCTTGAATTGAAACTGGTTTTTTAAATTTGCCAGAATCGTTTCAGAAATATAACTACTAAAGTAATAGATATAAATATATTAATAGAAGTTTTTTTATTGGCATAGACTAGTTGTCGATCAGCCAGATAATAAAAGCTAAATATTAGGTATGTTTATATGGGATTAAGTCTCAATTGATTGTATACAGTGGTGAGTGCTTTATCAACCGGCCTTTTAACGTAAGAGATAGAAAACACAGTTACCTTGTGAAATAAAAAGAGATGAAACTCGTAGAGGTGGAAATAATCGATAGAAACCTATAATTTACATCACATTGCATTAACACTATCGATATTCTCACACCTTTAGACGTTAGTTCAGCTCATCGAGCAATAAGACAAAAGAGGGAATCTAATCGTTATAAAAAGGAGACCAAAAAAGTGGCCTCTGATGGCGGACACATCCGGAAATGCAAAAGCGCCAAATTTAAATTTTTCGACACTTATTAACAGTAGCTATATAATATTTTTCAAAATGCGTCTAAGACGAGAAAGTTTTAATTAATTATTAATGATAAGAATCTAAAATGCGACACAATTGTTAAAAAAACCTCAATATAAATAAGATTTCATGTGACATTTGGGACAAACAATAACATAACCCAACTAAATTTGATGTCAAACAAGGAGAGAGACTCTCTATCCTTGTCTAAAGTGGCCTCTCAAGATGGCACTTCCTGTCTATCAATATGTTTACCCCTTCTACCTTTACATTCCCTCTTTTGTCTTATTGCTCGATGGTTCAGCTAAATGACCTCGGTCATAATTATTATTTGTGACGTCGTATGTGTAACGTATTTCAGTGACATTTTTTTAAATTTGCATAAAGTAAAAAATGATTGACCACAATTAAAAGCAAAAATGTGAATACAATAAATTAATTATTAGTGAATATTTAATCTAAAGTTTTAAATTAGTAACCAAAAATAATTTCTATGATTTGAGTAGTTTCATACACTCTTGTCACGGAAATAAACATCAGTCCTTTGTGGATTAGTGGTAAGGATTCGACACTGCGACGCAGACGATTAGAGTTCAAAACCCAAATGTGGTTTTCTTTTTTTTTTTTTTTTTAATAAGTTGAAATTATGCAGAGATCGTTTTGATTTGAATCACTAAACATTTATGTCAGTCGTTACTAGTATTAGAAGTGTTTAAAGTTACACATAAATATCTTTTTTGAATTTGAATTATTTTGTATTTCCGTTTTATAACATTGGAATAAGAATAAATTGTAAATAATGAGTTTTTGAAAACTTGTTACCTAATATGTATAATATTTTCTATTATTTTTTGATTGAGTAAAAACAAAAATTTTATCCTTGGTGGGAATTGAACCCCAATCTTCTTGTCAATAGACCACGTGTCTAATAATTACATCCAACTCCACATACAATTAACGTTTTCGGATAGAACATACTACCTTAGTTTAGTCAAATATTTCAGTTGATTTATTTTTATTATTGAATAAACTTAAAGATTTATAATTTAAAATCGATACTAATTAATGTTTTTTACTTTAATTCTAATTTATTCATCATTTATTCTTACATCAGAAATTATGAAAATAAATATTTTCGCGGTCATTCGTATAATTATGACTGAAGTCAAATAGCCACGTCTAAGAACTAGCTTTATCTCATTCTTTCTCACAAAATCCATCTTCTATCCTTTCCGCTATTTTGCCGGATTTTAAAGCGACTTTAAACACTTCTAATACTATAATAACGTCTAAAGGTGTGAGACTATCGGACGGTGGTAATGTAATGTAATGTAAATTATAGGTTTCTATCGATTATTTCCCACCTTTACCTGTTTCATCTCTTTTTATTTCACAAGGTAACTGTGTTTTCTATCTCTTACGTTAAAAAGCCGGGCGATAAAGCACTCACCACTGTATAATCAGTTATTGTGATAATTACAATTTTTAACCAATGCGACATTTGTTTCGCAAATTCAGCGAGAATGTATAATAATAATAATATTAGAATTGTAATAAAATTAAATATAATTTCAATAAAACATCCAAAATTGTGAGAAAAAAAAAAGTGGAATTCGACCGTGACAGGACTCGAACCTGCAATCTTCGGATCCGAAGTCCGACGCCTTATCCATTAGGCCACACGGTCAGTGATTCTTTTGCCACAATGTTACTATCAACAATAGAGATTATGAGTTATATAACCAAGCATTTTCCTTAGACAAGGAAAGATTTTCACTTCATTTACAGGTTAAAATTACACTGGCCCACTGGCCTGCAAATTTTTTTTCTTTTTCTTCTTATTTTTTTCATGCATGATAACCTTAATTTTAGTCTTCTACTGATCAGAAAGTGTAGTTTTTGGTTCCTAGGTAGCGCTAGCTGTTACATAATAATTTTTTTATTTAAATTTAAAATAAGTCATAGGTACTGGGAGTATTAAAATAAGTTTAGAGAATAAATAATTAGTTTTATGTAAAGACATTTTTTTACTAAAATTTGTAATATAGATCATTATTTCATAATTATTCAATAATGTTTTTAAACGAAGTTTCTAAATTATATGATAGATGGCGGGACAGTTAGGATAGGTAAATATCTTTTTTATGAAAAATTGCAGCTAGTTACTAAAGACAAAATAAATTTGTAACTTTTATTTAAGAACAACATGTTAAGCTTATAAATATACCTGCTCGAAATGTTAAGGAACTTATATTATTTCATGGAAAGACAATTATTAATCTAATCGAACCTAATTGTAGCGCATTCTCTTGGAGAGTTATTGAACTCATTTGTCCGAGCCCTACTATGTTGTACAGTACGCTGTGTACACTGTTTAATAAAGAATACTATCAAGATTATGATATACATTAGCTAAGAAGGGCTGCTATATCATGTCTATCTACATCCTATTGAAAATTCGGATTTTCAATCTGTGTATTATATTATTTACGTTGTCAGAAATTTTCTGATAGTAGTGCCTTTTTCCGTTGATAGGTGGCGCCAGCAAGTTTATAAAAACTAGTTAAGTAAGAAATTTGAGTTATTGGGGAATCTTAAAATTATTTAAATGTAATAAATAAAATTTTGCAACATAATGCAAGGTACTTCAGTTTTTTACTGCTGCACATATAATTATTTCTTCTTTCACCATGTCCGTTAGGTCCTGAAAGTTGACCATAAAAGGCTAAAGAAGTGATTCCTTCCTTTATTTCCAAGTGTTTTAACTATTTCTGTTGGTATTTCATCTTGTTCTGCAGCTCTTCTGTTTTTGGTTATTTTTATTGCATTTTCAAATTCTTGTAGGTATTGTTATTGTGAGTCCTACAATACAATTTTGTATTTATTTTACTTGCTGATCATAACTAAATAATTCTTTTATGTACCCATCCCGTCTTTTTAATTTATCGATATTGTTTATCCTAAGGTTACATTCTTTATCGACAAGTTTGTATGACCTTTTATTTCGTATACGAGCAGATTCTTTTATCTTTTTGTGTAAATTAAATACATCGTGCTTCTTTTTTAGATCTTCAATTTCAAGACATTTTCTCTTCAAACTACGGTTCTCTCGTTATTCATTTTTTTCTTCTTATTTCTTTCTGTATGTTACCGTATTTTTTTATTATCTCGCTTTTTTAATTTCCTTCTCTCTCCCATAAAGATTATTATATCTTCGCATTTGTTGGTTTTTTTATATTTGATTTTTGGTAAGTTATTTTTATATTTTGCTGTTTTTTTTTTTAATTTGCGGCATATTAAAACCCTGTGCAGTAGCCTTAGATATAACTTCAGAAATTCGAAATAAAACATCTGGATGCTATTCATTTAATATTATAACCTATTTAGATATGCTCAATTGATTTCACTAAAGCGTTCAAGTGTTGGGGTTACAATTATTGGAATTAGAAAATATAGAATTCCAAAACAGCTAATTCTTCTACTTAAAAATCTATACAAAAAGTAAAGATTAGAAGAACTATAGGCCAACTACGTTATTTCCAAACTATTTAGATCAAAATCTGGTATAAGACAAAGCTGTATTTTATTATTCGTACTATTTATATCCATAGGTAGCAAAATAATCACTAACCTTAGATATACGGATGATACTCTAATTTTATTCTGCCTAGAGGAAAAAACTGATTCAAATAATAAACAATCTGGAAATGATGAGACGTAAAAATATCGTCTAATACTGAACAAAAAACCTAAATCTAGATTCACTGCAATCAATCTAACATCAGATCTTTGGCAAAACTCTCTTGGATCCTTATTACAAACAAGAGTTGTGGCGGCTGATGATGATTTTGTTTAGGAGGCACAATTCAATAATACAAAAAAAAATCAATAGGCACTTACTAAAAGCCTACTTCTTAAAATGAAAGTCAATCCTTCTGCTTTATCGGAGATAAACTTTCCATCACGCTTTCGTTAAATCGGATATTGTTAAAGTTTTTTCGACGGACAACATGGCAAGAGCCGTCTTTCTTTCGACAATGTATTTCTTAGAAACGTCTTAAGCAATTTCAATACAGAAAAAATATTTTTCAGCTTTTGCAATTGTCATTAGCATCGTTATTAAAATAATCAAAAC
Organism: Diabrotica balteata; assembly: GCA_918026665.1. Classification (NCBI taxonomy): domain Eukaryota; kingdom Metazoa; phylum Arthropoda; class Insecta; order Coleoptera; family Chrysomelidae; genus Diabrotica; species Diabrotica balteata. The sequence continues at coordinate 130,791,908 of OU898278.1, read as the reverse complement.
TTTACCTATTTAACAAAATGTTAAATCCCAATCATATGACACTCTTAAATTTTAAGTACGTAAGCAACCGATTATATTTTCTTTTTTTTTTATTCTGTCGTTTTATTTACTATTTTGTTTTATTTAAATAAATTTAAATTCCGCATATTTCGTATCCCTTCAGTCTCTTCGATTTTTGCATATTTTCTGTTGCAGAGGGTAGACAAAAATTGTCAATAGCATATTGCCATTTTACAGAGTCCGTTTGAATTTTCTGTAGTTGTTTAAATAATGTCAACATTGTTTTGTAGAAGAAATCGAATTAGTACTGGAATGTAGGATCATTAGTCAATTTGATGAAATCGGCGGCTTGTTATGTGTTTTAGACCTTTCGAACTCAATATTTTCAAAACATTCCCAGAATGCTCTCTCTATCTCCAAATAAACTTTGTAATTTTGTAACGCTCTAAATCTTAACTTTCCACAACATCTTTACATTCCGGATTTGAAAAACCCAAAAATCGGGAAAATGTATTTTCCCGCCAAAAACATAACGAAGGACTAATACTGTCAGAGTTTGTACAGGAACAATTGTTGTATCGCCTGCCATTAGTGCAAAAAATAAGGACTGTTTTATTTCATTTAAAGTTTGCTCCCTACATAAGTGAATTACAGATTAGAGACCCTGGACATATAAACAAGAAAGGCCACAGGCGAGGTGGCATACACAAGATACGACATATACATAGTGGTTCTAACATTGTTAGAACTTCTATGTATATGTCGTCTGGGACTGGTGCTTTTCACCATTTGCTCTGTTTAACTGCCCTTATAACTTCTGACTTCAATATTTTGGGGGAGGGTTCACTTTTATATTCACCTTCAGAGTTTCTTCTAATGTTGTCTGAGTATAGTTGCTTTGTGTACTTTCTCCAATATTGAAGTGGATCCTTGGGATCACAAATTAATTTATTGTCCTTCACAATACTGTTAAAACTGCAAGGTTTTGTATGACCTGTCACTTCTTTAACGAGTGTAACGATAAGACTACCAAAGAGAATTGAAGTAATATTGTGAAAATAATACTTCAATCAACCATGGGAGCTTATCGTCTATACCTTGCCTAGCTCAGTATCTCAAGGGTGAGTTCGTCTTGTCTTAAAATAGGGATTGAACCTGAGTTCTCAGTTGATAGCAAATAAAACAAATTTTAACCAAACATATTTATTTAAAAAAAAAGCACAATAATAGACCCTGCCAAAGCTTAACAATTAATGCAATACTTATTGCTTTGTTCGATGGCTACTTGTGTGTCCTAGCTGCTAGGTCCTCCAATGGAATGTTGTTGGTTGGAGAACTGCAGTTACACGTGGTCCTATGTGGTCAATAATTCCAGTAAAATGTAGATATTGCTGATTGGTATATTGAATTGCTTTAAATATTCCTAATGAAAGGGTATATTCCCGATATTTCCAATAAACTAAAACAAAATTAATAGTTTTCCATTAGACACACATCAAGGAAAAAAGGTTTAACTTCCTTGCCATCTTACAAAGTTACAATTACAGAAATAGCGTATGGCAAGGATAAAATGAAATATGATTGTTACTATGATTGTTAGTTAAATTCTGTTAGAGTCCTAATGCATATATAAAAAAAACAATGTGCTTTGGAAAGAAAGTAAGGTTAGAAGTGTCGGAAATGCGGTCAGAATTATAGAATAAATATGACAATGAAAGTACTTACCCCAAGAGAATTAGTAGACCATAAAATGAGTCTAATTATAATTTTTGCCTTCTTTTATAAAGTCAAAATCAGACAAAAAATAATCCCACCACGTTAGAAGTTGTTTTGACAGAAAGTGGGAAACTACTTGAAGTTAGCACAGATGTCATAGGATGTTGCTATTTCATGAAACTAACTTGTCTGTCAACACAGAACACAAAGAGAGAGGGCGAATATTTATTCTACGTGACAGAAAGAGAGAGAAAATAATGACAGAGGAATAAATGACAACATGGGACGAAATATAGAGGGACAGAGAGGACGCCAACTACTTTTTAAATAAAAAAAGATAGTAAAAATTAACTGAAAATAAACAAATTAATAAATTAATAAGGAAATTAAAATGAAATAGTTATTTAAATATAAATTAATAGAAATGTGACGTTTATAACGTTACACGAGTTTATGTATTTTAAAGTGGTCATGTTTTTCTTCCAATTCCTCCATTTCCGCACAATTGTCTAGTAGCCACTGTTCGTTAACTTTGCGACACTCTTTTCGTATTTGTCTGTTAATCTGCTGTTGTTTGGTTCGGCCTTTGTTGTTTAAAAGATCTGTGGTTGTCCGTCATTGATATTATTTCATCAGTCATCCAATTATTCTTCTTGTACTTTTGGAAAGCGATCAGAGACTTGGTGGGGGTTACGATAGCTTTTTTAATACAATTTCATTTGTCTTCTATACTGGCCGGTTGTTTAGATCTTAAAAAATCAATTTGATTTCCTACGATGTTGTCATGCCTATGTGTGTGGAGACTGCCAGGTGTACAGTCTCCGAGGTGACAGTTTATACCAGGTATTCACAATGAATAATTTTTCTTCGTGACAGAATTGAATTAGCATATCACCACTCTCGTTTCGATCTCCCAAACCAAAGTCACCCACGACATCTGTAACACGTCCTCGTCCTACGTTCGCATTGAAATCTCCATGATTATAAGAGTCTGGTTCTTCTTGATCAGTTTGATTAACTCCTTAATCTTCCTATACAATTGTTTTACTTGTCCAAGATTGGTGCATAGATTTGTATAATGTTCAGGTCAACAGGATCGGCTTGGACTTGTAGTAGTGCTGCCTATATGAGTATGCCACGAAGTACCTAACTGATTTGTTTGAGGCTGTGTTAACTAGAAATCCAACTCCATTATAATGATGGGGTAGGTTATTTCCTGAGTAATACAGCGTCGCTTTTTCTTTAGTACATTTACCATTGTTAGGCTATCTGATTTTGCTAAGTCCTGGTCGCATCGTTCCATTTTTTGTATTATGTTGTATAGTTTACCAGCGGTGTAAAGACTTTTAACGTACCAAGTACCCAATTTTAGCTTTGGGGTTTTTGCCACTTTCGGGTGGTTCCTAGCATTGTTTTTCTTCGCGCATTCTTTTTTCACATCCATACAACCATAACGTCTTTTCGTTAGATACTTAAGTCCAAACTTCCACGTAAACCCTGCTCGATTTTTATAACCAGATTGGGGATTAGATGTATTAAACATGGTTAAAACTAAAATATAACAACAAAGAAGTAAACAAAGAAAAAACCCAATAAATAAATGATAACAAAATTACAAGAAAAAATAATACATGGTTAATAGGTTTTTCTGGAACTATTGATAAAGAATTATGAGAATTTTGGAACGTCAATCAACAAAAAGAAAATCAAAACAAGGTAATTAATAAAAAACATAATATATTTCTATCATTCGTAACCAATAAAAATGTACCAGAAGAGACTAATCAGTACAAATTGTATGGTTGTTGGATAGATAGCCAACTTCTTTTTCCTCAACTTTTCCCTTTTCAGGGGTCACTGTACCTTTCTCTTCTTTGCCAATCACTCTTATCTATCGTGTCTTCCTTACTTAAATCTCTGTCTCTCAAGTCTTCCGCCACATAGTCCTTTAATCTTCTCCTTGGTTGGCCTCCAGCTTTCTTTCTCTTAACTTCTAACAGCTCTATCCTTCACCTGTATCGTTGGGGTTGACATTTATTTCTGTTAGCGTATTTTCGGGGTCTCCATTCCAAAATTCTTTTTGTCCACCGGTCATCAACTGATCTTGCTACATGACCTGCCCAGTTCCACTTTAGTGTTGGTATCCTTTCAATAACGTCTGCTACTCCTGATCTTTTGCGTATAGTAGCATTGGGTACTCTATCGCGTAGAGAAATCCCTAAAAATATTCTCTCAATTGCCCTTTCCGCAACTTGTAGTTTACTCACTGTTGTTCTTGTGAGTGTTAATGTTTTTGCGCCGTAGGTCATCACTGGCAAAATACACTGATTAAATACCTTTCTTTTCAGACACATTGAAATCTTTAGACCTAAAAACATCCTTCATCTTTTCAAATGCAGCCCGAGCGAGGTTTATTCTTCTTTTTTTCCTCGATTGTTTGGTTGTCTCGACTTATTCTGATCTTATGGTCCAAGTATTTATAGGCGTCACTGGCTCAATATCTTTGTCTTCTACTGAGATGTTTTTGTTGTGGACTAAATTTGTCATAAATTGTGTTTTTGAAAAAATTATTTTAAGACCAACTCTTTTTGTGGCAGTATGGGGTTTTTGGAGCATTATCTGTGCCTGATCAAAGCTGTCTGCAATAAGAACAATATCATTTGCAAATTAAGATTATTTCAAAATTTTCCGCCTACATTGATGCCCTTTTCGTTCCGATCTAGTTTAACAATCGTATTCTAGCCAAGTTGTAAATAATTTAGGAGACATGTTGTCTCCTTGTCGAACGTCTATTTCAATATGAAAGGTCCCAGTATCTTCATTAAGTCTTACACATGCTGAAGCATGCTGATAGATGTATCTGATCATTGTGTTAGAGCTTGGAGCATTTCACTTTGATCGTATCAAATGCTTTTTAAAAGTAGACAAAGACAAGTATCAGGGGTCTATTATAGGTATTCAATGGTTTTTTTAATTAACGACTTAATGGTTTGCAAATGATCATTTGTTCCGTATCCAGCTTGGGTTGCAAGGTTGCTATCAGGTCCGGCTATCCAGGTCCAGCTATCCTGCTTGCTCGCAAGGTTGATAGAAGTCTAGTTTTGATGTCAACCTATTGGTTATTATCTTTATAAACAACTTATAAATGTGAAATAACAAGCTAATAGGTCTATTGTTCTTTAGCTCTGTTATATCTCCCTTTTTGTGCATGACTACTTCTTCTTCTTCTTTAAGTTCCATCTTCTATTGAAGGTTGAAAATCATCATGGCTATGCGGACTCTATTGACTGCCGCTCTAAAAAGTTCTGCACTACTGCATTCAAACCATTCCCTTAAGTTCTTAAGCCAGGATATTCTTCGTCTTCCCACATTTCGCTTTCTTCGGATTTTGCGCAGCATAAAAGGTTGTAATAATGCGTAATTTTGCCCTCTCATCACATGTCCCAAGTACTCAAGTTTTCGTCTTTTAATAGTTAATATTATTTCCGCCTTATTTCCTATCTTTTTAGTTACTTCCATGTTTGACATTCTTTGAATCCATGACTACTATAACAGCATTATTCCACTGAGATGGTGTAACCTCTTTTGAAATGCATACGTTATTTAATTGCGTGAATGCTTTCAATACTGTCTTTACTCCTGCTTTAACTGATTCAATAACGATTTGGTCATCACCAGCTGCTTTATTGTTTTTCATTTGATTTAATGACTTTGAGACTTCTTCGATTGTTATTTCTGGGATACCTCTGAACCCACATTCTGTACTTTTCTTAACTTAGTGCCGTCTTTCGTACCCCTTTCTCTATATAATTATGTGTAAAATTCTTCAACTGCCTTAATTATCTTATCTTTATCTGTTACCACTTTTTCATTTCTATGTGCGAGCTTAACAATATTCTTCTTACCTACAGCTTGACATCTCTCATTTTGCTGCTTGCTCTCAGCTTGACGTCAGCATAGTACTGTAGAGAAAAAAAGGTAACACAACGCCAGGATAGAAGCTTCGCTTCAAAAAACACATTTCTACATCAAGTGTATAAGTTTATTTATATGAAATTATTTTAAAATGAGAAATATAAAAATTTAAACAGATAATTCAATGTTGTTATTACTAAAATGACATTTATGACTTTTAAATTTTGACAATCATAATGAATCGAATCTTATAAAGACATTGTTGTAATTTTTTTCTTCCGATTTACTGCCTATATTTTATTAGTTATTTTCCATCCAGTTTTTCATTTAAACCTGCTTATAGGAAATACAAGAATACTAGAAACGAATTGATCAAGAGTAGTAAACCGATGTAAAGAACCGTTAGTTTATGACGCTACCCATAGCGGCGCCATCTTGTGGTCTTAGTTCCGTTATCTGTGATGACGCCATCTTGTGACGCTAGCTCCGTAACTCAGGATAGAAGCTTCGCTTCACAAAAACAGATTTCTACATAAAGTGTAAAAGTTTATTTGTAATGAAATCCGTTTTTTTTTTTCTGTTATACAGTTGTATAGAAACTAATATTATTTGCGGCAAAATACAAAAATTTCATAGCTGCACTCTTGACCTTAAAAATGAATTTTAATTGTTGTCGATAGAATACTCTACTCAGAAGATATCGAATTAGTAACGTCGTGTTGATACAAATTGTATTAAACATTGAATTCGCTCGCGTATCTGACATTTAAAATCGCCGGTAGCTTCAAGCATTGTTTTTGAGAGAACGGTTCATTCTACACAAGTGTTAAGTTTTCACTCTACAGAAAAATGTTGAAGCTAGCGTCACGGAACTAGTGCCACAAGATGGCGTCATTACAAGTACCGTCATAGAATAGTGGTTCTTGACATCGATTTACTACTCTCGATCAATTAATAATAATAATAATAATAACGTTTATTTCCATGAAATACACAATTAATAATATTACAATAAAATAATTAAATGACAATAAAATTTTAAAAAATATTACTTTTACTTTGTAGTTCTGTAATTGGTTCAAGGTAAATAAACAGTAGTGCCCATTAAAACAATTAAGTTGAGCATGAGCCATTTTTTAAATTGCTTATTTATATTGATCCTACAGCAAAGCGAGTTTTACTACTTTATTAGTTATAATTATTACCTATATTAAGATAAAAACAAAAAAAATAACAAAAAAATTTTTTATTAATTAATTAACAAGAGAGAGACAATTCATGCATACAATCAACCAAGATAATAGCATATATAAATTTTTAAGATTTCGTAATCTATTCTTGATTTGACGTTAGTTATAACCTAATTGGTCTCAAAAAGGTGGCTGAACAGTTGTCTATGATTTTGTTTCAAATACCTAGTAAACAATGTCTTAATCATTTTTTGCGAGTTTATAGTGATTAGGTATGTTTTGTAAATTTCAGGGAGCAAATTGTAGATTCTTCCTTGTAAATACTCAAAATTTCGTTTACCAACTGTTTTCTTTGCAATATTTAATTTGACAAAAGACTGTGCTCTATTTCTCGTATGATAGGTATGCCCTAATGGTGTAAGTGTTTATTTTTGTATAAATTGGTGATTATTGTAAGAATATATAATTGTCTTGTATCTAACATTTGAGTTTCGGTATAAAGATCATTAGTAGGGTATCTCGAAGGTCTATTGTAAATAATTTTTAATATTTTTCTCTGGATAATGTCAAATTGGCGGAGGTATGTATTTGCAACTCCAACCCAACTAAGGATTCCATAACGTAGACGCGATTCTAGCAAAGAATAGTAAATAACCTTCAGATGATGGATATCCAGTATGTTACGTAAATACCTCATTTTGTACAATAGACATCTCAATGTTTTATAAGTTTGGTTTATGTGTATATCCCATCGTAGATACGAGTCGATTTGAACACCAAGGTATTTTGTGTTCCTCACTGCATTAATACTCAGATTTTTTATTTTTTATAAATTTGTAATCTGGTAGACCTCTCTTATAGCTTGTAAATGGAACATAAACTGTCTTATCCATATTTACTGTAAGAAGTTTGTGGTTAAATATATCAATAATTCTTCCTAAGTCATGTTCCATTTTTCGCTTTAGTTCAATCGACGTGTCTGCAGAGTACAAAATTGCTGTATCATCTGCAAAACTTAATATGTCACCTTCAGTCCGGTAAGTAAGAATATTGTTTATGTGCAGTATAAATAAAATGGGTCGTAGTACAGTCCCTTGTGGTATACCAAAATTTATGCTTTTGGCACTACTCAATTTCCCTTCTAGTCGCACTCTTTGATATCGATTTTTTAAGTAGCTTTCCATTAAGTTAAATGTGTTTCCTCTTAAACCAATGTCTGCTAAAGTATCTAAAAGTTGTAAGTGACTAACCGTATCGAACGCCTTTGCAAGGTCTAGGAATACACAAGCTGTTGGTGTACTGCTGTCTACTAAGTTGTAAATTTTATTAGATAGGTGCGATATTGCATTTCAACGAAAACAAGACGAAATATATGTATATGAGCCGCAATAACCAAAGCAGAGACAGAATCGGTCAGAACATTACCATCGATGACTTTAACTTTGAGCGCGTTAGAGAATTCAAGTATCTTGGAACAACAATAACTGAAGACAATAACGGATCACAAGAAATAAACAACAGGATTCACGCCGGCAACAGATGTATTTTTGCCCTCCAAAACCTTATAAAATCAAAGCAACTAACACGACGTACGAAGATACAGGTCTATAAAACAATCATACGACCCGTTGTAATGTATGGAAGCGAAACGTGGACGATAACAAAGGCAAATGAAGAGAGACTACGTGTTTGGAAAAGAAAAATCCTAAGGAAGATCTTTGGTCCGGTGCTTGATGAAGCATCAGGACAATATAGGATAAGAACTAATAAAAAGCTTGAAGAACTTTACCCAGACGCCAACATCATAAAAGAAATAAAGTTCAGAAGACTCCAATGGGCAGGACACTTCAGAAGACATTCTGACGAACGAACAGTAAGACTGGTGTGGGAGGAAGTCCTAACTGGAAGGAGACCACGCGGACGCCCTCGTCTGCGGTGGCGAGATAATATAGCAGGAGACATAAGCACTATGGGCGTGGAGAATTGGATGGAGGTTGCTCAAGACAGAAAACAGTGGAGGCATGTTGTCGAGTCGGCTAAAACCCACGAAGGGTTGTAACGCCACGGAGTAAGTAAGTAAGTAAGTAAGATATTGCATTTACCGCGGATACTCCCTCCCTAAACCCATATTGTTTGTTTAAAATTGACTTATATTTTTCTAAGTATAATACTAGTTGATATTTTATAGCCTTTTCCAATATCTTGCAAAGTGAAGTGATTAGTGAGATTGGTCTGTAATTATTAATTTGTTAATTTTGGATCGCCTTTCTTATGAATGGGAATCACCACTGTTTGCTTAAGTTGTTCGGGCCATTTGCCGTTAAAAAATACATTATTTAATAAATAAGTAATGGGACCAGTTAGTATTGGCGATAGTTCTTCAAGTACTTCAGATTTAATACCATCTATTCCTGGAGCTTTGTTCGATTTTAATGAAGCTATAATCTGAACAACGTCATTTTCTTCCATAGGTAATAAAAAGAAGGCACTACACTAATTCGCTTCTAGTCATCATATAATAACTGAAAGCAGGTTTAAATTAAAAACTGAATGCAAAATAACTAACAAAATATAGACATTAAATGAGATGAAACATTTTAAAAGAATATTTGCATAATGAATATACATACATTAATAAACTTAGCATTCCTATTTTGTCAAATATTTCTTTCTTTGGCTATCTTGAAAAACATCATTTTTTGTCTTATTTAATTTAAGTAATAAGCAATTTGTCTTCTTTGTAACGTTAATTACTTTGTGCGGTTGGCTTAATAATGAATATAATTACTCAAAAACGAAAGTTCGTTTACAAAAAATTAATTCATTTTAGCCGTAGGCAACATGACATGTTCACATGTCATGCAATTACGTCTTCATGCAGTTGCATACGAGTATAGGTACCACCGAGCAGAGCAATGAGGCTCATATTTTAATTTGTTGCTCTTCGCGATACGTAAATGTTTGCCCGCGGGGGTGTCGGACCGATCATCTGCTCACAAACGTGCGAGCACTTCGTCTTTAACCATATCCGGCACGTACTTAGTTTAACCCATTCGCTTCCAAACTTTATTTTTTAAAGTTTATAGCGCCTGTAGATCTATTATATATTCTGAACTTATTTAAAAATATGTAAATAATTCTAAAATTTTTCACAAACAGTCCTATGTCTAAAAATTATTTTGTTCCAATTTTGGAACATGGCAATAATTATGTAATAACAAATGAACAATGTCAATTTAAATTTAAACATTTATTGATAAAAAAATGTTAACATTGTGAAAAGATTTATACAGAGTGGCCCAAAAGTCTGGAAATGGCTAATTATCTCGTAAAATGCTAATCATAATTGTACAAAATTTGAGGTACACCTATTTTGGAATACGGAGATTCCATATTTGATATTTGCAATGTTGCCAGATTTGCAGTATTTCTTATATTATTAGTAACTTTGGTTTTTCAAATACATCACCCTGTATATTCAGTCATTATTGGAATCTCCTACTCAATACAAGTTCAACCATATGTAACACTTATGATTTTATGTAATCTGGAAGGTTATAAATATATAAAACCTAACTATTTTCAAATACATTAAAACGTAACAATTGATAGTTTAGAACATTTTTTAACATAGTAGTTACGTTATGAAGTGTTCAAATTGTGCTCAATTTGTGAGTTGACAGCACTCTAATCGATGGTCGAAGGCGTCTACCAGATTTCTCCATGATTGTCTAGAAATTATTCGAGATTCATTGATAATTCGTTGCCTTAGCTCTGCAAGACTTGCTGGTTAAGTTTTGTAAACTGAATTTTTCAACTATCCCTAATAAAAATAATCTTTAGGATTGAAATCGGGTGAACTGGAGGCCATTCAATTCTACCTTGTCTACCAATTTATCGTCCAGGAAATATCTCATCTAAATATCGCCGAACATTTACACCAACTATCTTACGTTAAATTTCTTTCGACAAAAAATGACCCAATTGAATAAGTAACTACTGTATCTGACCATAAATTTAATTTTTGTGGTCTTTGAGTATGGTTTTCACGCATTCAGTCTTCAGTGTGAGTTTTCGTCACACCAGTACCTTAAATTGTGTCGATTTACACTTCCACACAGTGTAAAAGTTGCTTCATCGGAAAAACATATTCTGTTAACGAAATTTTAATAATTTTCAATTTTATCCATCATTACCTCAGTAAACTCTAATCTACGACCAAAGTCATCTTCACTTAATTCTTGCAATAAGTTAATTTTGTATGATTTAAATTTATTTTTACGTAATAAACGTAATACTGAAGAATGACCTACATCATGTACTTGTGCAACCGTGCCTGGGGATGTATGTGGATCTTTAATAAAACTTTGCTTATATCTGAAGTTTTGTTGTCATTGATAACTCGTTTCGGTCAACCTGATCGGTATCTATCTTTTACTTCTCCAGATTCCTCAAATCGCCTTACAGTTTTTTGTACCGTCGTCTTATGAATAGGAGAACGGTTTAGAGAACGGCATTTTAGAGAAGCAATTTAAATTGCAGAACTTTTTGAACCACAACTACTGTCAATTTTAGTTCTTAATTTAAATGGTGAACAAATGTCAAAATCACAACATTCTCCATTTAAATATTTAAATTTATTAAAATCTACATATTTTGCACTGTTTTATGTATTTAAGA